>NW_019167937.1:24920381-25388274 GCF_002303985.1 Durio zibethinus | reverse complement strand
AGGTTCTTGATGGATTCGATTCCCCATAAATGAATTCTACTTTGACCAGGCCATGAGTAGTAGGAATAAACTATTTTGCACCAAATTGCCTAAGTACCATCAATGGAGCATAACTTACAATGCCCCATAGCCCTAATAACGAAATCCATGGCTCATTTTCTCCACGATACAACAAGGGCACACTAGGCATCCAAGGCGTCATCCATTCGATTTCATCCCCAGTAAGCTTTCGCAAGAAAAAGACCCATTCTTCCTTAGTCTTTAATGTCGGCCATTGGCTTTTGTAAAACTCTTCGAGTGGTGCCTTATTTCGAAGATATGGTTTCGAAAATGCACTCTTCCCACATTTGAAATGACTTCTGATCCATACGTATAATAGAGATGCACATCCTATGAATCGTCCTTTCTCATTTCGTCGATAGAAATTCAATGACTTGATGGTTTCGGCTAGGATTGCTGGAGAAAGATTAATTGTTTGGGTTTTAATTTGCTTGAAAAAGTCTACCACAGTTATCTCAATGTAACCCAAAGTCTTCGAAAAGATTACCATACCATACAATGCTAGAGTAAATACATCCATACCTTGATCATTATCCAAATGCTCCTGGATGAAGTTTCAGAAGTCCAATGAATGCCGAGACTGTTCACCTTTAGACTTCGCAATAGGAATAAATGGTTCTCTTTTTAACCCCCATAAGCTTGGCTAACTTTTTTTCGATAACCTATTTTGGCTTTCAGGTAATACTTTATCTGGACATTGAAGTTTTATCCCAAGCAAAATCGATACACTCGATAGTTGGCACAGTCTTCTCTGATTAAAAATGAAACATCTATAGGATAGATCCCAAAACTGTATTAGCTACTTGACTAACTGTTCATTAATGACACTGAAATGAGAGATAGATTGCAATCTGCCATATTTTTACAAAACTTTTTTTCTTCTTCACTTAATTGACCCCAGACAGCAGCTAACTCTTTTACATCATTCTGTGTGAGATCTAAATGCACTTTCTCAGGTAATTCAGACACATAATCGGTAAGCAAACAATCTCCGTTCTTTTGTTAAGCTTCTTAAAACCAAACATGTACTTCATTATACAACTCACATGGCACACTGACTGTGGATGAGCAAATCTGCAGTTCTATGAGATCCATGAAAACTTCTTGGGAGAAATATGTCCTAGAGCAAATATCTCGATGCAAAACTGTATGATATCATTAATGTAAAAAAAGAAAATGAAACAAAATTGAGTTAGTGTGGTTTGAAAAAACATTTTTTATTTTTTTTTAGTGTTTTTTGAGATTTTTTTTTTTTGTTTTGTATTATACTATACACAACTTTTATTCTTAGGTATTTTACTACAAGAAGGTAGATGGAGCTCTACATAAGGTTAGTTTCCTAGGCTTATTATATGCTAAGTTTGGATTGACAGGGTCTAAAGGTTCCCAAATTGTTCCTCACTGTCGTTCATATTGGACTAGTAAGGCACCCCGATCCTCACCCATTACAGGCTACGAACAGAAAGGGTTTAATTCGAGTGGAAGTATTTTGCTTGCCATTACGAAGCTTATCACCTCACGAGAGCAATAGGTACTTTACTTCCTCCTATAAAGGACGGAGCCCGGGTATAAAGCTCATGTATGAGATGCATCGTGCCATTGTGTGCAAATATATCCTAATTTATTTACAGTAATATATATAGAAAAAATAAAACATAAGAGGCATAGTAAGAGAAACGTGTGTGAATTTTTTTGCTTTTTATTTTTGATTTGTTTTTTTTTTTTTTTACTAAAAACGAAGAATAAAAATTTAAGAATTTGATTAAGACTATTTAAATCTAAATTTAAAGATAACAAGTAGTTAATTTTGGCTTGACTCTAAAAAACAAAAGGCTATCCCCAGCGGAGTCGTCAAGCTGTCGTAACGGTTTTGTGTCCGCCCAACGAATTTGGAAACGAAATAAAAAAAATAACGGAGTCACCACCAATCTTTTTTGGTTAGGTGCGATTGGCCACCTATTAAAACATATCCTTCTAATAAAATATTAAAATTAATTAAAATTTATTAAAAAGATAATTTTACGGTCTGCGAAACAGTCTGGGTTTGGGAGTCGATTACGCGTGGGGAAGGATTAGTACCCCCACAACGTCCGTTAAAAACGGTATCAATTAACAACGTGTTATCTTTTGATTTTGATACAAACAGTCTTATTTTCAATATTCTAAAAATAATTTCCTTGATTTTTTATTTATTAAAAAAAAATTATTCTCGAGAAAAATAAATCAAAACTTTTTATTGAAATAATTCTTAAAATGTTCCAGTACGTTTGTAACATTAAAAGAACTCTTTCTCACCTGAAGATTTCTTAAAGCATCTCTACTCGGAATACTTTTAGAATCTCATCTTTGGAGGCTCGAATTTATTTTTCGTAAGAAAATGTCATGTTAAAAAAAATATTTATTCTTAAAAAAAATAAATTAAAACCTTTTTATTAAAATAATTCTTAAAATGTTTCAGTACATTGGTAACATTAAAAGAACTATTTTTCACCTAAAGATTTCTTAAAGCATCTCTACTCGGAATACTTTTAGAATCTCATCTTTGGAGGTCTAAATTTACTTTTTGTAAGAAATTATGTCATGCATGCCATGCAAAATATTTTCATGTTTATGCACACATTTTATTCTCATTCAAAAATTTTATTAATTATTTTATTAATTTTTTAATTTTAATTAAAATTTTGAAGAAAAAGGAATTTAATTATATTGGAGATTTTCTATAAATATTTCAATACGCTGATAATATTTTACAAAAAATCTTCTCACCTAGAGATTTCTTAAAGCATCTCTACTCGAAATACTTTTAGAATCCCATCATTGGATTAAATTTCTTTTCTTCATATTTTTATTACTTTTATTTTTAATTTATTAATCAATTTTTATTTATTATTAAAAAAGAAAATTTTTACTGTATTGAAAAATTTTTTTTATAAATACTTCAATACGCTAGTAGTATTTTAAAAAAATCTTCTCACCTAGAGATTTCGTAGGCATCACTACTCGGAATACCTTTCAATCTCATCGTCGGATAAAAATTTCTTTTTCCTATATTTTTTATTACTTTAGTATTATTATTAAATTTATTTTTATATAATTGTTTTTAAAGTTTATTAACATAATTACATAAAAAAATTTAACCACAATTTCATCAATTAGTCTAATAAATATAAATATTTTAACATACATAAATATTAATAAAATAATATATAAAAAAAGAAAAATTTTAAAAAAAAATAAAAAAAAATATTTTCTACCTAAACCGGATCGGTCAACGATCCGATCAACACTCGATTTGGTTCGGTGGTTCGATCCGGCGGTTCAGCTCGGTCTGGATGATTCAGTACTGGTTCGATTCGATTTAGGCGGTTCGATTTCGGTCCAGTCAGACCGATCAGAAGCTGATGAAGGAAACTGGTCACGAGTAGGGTGCGCGGACCTCAGGTCGATCATGGGTCGACGTGCGAATCCTCCTTGGCTGAAACAGCGTCGTTTTGGGTCTTTCCCTAAACAACGTCGTTTTGAGTTTTTGCTTTACTATATATAGCTGAAGGTTTTTTTTTGTTCATTTGGCTTCTGTTTCAGAAAAAAAAAAAAAAAAAAAGAGAAAGGGAGAGAGAGAGCTAGGGGACAGGTCCACCGGCCGGTCATCTCACCGCCAGCTGTCGCTGCCGGTGGTTTTCGATCACCAAAAAATGTCAAAATTCTTCTGGTGGTTCTCTTCAACGAGATCTTTGCAAATCTGATTTTTTTTTACCGAAAATAGCCTCGATCGACGTAGATCGAGCTCAAAGTTTCGATCTCTTTTCTTTTTTTTCTTTTTTTTTTGGTGGACAAAATCGGTTGATCTCCTTTTTTTTGTGTAGGTGACTTTTCTGGCACTGGGCTCCCCTGTTTAAGGACTGTGATTTTGCTTTTTTTTTTTTTGTGTTTCTGTAAATTTTTTTTTTACAGAATCTGCCCTTCTTTTTTTTTGTCATTTTTTTTTTTTGCTTCCTTCATGGTCTGGTTTGTAAGCTCTATTTATAGAGCTTGTTAGGATTCAAATCTCAGATTTTCTGAAATTCGAATCTCATTTTTCAACTGAAAAATCACACCAACCATCCGTGATTGGTGGCTTGTCGGTCGTTGGTAGCTAGCGACGATGCTTTTGACTTTAGGGATTGTGCATTTAATGCACTAGATTTGAACCAGATAAGGATGAAAAAAAGGAAAAAGAAAGGAAGAAGAAGACAAACGCAGAAACGGGAAGAAAAGAAAGAGAAGAAGAAAAAGAAAGAAAAAAAATATTAAATAATAATAATAATAATAATAATAATAATAATAATAATTAAAAAATTGTGTTTACAACTTGTATGAAGGAAACTAATATTAAAGCAAATTTGAACCAAAGAATTTTGAGTATAGGAGTCATTTAACAATAAATCATACATACTACTGACAATAATACTAATATTTGTCAATTATTCACATATATTAATTATTATAATACTAATGTTTGCCAATTATGTGAGGAAAGTGTATTAATATGTATAAGGTAGTAAGGGGAATGGATATGGAAAATGCAATATATCTTATTTGAAACTAGTGTCTTGACAACTTTATTCATGAAATCTGGACCACATATAACTAAAGCGATTTTCCAGACAAATTCATTCTGACAAATGACATAGAAATCAGGCTCTCTTAGTCATCATCAGAAGCAATAAATTAGAATGTAAAATAAATGAAAATTTTAATGTAAAGTCATCATAAAAAAAAAAATTAGAATGTAAAATAGAAGGAATAATTTAGTCTTTAGCATTTGTTTATAGACAATAGAAGAAAAGGACCTTTCTATGGTCAAACAAGATGTTTTCACAAACGAAAAGTAATCTATGGTCTATGGCCTAATAACGCAGAAAATCAAAGAAGAAATCATACATCAATTAAAGGTATTTACCCAATACATAATTTAAGTGCACATGCTGAGATGGACACTGTTGAAAATAGCTTTTTGTTAAATGTCATGTCTTCACTCACACACACACACACACAAAAATATATAACAAAATATATACCCTTTTAAATTAAATAGTGGTGTAGGCAGTTGGTGTTTAATCATTATAATGCCGCCACTTTGGTCACTTAAAAGTAAAAAAGCAATCCATCCTTTCATGATGTTTTAGAGTTATCTCAAACATACAAACTCTAGTCAAAATAGCACTTTTTGACTACAAAGTATGTATATTTTTTTATTGAAAAGTATGTATATTATTTGACCATCCTCATGTTGACTAATCAAACTCAAACTATAATATCCTACCTATAAAAACCAAAAATTCTGAGGAAGTCTGACATCCTATAAACCTAAGAAATATGTTTAGTTATATTCAACTATTCATCAAAATCAAATAACCAACAAATTATAAAAAAAATCTTTATATTGAAAGAGAAATATGAAACTTACTGGTAAAGGAAGATGGCTTTAAAAAAATTGTAGGATGATTATGATACGGCTAAGTTTTTAGTGTTAATAAAAATATGGATATAATAGTCTTTTCATAAAAAAATTTTTCAACTTTCCTTTTCGTAGCTTTTCTCCTAAATTAAGGTATTAAAAAAGTTGGGTTTACAAGGGAAATCAAAGATTATTGGGTTTCTACCTCTTTTCCTTTCTTTAAATTAAAAGTTTATCCAAACAAAGGGATGGTTTTTTTGTTTCCTTTACTTTCTTTTATTTTCCTTTATTTTTCTTCCCCTTTCGTCAATCAAACACACTATTAAGGTCAGTAAAAACAATTCAATTTGAAAGTAAAAAGAAAACAATGTGAAAAATGAAAGCCCTTTATATAGCCAATGATCATATTAGATAAACAGTCCAGATTGTGCCATGTGTCCAGATGGTTACCGAAGATGAGCCTCCGCCTTTCCAGCTTTGGATTTTATGATTTTCAAATAATATGAAGTTAAATCAATCATTCCACCTGTCCAAATTGGTTAGATCAATCACAAAACCTAAGCTGTATCGACCAAACAAACCAACCAATAGGTCAACCATATGTTAGACCTAGAAATCAAACCCCAACACCAAAAAAAGACACAAGTCTCACATTGGACACATGAGCCATGTTGATAGTTACCCATAAACCTACTTAGCCCAACCTTGGGCCTCTTCAACATAAGCTCACTCACCTCGGCAACCCCAAAATGGATCGGTTACACGTATAACACGAAACCCATGCTCAAGATCAAGCTTGATACCCACACTTACACATCAGGTCGATGTATTCCAAAGTGGCCAAAGTTACACTTAATAACATACAATCAATCATAAGCATCTCTTACCTCACCCTCACATCAACCTCACGAACATTACATCGACAACGTAAGGTCGGGTCCAAGGCATAAATTTCCAAAAACCTATGCTCAAGAAACTCAAGGTCAAACCAGCAAATGCATACATCCGAAGGGCTCAATCAGGCACCTATCAGTCTGATACTCAGACTGCTCGATGAAAGACAAAATGTTGAGGGTTATTTTGGGTCTAAAGGATAAATTGATCATTTCTTTGATCAAAGACTGTTAGCAGACAACTATGGCACTTTTAACTTTTGGGCTAATCTAACATATACAATGTTATGTTAGCTCAGTTACATCATTATCCTATCCCACAAACCCCTCACTTTTCGCCTATAAATAAAGCCATCCAAGTATTACCAATCAAATCTAACTTTTTTTTTACTTTGCTATTGTCCTCTTTTATTGACCTCCTTTGTCCCAAACTCTAATTTGAGCATCAAAATGCAAAAGTAAAGAACACCTTCTACTTTTACTCTTAACTGCTCTTTTTCATTTCTTATGATTTCAAGATCTTAACCCTCAGTTCAGAGCTCGACACCAACATTTACCAAGATCGGAGGTGTGGTTTTGGTACCTTCATTTTTCGAAGTGAAACAATCAATTGAAATTGAATTAAGGGGCACTAAATTAAAAAGCAAACAAAATATTTCAATTTGAAAATGATTATCGAGCTTATTAGTCTTGTTGAAAACTGTAAATGTATTGCTTAAATCATAAAAAAATATAAAAATAAAAAAAGAATAAATTACGGATAACAAATTAATAAAATTTGAATTTGAATAAGATAAATGAAGGAAAAAAAAGTCCATTGATATGGAAACTTTTTTACCTAAATAGGATTGCAGACACTTGATATTGAAATTATAATAAAGTAAATGTTGATGCTTGAATATTTTGAGTGTTTAATATGAGAAACTAAAGTTTTTTTTTTAAAAAAAAAATGCTCTCATAGAGTTTTAACAAAACTAAAATTAATTTGAGAAGGATAGAAAACTGCTTGAGATGTTGAAGTTAAATTTCCCTAGAGTTGAGTGTGTTTATTGGCTATGATTGTGTTGTTACTACAGGTGGCTTCCTAAGAATTTTGCAACTTCCTTCATTACCTATAGCCCACCAACGGCGAGTGAAGGTAATTCGCATAAAATCAGCATTCTAATCCTCTTTAATTTTTTGCCAAATATTAAGAGCTCAACTACCAAATTTTTTTAGAACATAGGATGAGCATAATTTATGAAAAATAAGAAAAGATTTTGATTCGAAATCAAAATTTTTATTTTTTTAAGACTTTTTTTATCACTAGATAAAAAGTTGAAGATTTGGATTAAATCTCTTCCTTTAACCAGTTATGGCACGTGTTTAGTTGCTATTAGCTCAATGGACCATTTTTCTCCTTGGACTAAATCCGACCCATGTCGTCCACTAATTAGTGCCAAAGTTATCGACTTATGCCAACAAAATTAGTCTCATCAATTAACAAAATATCAATTGATTAATTTAATCTAAATTGACCATATATATTTAATTAATTGATTAATCAAATGTCATGTCATTTTTATGTCAAATCACGTGATTCTTATTACACGTTTTTTGTTTTTGTCGACGAATAAATTTATAAAATCAATAATTAGAATGTAATTTTTGTTTTTTTTTTAGTGTTACAGTCAAACCGATAAATTTAATATATCTCCTTTAGGATTGGTAATTTTATTGTTATTACTAAAGATTTTGTATTTTTACAATTCAAAGTTTTTCTAATGCTTAAATTACACAAGTATTTTTTATTTAAGTTTTCTTTTAGTAATGTTCTTTTATACATTTTTGTTCAATTTTTTTTTCAACATATTCTTTCTAAGCATTTTATTTTACCATGATGATTATTACAATAATGTCAAGTACTAAAATTTTTTTTGGGTGCTTAAAGAGTGCTATAAATATGAATTTATGAAGATAAAAAAACCAACCAGATAATTTAAGATTTAAATACTTCAATCCAATGCCTCTTGCCCAACAAGCAACAACTACCCTCCATGGATAATGTGTATAAACCTCAAAATACACTAGTTGTATTTTGGTAGAAACAAAATTAGCAAAATGACAAGCCGTTAATTGGAATGGAATTCTATCCCATCCATGATTCAATGTAGGAACTGCACTTTAAACATCAAGGAATATTTAGTGATGACATGTTCTAGATGCGTATCTGGCTCAGGATAAGATGAATGTTACATTCCGATGAATATAAAAGGACCTAAGGAGGAAGTTAAAGAGGAAGGTTTGTAAATAAATCATGATCTAGTAAAGACATTGGAAGCAGAAATGTATGACTGTTGGCATAGAATTTGAATATTTTACTCGAATTTAGAAATGAGCATCAAGGATATATATGACACGAGCATTTCGAAGTGCGTGTCGTACACGGTATTTCAATTTTCATTCAATTTTTTTAGTTTTTCTTTTATATATTTGAAAAATCGATTTTAGTGGTGGAGTACGGCGCAATAGCAAAGTTGAGAACGGCACTTACTGCTTCCAGCAAATTCTTATCCGAACAAAGCAACATTTTGGAACCGTCCTGCAAATCCACTTTCTTCTTCGATTTTTTTTTTTCTTTTTTCGTTGGGGTTGTAACTTTAAACTACATAGAGTGATAATATCCAACTCACATTTTCTCTGAAGTCATAATCCAGAGAGATCCAAACTAGACAACACGAAAAGACTCAGCTATCCTCTTTAAATCCTTGTAATGCCTTTTCCATTGAAGACCTGCGAAAGTCAGGAAAAAATACTGAATTATTTCATCTTTAACTATGATTAAACAATATTATTCATGATGAGTAAGACAGAAGCACTTACCACTTCCTGTTACACTGAATAGGTAAAGGCGATTACCGGCTGCAGTTGCAGTGATCAGTGCATGAGGTGGCTCCAATTCATACTGGTAATACATTCTGCCATCGTGTTCTGCCGTGTTAATGCTTAAAACCTTGCCTTCTACATTTTCGCCAATCACCTCTGGTCCAAATGCATTAATCACTTTTTCTGGAGGTCCGATCTTTTCAATCGTGGCATTTTGACCGAGATCTAAACATCACGGATAAACACAATTAATTCTATTTTTTAAGCAGGCATCAGCTGTTTTAAAATCATTCAAGCAACCGAGGACATCATCCAAATCCGATAGTAGAAACTGTTAAAGGACAGAGCCACTAAAATATTTGGGAAATCTTACTATCAGCAAATCTCAGAACTGGTGCAACAATGACAAACAACCGTCCTTCTTTAGAGCTAGCAAACCTCAAGTCAATCTCTGTACCGCCTAAATCTGCAATTGATACAGGAACCTGTTGCAGGGATATATATAGAATAAGGGAACTAATGAAGCCCCCAATAACAAGGGAAAATTAAAATGTAAACAAAAGAAGAGCTTAAAGTTAGGACATTCTAATAGAATGAATTACTACCTCTTCCCAATCTTGAGGCACTGAAAAGGCATAAGGGATGATAGGACTCCATCCAACACCATGCCCTCCAGACTTGTCATCTGGTCTGCGGTATGTCCTCCAACCTGTCTGAGCACATTGTTGCTGGTGAAGATAGATTCACTACAAGAGAAATAGAGAATGCAGCTTGCCCTGGTTTTACCAGGCTAGTTCTTAAGAGCAATGTATTCATTCTTTTTTCCTCAATGTAAGCTAGGACCGCAGAGCTTATTGCACAAATTTAAATGAGTGGATGTTCTCTTAGTTTCTATTTACAGCAGTAGCTTGACAAAAAAATGATCTTAATTTTCTGTTACTCTTAGTTTAATTTTCCATCTAAAAGAATTCCAACATCAATGTAAATATGAGAAGGTAGCATCGAAGGGGAACCCAAGTTTTAAGTTCTTTCATCAAGAAACTGAAAACCTACTGATAGATGACAAGATATTAAAGGATTTTTAAATCATCAACCTCACCAATATTTGCAAGAAACCGTACTTTTCCTTTAATTGCATCACAACTGTAGACGCAGGGACTTGTTATGATATCATGTCATCATATATGTTTCAAAAGAACACTAACCAGCAAGTCAAACTGTTAAACCAACCTTGTTCATCGGGCTCAGACAAGCCAGGTATCCTCCCTGCTAGAAGACCTTGTTTGACGACTGCCAATCCGTCTCCTGGAAATCCTAACACAGCCGATGACGCTAGAGATATCCCAGAAACCAAAATTGATCGTCTACTCAAAATACCCCAGGACTCCTCTTTCTCCCTATCGACCAACCAATTTCCTCGTGAACCTGGAACAGCTTTTGCTCTTGAAATCCCATTTTCTGGTGAAGAATGAGCAAAACTGCTTGAAGTAGCTACTTGCTGATGACATTTCCATGGAAACCTACTGCAGCCACTGAACAATGTTGTACCCATTTTCTCCAGACCTAAAAATTGGCAAGGAAAGGAGGAATATTAATACGGGCTGCCTTCCAAAGGATTCTAGAGCAGAACTTCACCCAGCAAACAAAATGGTTGTTCTGTAATCTCTTATTCTAGAATTCAATAACAAGACTAGTTGAATAAAAAGGCGAGTTTTCCTTGGCTGAAGAAGAGTGTCGGAGTAGCCAACTTGATCGATTTTTTTTTTTTTGTGTGGACATGGTGTTACAGTTATGCAAATTTCAGATTCTTTCCGATAGAATATCATCATTTTCAGCCAGACACGTGGAATATCTGAATTACTTTATATCCCCATCGCCCCTATAAATTATCCTAGCCCACAAATTTTCTTACTTTATCTTCGGCCCTATAACTTATCTTCGTTTTTCATCATTGACAATATCTGTAATATTATAAGCTGCAAAATAATGTCATGCCATTTTTACAACATCAAAATTATATAGTACTTTTGAAGTAGACAAACAATAAGGTGAAAAGATGGGCCCTACAACTTGAAATAATTAGGGAATACTAACAGTCATTCAGAAATTTGACAGCGAGTGTGACAATTGAAGAAAAGGAGCACCGTGCAACGGAAATGAAGGCACACTTTTGCGGTTCCCAGAACTGTTTCAAGGCAGAGGCATAGGAGGTTTCCAGTTTGCAAATTCAACAAGATTTCTATTCACAATGGATCCATTATGCAGCCAAAATGTCTCAGCTGACTGGTGAAATTGCCTCACTTTCCTCTGAAGCTCCCACATTACTGCTTGCATTGCAGAACATGACTCTGAGTCTGGAGCATAAACCCATAAGCACCTTACTTGCCTACCTCGGGTTATCATCTCCTCTATGACCTCAACTGAAAAGAGAACCCAAAGTTCCGTAATTTGATGCAGCTTAAGAGCAAAATAAGTGGTGCAAGAAGTAAAGAATACCCAATCTGACCAGGTATTGAAGCCAGGTACTCCAGAAGCTCAGGTCCTATTAAAGTGGATGGCCATTTGATCGATATCTGTGTGTAATCAATTACATTCTGAAAAGGTAATTCTACTTGATCTGATAAGATGACTGGAACACATTCCTGTTCATGAAAAAAGAAAACTAATTAAGGCATTTTAATTGGCCTCAAAATGCAAGTGCACATGTGTTTGTGAATGTGGAGAGAGAGGTACCACAAAAAATGACTCATAAAAGCGAAGGGTCCAAGATGACTCTCCACGTGGTGCGAGGCAGAATTTGGCATTGCCCAGGTGCTGAAAATATTCCACTCTTCCCAATTTGTTAGGACCACTGAACTGTAACTCTGGACATTCCAACTGTTTACAGTATCAATATACATTTTTTTCCCCACAAGATATATGAGCAAATTCTAGTGAAAATTCCTCATAATTCAGTATGTGAAAGAAAGCATGCTAATAAAGTTATGAGATTTCATGTTTCACATCAGTCAACCAGATATAACTCCAGATGCAGAAAGTGTTAAGAAGCTTCTTAGTGACCTTAGCCTCACACACACACACACACGCAAAAGCCTCAGTAAGGATGGGCAAAAGTATTCTACCTACATAGTCAATATAGGTAATATATAACATTATGAGGAATATTAAAACCATAGAATTTCTTGATTCTAGAACAAGATGCTTATTAGACCAGTAAAGTACATTAGACCTAATAAGATTATTCTCTGGCATCCAGATTGATCCATTTGAAGAACAAAATATGGCCAAGCTAAAAAGCACAGCTGCTAGTTATATCACATTAAAAGTAGTAATAGTACTTAAAGATTGCATGCTGTAGTTGCATTGAAACATATAATTATTGAGTAGTCAGGCAAAAATAGAACTTGGAAAATAAATTGGTTAATTAATTAAAAAGTGAGACTTCTCACGACTATAAATTCAATGCTAAGGTTCCACATTGTTACTTTGTGGTTCTATATGAGGACAAGACTAAATCATCAGTACTTGATCCAAAGGATGATACAGTTTCAGATTAAAAGCAGTTAAATTGTCATAGAAGAAAACATACCTTATCTCCATATTGCTTAGCAAGCTCAATCAACTTAAGACGATCAACTTTTTTCTGAGCCCGGCCTAAATAGTTTGCCAAATACTTTCTCTTTGATAGAGGCACAGGTTGGAAAATAGTAGCCACTGCTTTTGTCATTCCATCATCAACATTTCCAGGAATGATGATATCTTTCCATGTATTAAAGGCACTTGTGTCTTTCTTATCAGTACGGTCTCCCTGCACAATACACAAATCAGCATTCTTTTGTTTGGAAGCCAACATACATACAAGAGAACTTCAACTCCCAAAGTTTTGCTCGCAAAGAAAGATTGAAATGTGATGAGAGAAAATTAGAAAGAACTTAAACAAAGACAAAATGACTTTTAACATTATACCATTTATAAGATAGAAAAAAAAAATTACAGACAATTTGGTAAAATATATAATCTTTTACTCAAACCCCCCTTCCATCCCTTCAATAATCTTTCCAATTTGGAAAGGAAAAGAAAAGAATGGACTTCTGCATGCCTAAAGAAAAATATCCATGGCTACTATAGCCTTTCCTCTTACTTTTTTCTCCTAATATGAGTAACAATTATTTTTTTTTGTCTTTTCCAATAATTCCTTTCCATCTTTCCACTTTTATCTCTTACAAAGCATATCTAAATAATTGTTCTAAAACATTTATCATTCAATTCCACATCTCCTACAAGATTTAGAAACAATTAAACTAATAGTTCTTTTGTCCTCCACATATATCAAATAAAAAAATAGCAGCCTTTCCTAATCTTCAGGTTGAAAATCTGACCTCAACTGGCATTTTAAGAATGGACGAAAATAATTCCGTTCCCAAGAAAATGACCACTTTCTCCCAAGCATGTAATTTAACACCTATTTTCAAACTAGAAGTCCTCAGTCCTAAGCCTTTCCTAATTTTCTGGTTGACATGTAATTCCACTCAAAGAATCCGGGAACCCAATCTCTGCTTTCCCCGTTCAGTAAAGAGCTCAAATAAAATCATCTAGCCAGTCAACCATGGTTCGATTCAATAAAATCAAAGCTGCAAGGTGCACCATACCTTCATATTGCCTAAGGGGGAAGACATATAAAACCTAGAGGTAAAACCTGACAATAAATAGTGTCTTCAGAGAAGAAATAATAACTAATATCATAGGAGCTAAAACCATAATGAAAACAAATTATGATAATTTTAAGTAAGCTGGTTATACAACACTAGAATCAGTCAGATTCTTTGCATTTGCTCAGCTTCTTTAATTGGGACCATATTAATGATCATCACACTGTATGACGATAATGTAAGACGGCCATATACTCAACCAATATTACGGTACTCAGGCACAAGGGGAAAAAGTAGTTGGAGGCATATCAATGGATGCCAAAGTGAACCATTTCCCAATATATACCAATAACTCCATAGCAAAATTAAATGCATAAACTAAACAAAATCATAAGATTTATTTGATAGTAAAGACCAGTACCTCAGGAGAAAGAATTATAGAACGATTTATATAGGTTGCCCAAGATCTGAATAAGTGAGCTCCAGCACCACTGCAATCACATAAAAAGCGGACAACCTTTGCATCAAAGTTAATCGAATTCAAACCTTACAAAGCAAGCCAAACTGTTTTTTCTATCCTAACAGTCTAACAGTTTTACCTTGGGAAAACAAATACGTGGTCACGCCCTCCGGACCGCCTAAAATACGGCATTTGGCTCAAAACCTAAAACAAAGCAACAGTTATTTTGTTATTAAAAAATATTATAGTATACATTTTTTTTTTCAACAATAAAACGGAAGTTTTTACCTTGACATAAGTTTGATTGATTTCTTTGTCATTAAGGCCACCCAACATCCGAACACATTTAACATAAGCTGGAACAAAGAATAAATCAGCTTCCTCTTTGTTTCTTGTCCGAAGTCGAGATTCCAGTAACAGCCTGTGAATTTTAACCTAAAATTTTTTTTACTGACAATTAACTTTTAATTTTAGCAAAATTATTCCAAAAATAAAAAAAAAAGATCATTAAATTAAATTTAACCTAATAAGAAGTTACCTGAGAACCCCACTGGCCTTTGAGACAAGCATTGGTGGAAATGGTGCCGTCTCTTCCGTACAAAAGGTCTTTTAAGCCGTCGATCTCGTTCTCGTTGTAGACGTAGATCCGCAGAGAGAGGTGGGACCCGTAGCCTCGTTCGGGCCATAATAGATGTCCGGCGCCGTTGGTTATGGCGAAGTGAAGGTTGACATTTTGAGATGAACGGTCGTGGTTGAGGCTGCAGGGAGACGGAGGGAAGGATTGGTCGAAGAGTCGAGTGAAGAAGAAAGTGGCAGTTACGAGGATAAGAGCGCCGATCCGGTGAGTGCGAGTGCAGGGAGTGTTGTGGGAATGCGCTGAGAAGTTTCGAGGCTTGTTGCTCATTCCTTTCCTTTCCTTTCCGCAATCTGCTCTTTAGATTTTCTTTTTTTGTTTTCTTTTCAGAAACACCGAACGCCAGACTCAACTGTCGAGTGGAGCAGGATTTTGCTGAGTTGAAGCTTAAGAGTGAACGATGATAGTTTCAAAAACGTCGACGGTTTCTCGAGCCTTTGTTGAAATTAAAAATAATAATTATGCACTTTGCTTAAGTTTGAATAAATATTAATAAAAAAAATGAGATATATGTATTTTTTTTTTTTGATAATTAAAATTAATGAATGAAAAAAAAAAGAATTTTATTAATCATTATTTGGATAAAAAGTAAAAAAAAAAATGATTCATTATAATAATTTTTTTCAATTATAATTTTTCATTACCTATGATTTTATAATACTCTTGGATCATGACATGTTTATTATTTTATCTGATCTCATAATTATTGTTATATCAATAATTTTTAATCAAGTAAAATAATAAAATATTTTACAAATATGCATTGATAAATGATTGTGAGCTAATCCGACATCTTATAAATCTAAAAAAATATATCTATTCATATTTAATTATTTATCAAAATTAAATCATCAAAAAATTATAAAAATTTTATATAAAAAGAAATATGTGAAATTTACGTGAAAAAAGAAATAGCTTTGAAAAAATTACATGATGATTATGATGTGGTTAGATTTTTTAAATTAAATTTTTAATATTAATAAAAATATAGATATAGTAATTTTTTATAAAAATAAAAAAATTTGAACTTTCCTTTCTTTAGCTTTTTTTTTAAAATTAGAATATTAAAAAAGTGAGAATTATAAAAAAAAACCTAACGTTATTGAGTTTTTATCTTTTTTTTTTCTTAAATTAAATGTTTATACAAACAAAAAAAATTTCTATTTCTATTACTTTCATTTATTTTTTTGTTATTTCATTTCCCTCCCCTCAATCCAAATATAGTGTTAGAAAAAAAAACATATCCATCCTACCATTGGTTCTGGTCATCTATACTATACTCCTTTGTTGAATTTTTTTTTTCTTTGTTTTTAGGTTTTGGTTGAGTTTTTATTAATTTAGGCTTTAAACATTGAAAGTTTGGTGTGCAAAATAGAAAAGATATTTTGCATCTAAAAATGTTGTTAGGATCCTTATGAATAATATTGAGAGCATCCAAAATTTAGTTGATGTGTATAATAAAACTTAAACTGCAAAAGTTAGAAAATATTTTCTATTTGGCACACCAAACTTTCAACTTTAAAGTAAAGTAGTAAATATAATAAAGTCAAATAGAAATATAATAAAACCTAAACTAAAAAAAGTAAATATATATAATGAAATCAAATAGAAAATATAATAAAGCCTAAACTAAAAAAGCCAAAAAAAATATAATAAAACCTAAACTAATAAAGTAAAAAATATATAATTTTTAATTATATAAATTAAACATAATGAAACAATAATTATTTAAAAATTATTTTTTAAAAAGGATTTTTTTCAAAAGTTAAAAATTTCAATTTTTTCTAAATGTTCTCAAATAAAAATAATTATGAATTCTTATAAACCGTGATGAGAGTATTCAAAATTTATCTTTGTACGAATTTGTTTATTAAATATAAAATATCATAATATTAAAAATATAATAAAGCTTAAACTTTCACAATAAAAAACAAAAAACCTAAAACAAAAATGTAAAAGTAGTATATTAATTTTTTTTTAAATTTCAATATATTTGTAATATTTAATATATAAATTAAAAATTTTATTATTTTTTATGTTAAAAAATCATAAATATATAAAAAAAACAATGAAAAATTTTTAATGAAAAATAATTGACCCTAATGAAGTGGGGCCGAATTCTAATTTTAATTAAAAGTTTGACTCATTTACAAGGTGACACATGTTGGTTCTTTATTTTTTGTTTTTATTATTTTATTTGTTTATTAAATATTTTTAATATTTAATAAATATTTTTAAAAAATTTTAAAATTTTTTAAGGTGAAACTCAATTTATATTAAGTTTTTTTTTTTGTCTTTTTCTAAAAGTTTTAATTAATATTTTTAAAATTTAGTTTTTCTTGTATAAGACTTATTTGTATGAGAGTACGCAATGTATTTTTTTTTATTATTTACCTTTTATATATTTAAAAAATATTTTTTAAGATTTTTAAATTATTTTTTGATTCACTTGATACGGAGAATATGTTGTGTCAAGTATTTACTTTTTTTTCTTTTTTTTTAGTTTTTATTAATATTTTAAAAGATTTTAATTTTTGTGTGAAATTTACTTGATACTAAAGATATCTCACGTTTTTTTTTTTTTTTTGCTATTTTATAGTTTAATAAATATTTCTTAAGATTTAAAATTCTTTTTTGTCTAACGTACTTGATGCCAAAGATATATCATATGTCAAATTATTTACTTCATTTTTCTCTTTTTTTTTAAAATTTTTTTATTTACATTTTCTATATATTTTTAAATATTTAACAATTTTTATATTTTAACATTTTTTAAATGTGGGGTCTATTTCATATAGTTGATTAAAAATTAGTTTTACCTTCTTTTTGTTTTTTGTTTTTTAATTTGATAATTGTTTAAGAAAATGATATTAAGAGTGTGTTGATGTAACATCTAGATTTGATTATTGTTTCCTTTTTTGTCTTTTTTTTTACTAATTTTTTTAATTTTGCTTTTTTTTTAAATTCATGATTAAATTTTGTAGAAAAAAACCTCATCATTTAGATATATGTATTATATTAATAAAATTATTATTTAATACCTTAATTTAATAAATTTACATGCCATTCTCACTTTGCTTCATTTTCTTCCTTTTTTTTTTTACCATTTTTATTTTTTTTTTAAGTTTTTGATTTTTTTAATTAGATAAATTTTGTAAAAACAAAGTTAATGAATATAGGAATGATAAAAAAACTCATATTTTATGAGTTTTAGTTTGCCTTAATCCAATATTTGTGATTTTTTAAAAATTTCAAAATCGAGTTTAAGTTTTTCCTTTTTAAAATCGAGGTTTGGCTGAAAGCGAGTTTAGAGTCTTTTGTTTTACCTTGAGTATATATAATTATTTTTAATTATTTAATTCATTTTATATTTATATATGTACTATATTAATTAAATTATTGTTTAATATCTTAATTTAATAAAATACTATATTTATAAATAATTAAGATTTAATCCATTAATTATATAAATTCTACTCATTTTGATTTTCGTTTTGTCCTTATTCAAGGTATCAACATGACACTTTATTTTTTTTCCTTTCTTTTCTCCCTTCTTTTTTCTTTTTTTTTTTTAATTTTTTGGCAAGAAAATAATGTTAATGGAAGTACCTATATAGCACCCTAATTTTTTTATTTATTTTCGTATTTTTTAAAATTTTTGTTTTTTTTAATTAAATCAATTTTACAACAAATGAGTTGGTTGATAAAGTTAGCAAAACAATCAATATTTAATAGGTTTCTATCTATCTCGATTCAATATGGGTGTTTATGTAAAAAATTGATATTAAATAATTCAAGTAGATTTTTTATAGAAATCGAGGACAATTAAAAATGGATTTATGATGCTCTGCCTAAAGCCACCTTATGATATATATAAAAATATATATTTTATTATCGATTTTAATATATATATGTATTCATCGGTTTTTTGTTGAAAGCTTGGTATTAATGGGTACTACACATAAAAATAAAATAAAGAAAATTTATTTTTAAAAATATATTTTGTGAGAATAAGAGGCTAATTTATGCATTCATGTGTTACTCTCATTTGGGGTTTTATACCTGTTGCCTTTTTTGCTTTTTTTAAATTAGGTAAATTTTTCAACAAAATTTGATGAATAAAGATAACAAAATGAAAAAAATTTTATCCATGGTAACACGTGAGCACCCACCTAGTTTTTTTAATAAAAAAAGTAAAAATGTGACTGGTGCATTATGCTTATAGATCAAAGTTGGTGGGAACTAATTGGCAACTTTATATAACTTAATGTATAACTAAACTGAGGCTTGGAGTCTTTTGAAAGCCATTTTTCACCATAGCTATCCTCATTGTTTCAAACTTTTCCCATCTATTTAAAGCTACATAAATATTTGACAGCCACACATAATGTGAATTATCCATGGAATCCATATCAAGATCCATTTTCGATATAGGAAAATAAAAAAAAATACGTGTGAACTTTTTTTTTTCATTTTCGATTTGTTTTTTATTTTTTTAAATCAGAATCTAGGAATACCAATTAAGACTATTTAAATCAAAATTTGAGGATAACACGTAATTAATTTTTGCCTGACTCTCGAAAATATATAGCCTCCCTAGTAGAGTCACTAAATTTTCATAATAGTTTTTGAGCCGCCAGATGAATTTGGAAATGAAAATAAAAAAACAGAAAACGAAGTCATCACCAATCTTTTTTTGCCTAGGTGCAACACTTATTAAAATTTATCCTTTTAATAAAATCTTAAAATTAATTAAAATTTATTAAAAAGATAATTTTAGGATCTACGAAATAATCTGGGTCTGGGAGTCAATTACGCATGAGGAAAGATTAGCACCCCCACAGTGCTCGTTTAAAACGGTATCAATTAATTACGTGTTATCATATGATTTTGATGAAAATAGTGTTATTTTTTGTGTTTGAAAAATAATCTCCTTGATTTTTCTTATTTATTGAAGTTTAATTTATTATTATTATTATTATTATTATTATTATTATTATTATTATTATTATTATTATTATCATTTATTGTTTAATTTTTATTCAAGAAAAATAAATTAGAACTCTTTTATTAAAATAATTCTTAAAATATCCTAGTACGTTGGTAACATTATAAGAACTCTTCCTTATCTAGAGATTTCTTAGGCATCGCTTCTCAAATACCTTAGAATTTCATCATCGGAGGCTTGAATTTACTTTTCGTAAAACTATGTCATGCATGTAATGCAAATGATAATATGTTGATGCATACATTTTATTAATCTTTTAAAAACATTTATTGATTTTATTTATTTTTTTCATTTAAATTTTTTGAAGAAAAGAGATTTTTATTATATTAAAGATTTTCTATAATATTCCAATACACTAGTAATATTTAAGAAAAATCTTCTTACCTAGTGATTTTCTTAAAGCATCTCTACTTAGAATACATTTAGAATTTTATCATCAGATAAAATTTTCTTTTTTATTATTTTTTATTGCTTTATATTTTATTTATTAGTAAAAAGGAAAACTTTTATGGTATTGAAAATTTTTTTATAAATACTTTAATAAATTGAAAGTATTTTTAAAAAATCTTCTCACCTAGAGATTTTGTAGGTATCACTACTAGGAATACCTACAAATCTTATCATTGGATAAAAATGTTCTTTTCACACATGTATTATTGTTATTTTATATTATTTAATTATTGTTATTTTATAAGATTTAGTTTTAAAATTAACAAAATTATAAAAAATTTTAATTATATACTTATTATTTATTTTTATTTATTTCAAAAAAAATTTATTCTAACAAATATAAATATTTGAATATGCATACATACTAATAATAAAATTTAATATAACAAAAAAAATTAAAAAATTAAAAAAAAATCTTTTTTACCTGAACTACACTGGTCAACGGTCTGATCAATGTCGATCTGATTGGTTCGATGGTTCAACGTTACTCTGGTCTAGTCTAGGCTAGTCTAGTTGGACTGGTTAGAAGTTAGAGGGATATTGGGTAGCCAAGTCAAGTGCACGGACCCTAGGTCGAGTTAGGGCTAACAAGCGGATCCTTCTAGTGCCAAAATGACATCGTTTTGACCCTAACCTCAAATGGTGTCATTTTGAAGCTTAGTCTTCTATATAAAAATCTAATTTTTTCAACTTATTTTCTCCCATATCCTAAAAAAAAAAAAAAAAACTCTCTCTCTCTCCTCTTTTTTTTCTCAAACAAATCAGGGGTCGATGACTATCCATCATATCAGCCATCATGTTCCTTGTCACTGGCAAGCTCCAACTGTCATATCGATTGTCGAAAAATCCCAAAACTAAAAAAAAATCCTTACGACCCCTTAAACATAGATTTTGACCTAGTTTCACTCGAATCTCACCAAAAGCCCTAGATCGAACCTTAAAGGTTTAGTCAAACCTTTTTTTAATTTTTTTTTATAAAAGCTAAACTAATTTTTCTTTTTTTTTTTTGCAAGGGGCTTTGGCAATGGGTTCTTTTCCTTTGAGGAGGACTGTGTTTTTTATTTTTTTTTACAGAATACTCTTCTTTTTTAATATAGGTTTTATGATTTTTTTGTAAGGTTTCCTCCTCTTTATTTTTGGGGTCAGCCTTGGAGCTCTAATTATAAAGCTCTAGCCGTGGCCCTATGCCTAAGTAGGTGGAATAGGGTTTGGTAGAGGATGGTGCCATGTACGGCACCCAAGCACCAGCCTCCCTCTACCCTTTTATTTTTTTTGCTTTATCTAGACTTAGCCTTATGCCTGGGCAGATGGCATAGGGCTTGGCAAAGGTGGATGGTGCCAATGGTGCCAATGGTGCTGTGCACGGCACTAGGCACCCCCTGCCTTCTTTATTTTTTTCTTTTCTTGTATTCTTCCATTTCTTTTCTTTGTTTTGTTTTTTTTATGTTTTTTTATTAATTAATATTAATGTAAAAAAAGAAGTAAATAAATAAAATAAAATAAAAAGCTTTGGGCTTAAAGAATAAAACTGTGCCTCAGGCTCGATCAAAATAAAACCTCAGGCCCCGTTGAATTGAAATTAGGCTTGGAGCCCAGTTGAATCAAAATCAAGACTCGACTCGAGAATCCGATATACCCGATAAATTTTAAACGTAGACTTAATTAAAAATCCAAACAAATTTGGTCTCTACACATTGGTACTCAAGATTTTTTTTATGATGTCTATAAATACTATTGTATCTCAAATATCCAATTTTCTAAGATATATTTGTAGCATAAAAAATGAATTTTAGCTTGAAAAATGTGTACTTCATTGCCATGGTCAAGAATCCAAGGTCTAATGCCAAATTGAAATTAGACAAACCCTTGTTCAAAAACTTGAAATCAATAAAATGGTAAACTTATTCGGATAAAAAGCTGTGATTTTTGCTAATGCCCACCCAGGGGATAACTATCATCAATGTACATACTAGAAATATCTAGCTTCATCTTTTGACATAAAAAGGAAAATCTCAGTGATAATTAGATTGGTTTTCTATGGTATCAATTTGTGATACCTTAGCTCAATGACCTTTTGGCTAATTAAGGAAAGGAAATGCTCTAAGAGAAGTGAGTTAAAATAATAATAAACAACATGTTGTTTAGATAAATATATAAAATGCCTCAACTTGATGATAAAAGCTATTTACATATCAGTGCAATTGAAGATTAATGGGAACAATTTCCTTTAATAATATGTGAAATAGCTATATAACTTGTACATACGACAATTAACCTTAGGGCTTAGGCATAAGATAAGAAAATTTCCAAAAATGCAATAATAAAGGCATGATAATTGTCATAACATATAGATCCATAGACCTATCGTTAGATCTAACTTAAAAAGTTATCACCAATCTTTTTTGTTTAGGTGCGATCGATCACCTAACTGAATCTGTACCGTTTTAAAGAGAAGTTCCAAGCTTAACTTAGGTTTTTAAAAGGTAGATTCTAGTCCACAAAATCAAAGCTAGGTCCGATAATACTGTTACGTGTAAGGAAGGTTATAGCACCTACACAACGCCCATTGAAGGATAGTATCAGTTTGATTTCATATTATCTAAGCCTTAAAAATGCATTCATAATTTTACCAAGTAAATTTAATATTGGAAATTATTTTAAAATTAATCCAATCATTTGGCAGCAATTTAAGACAAGTTTCTCATCTCAAAAGTATTTATAAAAACTCGTGTCCCACTTTGAAGAGGTTCCGTCATTGAATTCATTAATATGTTTTTCAAAAAGTTATTTTGAAAACAAACAGTAAAGCCTTCCAATCGTTTGATAGGATTTTATATTGAGACATATCCCCCAATTGTTTGGTGGGATTTTCATTTGAAAACTTTTTTTTTTGAAAATTTTAAAAAAATGGTCATTAAATCTTCCAATAATTTCGTAAGATTTAACGAATAATTGAATTCACCAATCGTTTGGTAGGATTTAAAAATTATTTTTAAAAATTCATTTAGTTCTCTGATTGTTTGGTAGTACTTAATTTGAGATTTAATTCTCCCAATTGTTTGGTAGGATAAAACAATTTATTTTTATTATTATTATTGTTTGCAAAATTCATTATAAAATTCTCTAATCTTTTGGTAGAATTCATAATTCAAAATTTAAAAGCCTCCAATAATTTGGTAGTATTAAAAATATTTCTTTTCTTTTTTCACAAAAATTTCCTTATGGAATTCTTCAATCTTTGGGTAGAATTCATAATTTAATATTTAAAATCGTCCAATCAATTGGCAAGTTTAAAATTTATTTTTTTATAAAATTTTTGTTATAAAATTCTCCAATAGTTTAGTAGAATTCATAATTTATAAATTCTTAAATCCATAAAAAAATCCTCCAATTATTTGGTAGGATTTATGAATTTATTTGAAATTTTCTTTTTTTTTAAAAAAATATCAATGAAAATAAAGTTTACACAACTAAAATAAGTAACAATAAATAAAAAAATTGAAAAGAAAAAATTAACAATTAAAATCAATTATAAACAAAATAAAATTTAAAGAAATAAAATAAAACAAAAAATTACCAAAAAGAGGGATGGCTCGGTTCGATCGCAAGAACTATGGGTGGTTGGAATAGTTAGAATATTGGCTCGGCTCAAGAATGGCTAATGGGAACCAGGTTGTCAAGTCGAGCACGCAATGGGTAGGGTATGCAAAGTGGGAAAACACATAAATCTTGGGTTAGTTTAAACCCAAAACGACATTTTTTTGGTGAAGTATAAATAGGGTCGGCAAATTTACCCGAATCCGTCGGGTTCCGACCCGACCCGATAATTTAGGGTCGGGTTTTTTTCTTTAAAAACGGGTTTCGGGTCGGGTCGGATTTAATTTTTGAAAAATCAGTTTCGGGTCGGGGTCGGGTTTATATGAAACCCGAACCGACCCGACCCGAGATATTTACTAAAATACCCTTAATATATATATGTAATTTTTTTTAGGGTTTCTGAGTTTCGATTGCTTTCAATGTTTTTGTTTTTCGTCCGTCCTATCCTTCTCATCTCTTTCGATTTGTTCAAAATTTCTCATCCACCTATCTAATTCCAGCCATCCCACCTGTTTTCATCCATTTAACTTCCATCTATTTAGCTTTCTTCCTTCGAATCTTTCCTCTATTTCAACAAAAAAACCCATCAAGCTAGAAAGAGTAAAGTTAACAGGACAGAAAGACAGACGAGTCGCAACCATTTGTAATCTCCACAGTGCCAGGATACCAGCAGACAGCAGTTTTGAGGTAAGCCAAAATCATCTCCTTACCCTCTACTGTTAATGTTATGTCGAGCATGTTGAGTTTTTACAGAGACTTAGATAGTTTCAAATTTGATTTCAGACAAAGCTGAAACTCTGCTAACCGGCTGTTCTGGTTCATGTTATGTTGCAACTTGCAAACCATGTTTTGTTACAAACCATGTGCTGTTTTCGAAACCATGTTCTGTTGCAAACCATGTGCTATTTTCGAAACCATGATCTGTTGCCATGTGCTATTTTCGAAACCATGTTCTGTTGCAAACCATGTGCTGTTCGAAACCATGTTCTGTTGCAAACCATGTGCTTGCAAACCATGGGAGAGGTTTTGGATAAACTTTTTGCGTCTCTGAGGGAGTTGAAAAAGGCTATGTTTTAAAAATTGGTTTTGTAACTTTTCAAGAACAAAGTAATGCCCTGCAGAATCGAAAAGCCTTAGCTACGATTGTAGGTTTTCCAGGAATCTTTTCGGGTTTCTTTTTCTTTAAGAACAAAAAAAATTTGAAAAATCCCTGCAGTGTAGACTTGTGGTGTATCTACCTACAACTTTTGTTTTTGTCAAATTGAAGGTGCTGGTCATGGACTAACAAATACGAATATGCACCCTCTATGACAACTAAAAAGTCCCTTCTTTCAGTTTCAATCTGAGATGTGGAAATTAAGACGAATCAATCTTTGGTTAATTGGCTTTTGCTTATGTTAATTGGCAGCAAAAACAGTGGCCTCTACTACTAATTTCCACCTTCCACAGATTAATTAAACATAGAAATTAAAATAAAAACATTGCTTTCAACTCCATGCATGAATATGAATGAAGTTAATCATACATACTTACATGTAGAAATATGTATGAAAATGACACAAATGTATGTGTTCATGAACAGGAGTTGTATAAATACAGCAATTGTGCAAAATATCTAATCTTTTTTTGTTTGCATATAGTCATCATTCCTTTCTAAGCATCCCAGTTAAAGTTTCTCTTTACAAATAAAACGTCAATTTCTACAAATGTTAACAAAAACTGATTGGAGGTTGTCTTCAAAAAGTTTTACAATTCATACCTTTTATATTATCCATCAGCACACATTCTTAGGACTCTTGCAACAGTCATTTATAACCTATTAATGCCAGTGCTAAATCCAAACTTAGTGAATATAGAGATCACTGAAAAGCAGAAAGTGTATGTTTTATTAATTATAATTTAGCATTTTCACACCTAGTAATCCCTTTGCTCTTGCTTTTTTTCCCCATCTTTCCGAGGCTGAGCTTATATACCTAGTGTAGGTTTTACACTAGTTTATGATAACATGTATCCACCTAGAAGGTAAGATAAAAGCTAACTAAATAAATCCTTAAGATAACATATACCTCTCAGAAGTTACAGATCAACATCATACCATAGTCATGACAGTTTACTAAGTGACATATTAACTTTTATAGGGAAAAGAAGTTACAGGCAAAGGCTAAAATTGTTCCAACAGCTTGAGACTTACATGTTTATGAAAAGAAGAGCATGTTTCTGTGCAACGATCGTTGTGTTCAATAAAGGCCACTTAAGCTTTGAAATTCATTCATTACATGCACATTTATCAATATACAATCCTAAACCATTTATACCCTTTAGAAATATCTTGCTTGTAGAAATCTGATTCTCTTACATTAGTGAAGACAAATGAAGATATTTTAACTTGTTTTATATATTAATTAGCCTCCTTATTTGGCTAAAGTTGCATGTTAAGTGAACAACCTAAAGGTGCATGCTAAGTTGTACATGGTAGGATTATCTTTTACTTTATTTTTTATGAAATGAACTTTTCTAATTTTTTTGTTACTTGGATTCTAAGTTTGTTTTTTAATTATTTCAGTAGAATTAACTCTAATTTTTTTTTTATGAATGAAGGTGAAATGTCTAATTTGAGAGATAATTCATGTTCCCCAACACCTCATACTTCTACCTCACATCAATCACCAATTCAGCAAGCTCTCATTCCAACATCTGATGAAAATACAACTCCATCACTAAGTGTGACTAACGATGGTACTGAAGTTGATGATAGTGGGTATAACTCAAGTAAGCTAAAATCAGAAGTATGGAAACATTTTAAAAAAGAGAAGATCAATAATGAATGGAAGGCAATATGCAATTATTGTAAGAAAAAACTTGGTGGTGCTTCTAAGAATGGAACAAGTCATTTGCGTGATCATTCAGAGAGGTGCAGCAAGCGATTTCAAATGGATATTCGTCAACAAGTGCTGCTAGCAAATCAAAGAAAGGCAGATGGAAAAGTAACACTAAAAAATTTTTCCTTTGATCAAAATGTCACAAGGAGGGAGCTTGCCAACATGATAATCATGCACGAATATCCCTTATCAATGGTTGATCATGTGCAATTTAGAAAGTTTTGTTACAGTCTCCAACCTTTGTTTGCTTTGCCTTCTCGAAATACTATAAAGAATGATATTTTGAAGATTTTCAAAGAAGAAAAGGCAAAAACAATATCCAAATTAGAAGCTAATGAAGGGAGATTTGCTATTACCACTGATATGTGGACTGCTGATCACCAAAAAAGAGGATACATGGCTGTCACTGCTCATTATATCGATAATCAATGGAACTTACAAAAACGCATCATCAGGTATATTTTATTAAATTATCTTATTTTGATAGTATTTATTTTTTATTAAGTAATTATTACTGTTGAATTAATTATTAAATTAGTGTAAATGATTGATTATTTAATTAGGTTTGAATATGTGCCAACTCCACATACGAAAGAGGTCATTGCTTCAAGTTTGATGAAATGTTTCTTAGATTGGAATATTGATAGAAAACTTTCATCTATTACAGTGGATAATTGTAGTGTGAATGATGGTGTTATTGAGTTGTTAATTGATAGAATTGGTTGTGATGCACTTTTGCTTAATGGGAATTTTTTTCATATGCGTTGTTGTGCACACATCTTGCATTTGATTGTGAAAGACGGATTGAGTATGATTGGAGATGGAATTGAAAGAATTCGTGATAGTGTCCTTTTTTGGGGTGCTACACCAAAGAGGTGGGAAAAATTTGAAGAGGCAGCACGTCAATTACGTATTCCAACTTTAAAAAAGTTGTGTTGATGTCAAAACACGATGGAACTCTACTTACTTGATGCTTCGAACAGCTTTGTTTTATAAAGATGTTTTTCCTCGTTGTGTGCAATTACATGGTGATCCTTTATATAAATATTTGCCAACTGAAAATGATTGGATCATTGCAACTGAGGTTTGTGAGAAGTTGAAATTATTTTATGATATCACTGAAGGGTTTTCTGGCACAAAATATGCTACTGCAAATCTCTATTTTCCTAATATTTGCAAAATCAGATTGGCATTGAATGAATGGATTATGCATTCCAATAGAATTATTTCATGTATGGCTGTGAGTATGTTAGGCAAATTTGAAAAATATTGGAATGATGTGCATGATATAATGGGTGTTGCCACAATTTTAGATCCAAGGTACAAAACAGACTTGTTGGAGTATTACTTTGAAAAGATTTATGGAGAAAATGCTGAATTTGAAATTGAAAGGATTGTGCAAGTGTGTCGGGATTTGCTTAAGGAGTATGAGGAGAAATTGGTTTTGGAAAAGGAAGACGGACCTTCTATTTCAAGCTTTTCATCTTTAGATTGTGTTGGTGCTACTGAATTGGGAAATCTGGGAGACTATGATGATTTTGTTTCAAGGAAAAAAAAGAAGAAATCAAAAGTAAAATCAGAGTTAGATCGTTATTTGGATGAAGAAGTCATACCAAGAAAAGAGAATTTTGATATATTGAATTGGTGGAAACTAACTGGACCTCAATTTCTGATCTTACAACTTATTGTTAGAGATATTTATGCCATACCAATTTCTACTGTTGCTTCAGAGTCTACTTTTAGTACTGGAGGGAGGTTGGTGAGTGCACAACGCAATAGACTTCATCCATCAACTATAGAAGCTTTAACATGTTGTCAAAATTGGTTATGGGCTGAAAAAGAAGGTACAGTAATGCATCTCATGCAATTTTATTTTTTATTTTAACATATTGTTAGTTATTATATTTTGTTGTTATATATTATTTGTTAATATTTTATTATTTCATTTGTAGGGTCAATTTCATTAGAAGAAAAGTCTTTCTATGAAGATATTGATGAGAGTGAGATTGAGGAAAAAATAACTAGTTTGGTAAATAATATTATCCTTTTTGACTAATTCATTTTTTATGTAATTGTTTTTAAATATATTATTTTATGAGATTTATTTATTCATCTTATTGTTTTATTTTATAGGACTAGTGTGGTTAGAGGAGAATGATGATATGGAGCTTAGTGATGATGAAATGATTTATTGTGATTTGAAAAAAAGGTACATGACACTTCTATTGCTATTGGTCATGTCGATGAACTAGGTGAATATTGTATAGTGTATCACATCCAGCTTTACTGCTTTAGCCTTTTTCTCATTATTTATTGGTAATCTAAAAACTGATCATGCATTTATGTTATTTAGTGGATAATAAATGGTGTGCATTCTCCTTTTGATAATGTTTAAAATGAGCTTCATTTATTTCCATATTTTTTAAGAATAATACAACATTTTTAATAATAATATTCTCAAAATGGTTAGTTTATTGCAGAGAAGGTGTTCTTTAGAAGATTGGATAGAAAAACTTTTATCAGATATTAATATTTCCAGAAGTGCCTTAGTGACAACATTTTTTGAGTTGAAAGCTGTTGTGATTGAGCTGGAAGCTGTTGTGTTTGAATTGGAAGCTGTTGTGTTTGAACTGAAAGCTGTTTTGTTTGAATTGAAAGCTGTTATGTTTGAACTGGAAGCTGTTGTTGTGTTTGAACTGGAAAACTGGAAGCTGTTATGTTTGAACTGGAAGCTGTTGTTGTGTTTGAACTGGAAAACTGGAAGCTGTTGTTGTGTTTGAACTGGAAGCTATTGTGTTTGAACTGAAAGTTGTTGTGAGGTCTTGTAGGTTTTTACTTGATGCCTTTTGTAATTGGATGAATATATACTTGTATTTTTAACTGCAGTTATAGTTAGAATTTGACTATAAATTCATATTAAATTATGCTTCATGATCTAAATGTGTTTGTCTATTACAGCATTTAAAAATTTAAATTTAACTATTTTTATGGTTAGAATTTGACTTAAATCCACATTAAATTATGCTCTATGTTCTAAATATGTTTATCTGTTACAAATGATGTTTTCATTTGAAAATTTAAATTGGTAATAAACTGAATTCGGGTCGGGTCGGGTTTTATTCGGGTAAATAATATTTGTAACGGGTCGGAGTCGGATTTTTCACTAAAACCTCCGAACGGGGACGGGTCGGATATCGGGTAGAAGCACTAAGGCTTCGGGTCGGAGGCGGGGAAAGCAAAAATCCGACCCGCCCCGCCTCGCTGCCATCCCTAAGTATAAAAGCTTCAAATTTTTCTTATTTCCTTAAAACCTCATTTTACTTTCTCTCTCTACCCTTTCATTCAGCTTTTTTCTTTTTGAAGAACTTTGGTTGGAATCTAGGAAATGTCATCATTTTCTAGAGATCTTGCCCGAAGTTGGCTAAAAAATTTAAATTCCACCAAAAAATTCAATCGATTTTTGGAATTTTCAAAAAAAAGCTTACCAAAATTTTAATATTTTAAAATTTTACTCTCGATTCTATCTTGCCATTCCCTTACTGATTGCTCTATGCTTGCTTTTATGTTTTTCTTTGTTATTGTTGTTGTCTTTGCTATGGTGATTGATTGTGTATTTATAAAAGATTATCAAGCTTGATCAGTATTTTAACAACAATTAGAGCCTTCGAAGTTTAAAAATTTCAGCTTATCATCAAAGAGAAATTTAAGTTTATCTTTAAGAAAAACCTTTATTCAACTTAAGGATAAAATCTAATTGTTGGCCACCCCAATCATTAATCTTCAGTCATTCATCCATTATCTCTTTTCTTTTCTTTTTAATTTTTTAATTTTTTAATTTTTTAAATTTTGATAAAGAAAAGCTAATGAGATAAAATAAAATAATATAAAATATTTAAAGATAAATAATATTAAAATTTACAATAAGCCATAAAAATTTAAAAATAAGATAAAGAAAAGAATAATTAATTAATTAATTAATTAAAATATGGATAAATATGGATAAAATAAAGATAAAATCATAAAATAATAAAACATAAAATAAAATAAATATAAATTTAGAAAATTGGATAATTGGGCTTGGTTAAGTCCGGGCCCAATTGATTTGGGTCCAATTGGTTTGGGTTCAATTGATTTAGGCCCAATTGATTTGAGCCCCAAACAAAATAGGGTGTCTACAATTATCCTTCTTTGCACATTTTCTATGCAATAAGAATTATGCAATGACATAGATAACCTATTACATTTTGGTCCGAATTTGGATCTAACCGAAGGTCAAAATGAAATGACTTAGATATGGTCAAAAGTAAAAAATGATAATTTGGGTGGACCAAAAAGTTGAAACATGATGACTCAGATTTAGCCATGGTCAGAGAATGAGATAACGTGGTCTAAACTAAAGTCGAAAATAAAATAACTTGATTCTAGCCAAAGTTAGAAAATAGTATGACTTGGACTTAGTCGAAGTAAAAAAATGAAATGACTTAGTCTTAGCTAAAGTTGAAAAGAGAATATATATATATATATATATATTTGGACTGAGCTAAAAATTGAATGATGAAGGTGATCGGACTAAACTAAGGTCAAAGATAAAAGTGATCAAACTAAGTCAATGTCAAAAATGAGGGTGACCAAGACTGAACCATAAGTCAAAAAATTAAATGACCTAAACTGAAGTGAGATAAAAAAAAATAAGTGATCGGATTGAGTTAAGGTCACAAATGAAGGTGATTAAGACTAAACTACAATTCAAAAAATTAAATGATTTGGATTGAACCGAAGTCGAAAATAAGTGATCAAAATTGAACTATAACTTAGAAAATTAAATGACTTGGATTGAATTGAGGTAAAAAATATATGACTAGGATTAAATCGCAAGTCAAAAAATTAAATGACTTGGATTGAACTGAGGTAAAAAATAAGTGATCGAGACTGAACCGTAAATCAAAAAATTAATTGACTCGAACTGAATTGAGATTAAAAATAAATGACTGAGACTGAACCGTAAGTTAAAAAATTAAATGACCTAGACTAAATCGAAGTCGAAAATAAGTGACCAAACTAAACCAAAGTTGAAAATGAAGGTGATCGGTATTGAACCGTAAGTTAAAAAATTAAATGACCTAGACTGAACCAAAGTTGAAAATAAGTGAGCAGAACTGAATCGTAAGTTAGAAAATTAAATAACCTAGACTGAATCGAGGTTGAAAATAAGTGACAAAGACTAAACCGCAAGTAAGAAAATTAAATGACTTGGACTGAACCAAGGTCTAAAATAAGTGACCAGAACTGAACCACAAGTTAGAAAATTAAATGACTTGGACTGAATTGAGGTAAAAAATAACTAAGTCTGAGCCTAAGTTGAAATATGATATCAAAAGATCTTGAAAATAACAACTGTAGGTTTTAATGATCATGCTCGGAGGGTTACAAATCCTATTAATTCTTTAAAAATACACTCCTTGAGATAGGAACATTTCGTGAAACTTTTCAATCAAGAGTTAAAGTCTTATCCTTTTCTCAATCAAAGATTATCTTCTAAAAAAATTTTTTAACCAAGGACTTACTATTTCAAAATTCATTTACTTGAAAAATTCTCATCAATTTGCTAATTCAAACTTCTTATTGGTAATGATCGGTGAATGTCATGAATGAAATGCAATGAATGCATCCATTATTGCGGTAAAAAGATTCTCAAGATTATCATTTTTCATCCTTAAAAATGGTATCTTCATAACTATTATTAACCTTCCAAAAAATCATTTCACCAAATCTGAACTTTGCTCAAGATTCTTATTCTTTTGAAAGTTCTGTGGATCAATATTTTCATAAATTTCTTTCATCACACTATCTTCATTTTGACATTATCGATTTTCTTTTTGAAGTAATGTGGGGATCTTTTATGTATTTTTCCAATTATTTATCATCATTCCATTTTCATGAAAAATACGATTCATCATATATTTTCTTATAATGGGGAAGTAACAATGGTGAGAAACAAAGTAGTTTAAAGAAAATGGATATTCAATGCATATTCAATGCAAGAATAAGTCTATAAAGGGTAATAGACAAATGGACAATGTCAAAACATATTGATAGGATAAATGTTTGAATGGAATTTGAACATCCCAAAATATTCAGACAATTTTTTAAACTAATCCAAAATCTTTTTTTAGAAACTCATTTTATTATGATATTATTTATCAGTAAAATACTATTTTAATAGAAAATAGATTTAGTTAAAATTTTGAAAATCCTTTTCAAGAAAATTCCATATTATTTTAAAAAATTAACTAAAAAATTTTGTATTGGTTTAAAGAATTAAATAAAAAAAACTCCACATTATTTTAAAATATTAAGTAAAAAATTTTATATCATTTTAAAAAATAGATTTGTTAATCTTATTAAAAAATATATTTTCTATCAAAAAATTTTTTTTGAATATATTTTTTTATTAAAAATTTTATATTTTATCTAAAATAAAAAATATTATTTTCAATAACTCGATTTCTTTCTCTTTATTAAGTTGGAGGTGTTAAGGGCGAATTTAATTATCTATTTGTTTTAATTTTGTATGGATATAAAATTTGAGTAAAAAATAGATACAAAATAATTTTCCAATAAAAAATATTATGAACAGATTAATAAATAATTTTTTAAAATGATTTGAAAATTTTACTTAATATTTTTAAAAAATATGAAGTTTTGAAATAATAATATATTTGATCCTTAAACTTTGAATGGAATTTCATTTTGGTTTTATCATTTGTTATATGAAATACCAGTCATCTATTGGTGATAAGTGACATTTATCATTAATTTAGATGGTTCTAAAAACTAAAAACCAAAATATGATAATTTTACTTAATCATAACTTTTTGAAGATTAGAGCTATCAATGAGTAAGGTATGGATAAGGTAGAGCATTCTCCATTCTCGTATCCATACCCAAAAGATATTTTAAATTTATTTTTATTCTCATTCCTTTATATATTTAATAGATATAGATAATTTTCATACTCATAGCTTAAAAAAATACTAAAAACTAAAATTTTTTAAAACTTTTTTATTTTTGTCTTTTATATTTAGATAATTTTTTATAAATATATTAACATATACTTTTTAATAAAAATATATTAATTTTAATTAATTTAAAATAATAATTTATATTATTTAATAAAAATTTTATACACTAAATATATAAAAATATATATAGGGTACAGATACGAAACGGATGCTATATTATCTATTTCTATTTTTGTATTTAATAAAAATTAAAATTATATTCATTTTTCATTTTCATTCTCATACTTATAATATAATATTCATATTTATTTCCATTTGAATGAAAAATCAAGTTTTTCATTGGAAATGAGTAAGAATAACATCCCTATTGAAGATTAAGAATCAAAATAAAATTTAGCTTAAATTGTAAGGATTATAAGTGGTATTTACACATTTGTTAATGTAATTTTTCTTTGCTTCAATTTTGTATATCTCCCACGTGATATCAAGTATCACTTCAGCACTGAGAATTGAAATAATTTTGGTTTACTTTTGATTACAGTTACATAATTGATAATTGTCTTAATGATTATATATTTCGAATAGATCTGTGGAGTAAAGTTGCACAGGCCGTCCACGTATTTCCTCATGAAATAATTGCATTTCAGTCCAGTCTCAAGTGTTTGCTAACGTGTTCCATACAACAAAAATGAACTGTTATTTGTAGACCTCATGATTGGACCAAGTTCTTGTCGAAACCTCTACTATGGGTGAAGCATATTATAACATGTGTAGCAGATGTTGATTCTAATTGGAGTGTCTCAAAAAATTATTATAAAGAAGAGTTAATTTGATAATTGATAGTACATGATGATACAGGATGGGTCTTGTAAGGGGGCTCTCGGGTCAAATGGCAGTAGCGATACAGTAATCGTCCTACCTAGTGAGACGGAGGTGGTACCACCTAGGAAATCAGACAAGATCAAAATCATGGGTGGCTCACTACGTGGTGTTACGGGCAACTTAATTGGTGTGGATGGCACAGATGGCACTCCAAGCATTGATGATAGTCTTGATGTCAAGATATTGGACTTGGTTGTACTACCAAAATTACCCGATCAACTTGGAAATAAATTAAAATTAACAATGTATATTATTATTTTTATTTTTATTTTGAGAAATTTTTGCGAGTTTATGCCATGGAATAGCGGCTCTTTCCTTTCTTTCTGCACAATGGCAAACTTATGTGGCGGTACGAATGTTTACTTATATATATATATATATCAAAATTTGAATCATAATAATTAAAATTAAGTGTTTATTAATCCCAAGATTTGAACTATGACAATTGGAACTAATAGTTCATTCTATCAACATACCTGAGATTAAGATCTTGTAAAAGAGTTCAATTATGGGTTTTTTAACGTGTTCTAAGGTTGAGTGAGAATGCAGGTATCATTAAACCTGTTAAGTAAGGTTTGCATTTATTTATCATAGCCACATTGTCATGCGGTCATGTTTAGCATAGCGAGATTGTAATTTTTTTTCCGCTGTCATTTTTTTAACCTTAAGAAAGCTTGAATTTGAGTGTATGGAAGATCTGTTATGAACAATGTTTCAGGATCTTTATATGATATAGCAAGGATTGAAAATATACGGTGTACTAGAATGTGTGGAGAAACCTATCAACCCATTATTTGCTTCCTTCTCGAAAGATTCACTGGGTGTCAAACCTCAAAACTCCTGCAACTTTAAAAAAAAAAAAAATTTAATTTCGGTCAATTATAATTAGAAATAAATAGAATAAACAAAACCAAAGGAGAAGCAGGTCCAGATATTTGCAGGTGAAATTTGTTTATTATTACCATCAGCATTCATTTATATATATCTACATAAAAGCCGATTAATAAACACTATTCACAGACTATATCAAACTTTTGAAATCTGTAAATTAGCTTAGCACACAGAAAAATATGTAGTTGAAGACATTCAAGCTCACAAAAATGTCATAAAGACATGGTTTATTGATTCTATTTACACACTATCGCGGTTCTACTCCATGCGGATGATGCACCGAAGGCTTTCTCCTTTAAGCATGTAGTCGAAAGCCTTGTTGATCTCATAGAATGGTACTGAGTGCGTGATGAATTTCTCTAGTTCAAGTTCCTGCAGCATTGGACAAAACCAAAAAAAAAAACAAAAACCTCTGGTTATGGTCAAGTTTACTAAAGATTGGAATCGATGATTGACTTCATCACAGCTAGTTTTACCTTGTTCATGTATTTTTCCACCACTGAGGGAAGATCGGAACGGGGTTTGTAGTTTCCGAAGAAGGTACCTTTGAGAGTCTTTTCATTCAACAAGTTTATAGGGTGGGTCTTGAACACAGCATCTTTGTGTGGCACCCCCACAAGAACGGCAACACCCCAGCCCTGAAATCATTGCTTGGGATTGATTAGTGTTTGAGAGAAAAAAGGGTGAAAACGACAAGCCTTTTCAAACTAAGATCAGGCATGATATTAATAAGTGATAACCCTTTTTTTCACTTGTTCGGTTGAAAACAATGTAGGGATCAAATACATGTTTAGATGAGAAGAAATGAAGTCTATGAACGTACATCATGGACACATTCAAATGCAGAAATCATAGCATCAGTATTTCCAGTACATTCAACGCTCCTGTCCACTCCGCCATCAGTAATCTTGGCAATCATCTGACACGCAAAGGATAAGTTTATTCGTTAGCACAACATCTTCAGATGTAGCTAAAGAAATACCATTAGAAACCCGAAAGGCTCGTACACAAACCTCCTGAACCGGCTTTTTATAGTCTTTTGGGTTCACAAATTCAGTAACACCAAATTTCTTAGCTGAAAAGAAAATGAAAATCTCAGCAATATATGACAATTGAAGTTCATCTACAAACTGATATATTGATGTGTTAAAATCTTCTCTTAAATCAATTTGATTATTGCTCAAATCATTCAAGAGAAAAAAAAATTGTTGAACTAGAGCCAGTAATTAACTGGCTAAAGAAATATTGCAGTATGGCTTTTACCTTCTTCAAATCTGTTTGAGTTAATATCAACGCCAATAATCCTTGAAGCGCCAGCAATCCTTGCCCCTTCAGCAGCCTAATCACATTGAAACACCACAATTTGATGCCTCGTCTTAAATTATCGGGGTAATGAAAGGCAAAATTTGTTTATGGCAGAAAGAAAGAGAGATGCTCACAGCAAGTCCCACAGCTCCCAGTCCGAAAACAGCCACAGTTGAACCCTTTGGAGGTTTTGCAACATTAAGAGTAGCACCAATTCCTACAGAAGAAAAAACCAAAATTTTCTGAGTTGGTATCAATCGTCCGCCAAATAATTAACAGAATGTGTAGAAAAGCCTTAGAAGTCTCTTTACCTGTGGAAATTCCACAGCTGAGAATACAAACTTTGTCGAGAGGAGCCAAGGGGTTGATCTTGGCAAGACAACCGACATGAACCACAGTGTACTCACTGAAGGTGGAAGTCCCAACAAAATGGTAGATAGGTTTGCCATTGATTGAAAATCTTGTTTTTCCGTCATTAAGCATAACACCCCTGTCAGTGTTAATCCTAAGTAAGTCACACATGTTGCTTTCTTCTGATTTGCAGTGAGCACAATCCTTGCATTCCCCTGTGAATACAGGCAGGACATGGTCACCTGGTTTGAGGTCTGTCACACCTTCACCAACACTCTATACAATCCTGGATTATCCATGAAATCATATAAATCAAAGAGTACGAATGATGAAACTACTACAATATACAGAAGAACGGGCCACTGAGATCAAATTGGTGCATAAGCTACATACCCTCCTGCTTCATGACCATAAATTCTAGGAAATAATGGTTTCTGCCCCTGCAGGATAGATCGCAAGTCTATTCGTTGGTACTATGATAAAATTGAATTGGTGAAAACTGAAAAGAAAAGGAAATTCTGTGGTTTATGTTTGTTGATTGATTTGAAATTAGGCTGTTACCTTGGCTTCCCAGAAGTAGACATCAGTATGGCACAAAGAAGTGAAAAGGATTTTCAAACGAACTTCATTTGCCTGTGGTGGTGCCACCTCTACTTCCTCTATCACCAATGGCCTCCCGGGCTCCCATGAAACAGCAGCTTAAATTTTAACACGCCAAACAATAGAAAAGTTAGAAATTAAGTTCCAAAATAAATAACTTGAAAAATAATAATAAAACAAAAAGACCAGACACAATTCTTTGCATTAGTTTTACCTTTGCAGCGTATCACCTGACCAGCAGTGCACGACATCTTTGATCTTCTTCTTTTTATAATCAGAAACACAAAATATGACAATTTAAAGCTTGTTTAAAAGAAATTTTTTTTTTTTTAAACTGGAATTGGGTTTTGGTGGAATGTGATAGCATTTTGTGGAAGTATTTATAGCCTTTATGCATAAAAATACAATCCAACAGGCAGATGCCAAAACCATTTCCCAGACTGTAAGTCAATTCCCAGGTGGGTTAGTTCCTGGTTTTTCACTGTTGGTTTTATCTTCAGTCTTGTATTGTTTCAAACTGTCTTGAGTTTTGATAGATACAGATTTTTTAAGTAAATATAGTTTTTCATATAAAAGAATATCAAGTGGATGACGACTATATATTTGTGATAATATAGTGAAAACCTTCTCTGTTGATTTGTATTGGCTACAAAATAATTAACGCATTAATCATCCAATCAAATCAAGTCAAAATGTGATACATCACGTGTGATGATGAACCGTGTAAAATTGTTCAAAACTCTCAAGATCAACCAATCAATAAAAAACCATCAAGGTGATAACTGGTTTGAAACTTACTAATAGTTTTAAAATTATCATGTCAACTAGGCTTTATTAACTAACTTGTTAATTTTTTATTTGTAAAACTCATTGCATCCAGATTCCAATCCATCTTCTTCCTCGTTTTGTTAATAATTTATAAAAATTGGCTACTTATTGTGGTGTCACAGCCTGTTAGGCTAAGCTGTTAGCTCATTCTCATGCGTGGTGTTTGTCCTGTATTTTTCCTTCAACGGTTTCTTTTAATTTATATATAATATTTTGAGAGGGCACAGATTTGAACTTTTTTTTTTCAAAAAAAACATGCACTTAGACTCTCTTTCTTTTACGAAAATTGACTTTTTTATATTTTTTATATTTTAAAATTTTTATTTGACAGAAAATTATATGACTAATGAAAAATAATTTCTTGATCTATAAAAAATAAAGCGAAAAATTTAAAATTTGTCATCTACATTTCCAAAAGGAGAGATAATTTTCAAAAAAATCTATCCATGTCCAAGGTTTCTCATTACAGCTCGTGAGTTTGATCGGAGTCCGGCTTTGTTGATTATTTAAGTTTTAACTTCACGCAATCCTAAATATTTTTATATTAATAAAATTCTGATTTTATTTGATTTTATTTAAAAAATATTTAAAAATTATTATAAATGTCTTCAATATTCAATTATAAATATCATTATTTGATTATATTAATTATTATAATTTTTATTTTAAATAATTTAGATAAATACAATTTTTATAATTTAAATCTTATTTGTATTATTTAATAATAATATAATTTAATATAATATATTACTATTTTAGTAAGAAATTTTTAATATGTAAATATTTTCATGTTTAATATTTTAATTATTCTGATATTTTTGAATAAAAATATATAATATTTTTACTATTTTAATAACCCATATTATTATATTATATTTTAATAATAAATATAAATAAATATACTTTTAATGATTTAATTAAAGATATTGTAAAAAAAAATTACAATTTAATATATAAAATGTTTTAATATTTTAAATAATAAATATTACTATTTTACTATTTTATAGTAATAGAATTAATATTTTAATTATAAATACTAGTATTGTAAATATTTTAAAATATTAATATAAATAATGTTTTAGTAAGAAATATTATTATTTTACATATTTTGATATTATTAAATAAGTTTAATATTTTAATAACTATTATTAAAATATTACTATTTTAATATTTTAATAATAAATAGTTTAATAATTATGTCAATATTACTATTTTGAAAAGTTCAAATTTTCCTAAAAATTAAACAACAAAAAAAAATTTATTGATTCATTCAAATAATAAATAATATTTATTTTTTCGAAAAATATCAATATTTTACCAAAATTATTTTTTAAAATGTGATTTATGTGAAATAAACGGAGTTTTACCGTTGATTTAAAATTGCTGTGAAGAGAAGTTATTATAGCATTTGACAATAATGCAGAAGTGTTGTAAAATATTAAAAATTATTTGATAGTGTTTTTATATCTTTTTAATAAATAAAAAATAAAATAATTTATTTTGCTAAATTAAATTACAAGTTTTTATGTGAAAAAATATAAATAAAATAAAGATATATTTTTGTTAATTGGAATAAAAAAACAAATGAAATCAATAGAAAATTTAGACAAAATAAAGATATAAATGTGAAATAATACAATCTCTTCATAATTTTGTGAATAATTGGAGAGTAAGGTGAGAATGTAAAAAAAAAAATTATTAAAGAATTATTATTAAAATTAGTACATTTAAAAAAAAATTTGATTTATAGTTTTATCCAAAAACTCAAATATATTTCCCACATAAGCTTAAGATCTTAAAATTGAAAGAGTCAAATACCTAACATCTGTTTTTATAATAGATAAACACTTTTATTAATTGAGTCAAATACGGACTAACTACTGGTTTTTTACTATCAAACCCATGCACACATGTTTACAACCCAAACAATTAAAAAACAAATGAAACCCAGGCTTTGGTTTATTGATGTTGTCACAAGAATCTCATTGTTATAATCGCTCAAGATTTTTTTTTTTTTTTTTTGTCAATAAAGGGTGCATAAAACAAAAACAAAAGTCACCAACAGGGTTACACAAAAATAGTTATGAGAAACATAATTCCCATGGCATCAGTCAATAACAAAGGAGCTAACAGTTCAGGAGGTTCCTCAAAAAATAGAAAGGAAGAGTTCGTAAAGGATCCATATTTAGCCAACTGGTCAGCACAAAAGTTGGCCTCCCTAGAGTTGTGTTCCGCCGTCACATTCTGCATGCATCCCGGCAATGACCTGCAATCATCCACAATAGAGCAACAAGAATGATGGGAAAGAACACCCTGCAAAACATACCTTAAGATGGTTTGAGAGTAAATCTCCACAATAAGGTTGTTGTAGCCCCGATTGGAAGCAATGCGCAACACATCCTTGAGACCCCATCAGCACACACACGGGTAATGGATCCCAAGTTACGGGCAAAGCCTAGGATCCAATTGCCAAAAATGATCTCTAAACACACCATCCACCCCCACTTTACCATGATTGCCCTTAGTAGATCCATCGATATTGAGCTTGATGGCTTTCTGAAAAGGGGGCTGCCAACCAATGTTAATTTCACAAGAAATGTTAGTCCAGTTGACAGAGCCACAAATAGCCCAAAACTCTATAACACGATTGATCAGGTTTCTTTTCCACCCACTGATAGTTTCAAAGGTCTCGTGTAACACCAATTTGTTCCTTCCAAGCCAAATCATCCGCACAGCAAAGGAGAACACAACTTTCCATGGAATATGGGAGATGCTCGAATCAGCAATGGAATTACAGTTAGTGGAAAGCCAGCACTCAAAGTCCATACTGAAGGATGAGAGTATGTACAGGGGAATGGCTAGAGCATTCTAAAGATCTCTAGTGACAATGCAATCTCTAAGGCAGTGAGCTGTAGTTTCCCTCTCCCTATTGTATCTCGGGCATAAAGGGCTGACTTGCAGCCCCCTCTTACATAACGTTTCACGGGTGGCTATTTTATAGTATTTGCAAAGCCAAAGGAAGTGTTGGATCTTGGGAAGAGGCGGAATTCTCCAAATATCTTTCCATTCATTCTTCCTCCCATCAGTGCATCCTTTAAGCATGTTATAAGCCGACTTGATAGAGAAGAGGCTTGTCTGGGAGAATTTCTGGCCAATAGTATCCTCTTTAGTATTCTCCATTTGCATGGGGATGGCAATAATCTTCTCTTGAATCTCATCAGGGATAGGAGCACCAGAACATGGAAATCCCATAACCCTTCAGAGAAGACAAAGTCTTTGACCACTATGGTTTTGTCATAAATGCACCAGCGACCAAAAATCTATGTATTAAGGGGGCCTAGTCCAGTCCAAACATCTGACCAGAACTAGGCTTGGGCTCGTAATTTAATAATCCATCAGATACCATGCTCAAGAATAAGGGCGCCTTTGCGCATACCTGCTCAAATGGGTGAGCAAGCCTTTCTTGCGAACTCACCATTTCTGGAATATTTAGCTTTGAGAACTTCAGCCCAAATATTCTTAAATTTAGTGAGGAAATGCCATCCAGGCTTGGCCATATTGGCATCATTAAGCTTCCTCATATCTTTAAGGCCAAGGCCTCTTTCTTCTCTCGATAAGGTAACGGTACCCCAGTTGACCATGTGCACTTTTTTATGGTTTTCTGTAAAGCCCCACAGAAAATTCCTGCTAACTCTATTAATTTCCTTATAGACACTGGCAAGAAGATCCACACCTTGCATGTAGTACATAAGAATCGTATTCACCACTGACTTAAAGAGAGTAGTTCTACCAACAAGAGAGATAAGGTAAGCTTTCCATCCCAATAACTTCTTCTTGACTTTGTCAATGATGAATCTATATTTGGCAGCACTTCGTTTTCCAAAGATAGGGAAGCCTAGATAATTTCCAATGCTATTCAAATGCGCCATTCCCATAAGATTGCTGAGGAAATCCTTTCTGTTCGAATCCATAATTTGGGTGAAGAACATGTTTGATTTCGCAAAGTTAATAGTCTGACCAGAGATTTGACAGAAATAAGTCAAAACTTTTTGCATTGATGGATAAGTACGATTCGTGGCTTTCCTCACGAGGATAAGATCAGTGGCAAAGAACAGATGAGAGATCTTAGGACATCTCTTAGACAACTGGATAGGCTCTCAATTTCACTCATCACATTCCTCTAAGATCTTAAGGGACATGTATTTCATACAGAGAATGAAATTGTAAGGTGATAGAGGGTCACCTTGGCAAATTCCTCTAGTGGGGGTGACTTTAGAGCTTTGCTCCCCATTGATAAGGATAGTCATGGAGGTTGAAGAGATACATGACATAATCAAGTTAATCTAGGGAGACGAAAACTGAAAAAAGAAAAGCATTTCCCGGATGAAGCACCATTCCATCTTATCATACGTTTTTTCTAGGTCAATTTTACCATCATGAGCCCTTGGTTTTCTCTTGTCTTTCTGAAAAAATGAATGACCTCTTGGGCAATGATCACATTAACTCTCCTCCCAGAAACAAAACTAGTTTGGAGGGGTGGATGATGCGGGAGAGGAAAGGTCTAACTCTGTTAACCAGGACTTTTGTGATGACCTTGTAGATGGTATTGCAAAACCCAATTGGCTGAAACTGATTAACGGATTCAGTGTGATAACAATTACGCTCACTCATATCGAAAGACGTAATGAACAAATTGTTAAAATGACGAACGATTAAAGTTTTGATCCCTCTTTGTCATGAAACCAATTCCAATAGTGTCCTTAAGAGCAAGAATCTTGTTATGTTTTCTGTGTTAAATAGTGGTCATATGATAGAAACTAGTGTTGCGATCTCCATCACTGATCCAATTAACTCTAACCTTCAGGGCCCATAGTTCATCTTCGAGTTTGAGAACCCATTGATAGTCTTCCATCAGGTATTCCTCCAGATGTTGAAGCCAAAGACAAAGGGAGGAAGATAGAGCTTGTTGGATACCATTAAGGCGAGCCCGTATCATTTTCTTCTTCTGAAAGATATTTTCGATAGAAGTTTTGTTCTACGGGGTTATAGTTTCCTTAAAAGACGATATCGCTTCAATGAGAGAGTTTTGAGCTTGATTCCAGGTGTCTTGAACAGGTTAGTTAAACTCCACATAGGATAACCAAATGGATTCAAACTTGAAAGGGCGAGGCCCAAATCGAGGCATCCTTCGGTAGTGTTAAAGAAGATAGGGTTGTGGTCAGATCGAACTTTGGTCAGATGAAAAACTATGGAGTTGGGGTACAATGTTTTCCAATCACAATTAGCCCAAGCTCTTTCCAGTCTTTCCTTGATAATTTGGCCAAAATTGTTGGTATTTGTCTAGGTAAATTGATGGCCAACCAATCCAAGATCGATCATACCACAATCATTCATACAGTCTTGGAAAAACCGTCATCTAGATCGAATAAGAGGTCTTCCACCAAGCTTTTTGGAGTCACTTAAAACTTCATTGTAAGTCCCCTATCATCAGCCAATGAAGGTTATGAGAATGAGCAAAAGCTGAGAGCTCCTCCCAAAGGAGGTGTCTTATGGCAAATTGAGGTCGAGCGTAGATAGCCGAGAGCATCCATAATGCACGTGAAAGAGAATTTAATGCATGAGAATTAGAAGTATTAGGGTTAGATAAAACCTGAACAGTTGTGTGGATAACTTGAGCAAAATGCTACAAAATCCTGACTGTGACTTCAGTAGACTGCCAAAGGAGCCAAATACCTCTAGAGAAACCCTCAACATCCACACAAAGGTACTGTCGAAGCCTAAGAAGCTACTGATTCTCTCAACCTTATCACCAAAAATTATGGTTTCAGTAATAATCACCACAAAAGGGTTGTTGATACGTATAAGGTCCATGAATGGTCGACGAAAGTTAGGGCTCCCCGCGCCCTTGGCATTCTAAAGTAGACACCTTATGGGAAAGATATCAAGTATCGTTTGGTTCAGTAGTCAGTTGGCCAGCTCCGAAATGACTTCCACTTCCTCTGTCGACATCTTGCATATTAAGCTCGACGCATGGTGGTGGTGTGGCATACACAAAAGTGTGTCACAAGTCTAACCAGATTTATCGATGGCAGGATCGTGCACAACATCACAACCCTGTTATCTTTTGTTAAGGATAACCTCCTGACTGTATATAGCGCTATCTGGGTTAGTAGTATTCCCCTGAGTGGTGACAGTGGCTCCATTTGTTGTGATATGAACTGTTGTCGTTGGCTTTGAACCAGTTGAAGGTATGGTTGGGGGTTGGGGATGTCTAAGGCTATTAACTGGTTATTCTATGTTTGTATGATCTCCTTTTCGCTCCAATCCTCCTCCAGAGGGTTAAAGTCAAATAGGATCTCAATTGCTCTTGAGATCTTGATTGTTCTTTCCCCCAAGTGAATGAACAATGTTTTCAGGTTTGCGTATACTCCGTGAAGATTTTCCAAGAGGGAGGGAAGTTGGTTTGATTAGTGTTGGGCAGTTTAGAGTATTATTTTTTGGGATAGCATCTGACCTTCTGTGAAAATTACTTTGTTGCCTTAAAAATTGGAAAACACCCTGAGGGTTAGTTCAGTGGAAACCGAACTAGCTTGGCCTGGGTTAGAGAAATTAGAGTGCTGGGTGACAAAATCCCCCCTGTAAATGCATGAGAGACGTTATTCTCATGCAATGTTTTAGAGTTCTGCCCCCTGTTCCCAGCTGACTGATTTTCTTGCCCTTTGAAAGGATGCGCCACGTGTTGTTCTTTAACTTGGCTTTCCCTTTGTCTTTCGGGTTTTGCACCGGATCTTCTCAATCCACCTTGGTTTTGTTTTTTCCCTTTCGGGTTTGGTGTTGGGTCGTCTCCACCCGGCTTGTGATCCTTCCCCTGTTTGTGTTTCCTCCATGTGACCAGCATCTATGGTCCAAATTAGTTCGTTTTAGGGCTATCCTTACCAGGAACGTTATGTTGTTCTAGTGGTTGCTGAGTTGAGGTAGCTTCAGAAACTTTCATTTTGCTTAAGTTGCAGACTTCTTTCCCGTGCCCAATGAGCCCGCAGAAAAAACATAAATTGACCCCTTCATAAAGTACCATTTGTATTAATTTTCCAATTCTGATTTTTGGCACCAGAGGTCTGTCTAAATCGACTTGAATGCAAGTTCGTGCATATCTGCCGCGAGCATTCAATTCAATATGAGCGTCAATTTTTAATAGGTGCCAGTTGTTGACCTATGCTTTGAAGTATAACCCTGTCAAAATATTCGATAGGTAACCTTGCTAATCGAACCCAGACCGTGATGCTAGAATAGGCAGTAGATGATGCTGGAAGAAAGCCAGGCTTCTATAATCTCATAGTCAGGTAGTAAGGACCCACAAACCAAGGGCCTCCGTATATGACTCGTTGGAAGTCATCAATATTGTGGAACTTAGGACAAGGAAATCGTGTCCTAAGTCAATGTATTCCATGCCTCCTCTCGGCCTCCATTGTCCTCTAACCTTAGGATAAAGAAAGTTGTAGCCAACATTCTTCTCAAACGTTTTGACGATGATAACGTTCTTCCAAGGGGCTCTGATGCTTTTCTTTTCCTCTTTAAATAAGAGTATTGTTGGGATTTCATCCCTTTCCTCAGCTTTCTGATCTGATTCTTCATCAACGAAACTTGACTGATTGATAGAAAAAGAAAAGACTAATTATCCTGAGAACCCATCAAAAAGTCCCTGTAAGAAGTAGAAGGTTGCTGGCTGTCAGACATTTCAAGATCCAACGATTTGAACTCTCCATTTTTGGTTCTTTTCACACTGCGAATTTTCAAGTCTTCTTCCTCCTCAGAGCAAGTTGAGACGTTTTTCTCCATCATAATATGTGGTTCATTATGAAAGCAAGTTATTATGGCTCAAGTTTCGACCTTTGGTGGTGGTGGAATAATGTTATTGCTACTGTTTGCTTTAAACAACAAAAAGCAAATTGATAACCTATTATTATAAGATTCGTGACGCGACTGAACCCATAATTGACCTACGCATTGCAACTTGACCCGATCTGTGTTGGCATTCTACACGACTCGAATCGCTCCATACAAGTCGGGTTGGGTTGGTTTTGGGGTTTTTCTAACCCAAATTGCTCTCAATTTCGGGCCCATCAAAGCAAAGTACAAAAAAAAAAAAACAATCGTCGTCCCCTTGCTTTGAGTGTACTTGTTGTGAAAGCGTCAATTGTTTTTTTTTTTTTTTCTATTTCATGAAAGTAGAAGTTTTTAAAAGTTCAGAAAAAATAAAAAACACGAAAAGAAGACGAGACGGATTGATGGACTGGTAGCGGTGCAGGGGTTTGGGCATGCGGTGGCAGGGCCCCACCGCACGCCTTATATCACTTCACTTTCATATCTCAGAGTCCCCACAGCCATAGCTGACAGCCCCCACAGCCATACTAACAGAGCTTTGCCTTTGCTTCATATTTGCAGACACTGTACCGTCCCCATCCCATCCTCTCTCTCTTCCACCTTCGCTTGGACTTTCTTGCTTATCATTCCCCCCCCCCCCCAACAACATATTTCACCCTTTCTCTCTCTTTCGCGACAGCTGCCTGCTTTACATCTTTTACACTCGAAATTGGCATTATTATTTGTTCATATATTAATTAATTGTAAAATTAATTCTTTTTCTTTATTAAAAAACTAAGTATAAACTTATTATTTTATTTATTAAAATACGAAAAATATGTATACTCATTTATTCTTAATTTTTTAATCAATACAATTATATTATTATATTTTGAACTTTAAAATAAATTTACTTTCATACCTTTAATTTTTTAATAAATTTGGTTAAGATTTTATAGTTATGAAATATTTCATTAAAAATTGTTTTACTATTTAAAAAAATTTAAAAACGATATGACAAGTAAAAAAACCTAGGCCAACTAAAAAAATATGATGTTATATTATATTAATTAGTAAAAAGTATCGTGATCAAAAAAGAAAATAAAATAAAATAAAAACTCAAATTATGTAGCAATATAATAAAAATTACCACGATAAAAGATGAAAAAAAATAAAAAGAAAACTTTAGATTTTATTTTCATGACTATACTTTTCGTGTTATCTCGTTTTATAATTGTTTTTTGAATTGTGAAATAGCTTTCAACAGAATATTTTGTTGAATATTCTCTAACTGTTTCATAATTAAAAATATTATAATAAATTTGCTCTAAAATTATAAGTACGGTGTTGAAATTACATCAATTGAAAGATTAGTGATGAATTTAGAACATTCACTTAAAAATATTAATAAATTTACATCTTATTCCTTAGTAAAGAACTCCATAATTATGCATGTATAATATATAAGAATTGGATTCCAATCTTTTTTTTTTTCAAGTAAAAATAAATAAATAAATAAATAAAATATATACATAGAAATTTGAATAAGTCAAAATTAGATTGAAATCTTATTCATTATTTTTCAGTACATTCATCATCACCGCTCACATGTGTAACATTCACATGTTCATAATTTGTAATTCCTTGCAACTCTTAGGATGAGTTTCTTATGCATGTATTCCAGATCTGTTCAATTATGCCGCATTATTGTTCCCTTGTTCATTTAAACTTGAATGGTGAAAGTAACTATATAATATATAGTATAAGAAACTTGAATGGTCTGAAAATTATATAATATGTTGAATGAGAAGTTGGTATACAATGGTAGGAAGTGTAATAAATTTAAACATCAAGGTTATATATATTTTATATTTGCTTCAGAAGATTATATATTTACATCCTGTGAGTTATGTCTATAAAACATCGTCAAGTTTCGTAGTTCATAGCATTTGTTTTATATCTATACACTATTACTATAATCAATCAAATAACTTACATAAATTATCTTTTATAAAAAAAAAAATGGATAAATTATTTGAACTGAATCTTTTATTTCTACTTGATTAGTTTTGTAGCTAATCAACACATACCCCACTAACAAAAAAAAGTTTTTCTTAATTTAATCGAAGTTTGGTTGCATGCTAGAGCCATTACTGTCTAACTTGAAACTTAAGTCTCCTACAACCATTCCATCAAATAAAATAAAAAATAAAAAGTTCTCCTATTAGCAATAGATGCAAAGATGGCCAAACCTAATAAATAGTAATAAATTTGAACAACTATGAACTGATGACCCTAAAAACAATATGTACCCCAACCTTGTGTTAGTTAAAATTTGTGGTCTATGAAATGCATCTAGTCATCTGGGTACCTTTTATGTCATGCTCAATTAATTCCCAATTCAGGTAATTATTTATTGCCCAAATATTTGTGTCTCAAATAATATCCACTAAAAAACTTATAGTTGAAGCATGGATCGATGAGTAGCTATCTATATGGAATTATAAAACACCAAATTTTATTACTAATTATCTTTCTTTTTATACGACAATGATTGCAATATACATATTAATGCATTTAGAAATAAATTTAGGGAGGCTGCATTAACACAACCATTTTTTTAGGGGGAAAATATGATCTTTATAATTTCAAAAGCTTTGGATTTTTTTTATTTTTTATTTTTATTTTCTTACCATGTAAAGAGACACCAAATATTGAGATTTATAGCAAAAAATAATAATTCTCGTTTCAAAAACCTCAAAGTCCAAATTCCTTTGCATAATTTTTAATCAAAACAATTATTTTCAAAAAATTAAACTTACAACCTTTAAGTTTAGATTTTCATGGTCTAATCTTTGAGGTATCCGGTGTTGACACAAGCAAAGTTAGAGGATACTTTGATCACTTTATTAAAAAAAAAAAAGTGTTTGTTGAAATTAGAATTTGCATGGTTCCACAACATGGGTGGTTTTCTTTAAAATAACTTTTGAAAATAAAAGTTATCTAAAGTAGGTTTTTTTAAACGTAGAAGGGGGTAGTCTTTATAATTTTTAAGACATAAATGTTCTTTATTTTATATTTATTTTAATATATTTTGGTACGTAATTTTCTCAGTCCAAAACTTTAATTATAGTATAGATACTACAAAAGAACTTGTTTATACCTAATCCAATGGCTTGTTGACATATGACAAGAGGTGAAAGAGGCAAAGGGCAAAAGGAGATCAATTTTGGCAAAGAAAATGACGTGGAACTTATCAGCCAATTGAGGGTTCACACGTCACAGAGTAGTCCTTTAGTCGCTAAAACTTTGATAAAAAGCCAATGACATGGCAAGATTACTTGGACCAGTAAAATGCAAACACATGGCAACGGAATTTTGTACAAATAAGGGAGAGTCCAATGGCAAGTGGGTTAATTAACCAAACTATATATATATGTATATATATATATATATGTGAGTGTAATTTAGAATATAACGGGTAGTACGTACCACAAGAGTACTAATTGAATGTTAATTGTAACGGGTAGTAATTTAATTATCGATTGTAGAATATTTTAGTCTTACTTAATCGGATTGAATAATATCGAATACTTGTTTATAGGGTATTTATCGCAATTCCACTGGATAGATCTATTCCATAAATGAGGTTAAATTTTTTTCACATGCCTTTTTTTATTATATTAATTAATTTATTAAAATTTTTATATATAAATACTCTAATGAGATATGTGGTAATTAGATCCTTTCACGGGCTACCCTCTTGATCTAGAATAACTCGAGGGGGGACTTGGGACAAGATTTTTGAAGTTTGAGTTCGGTTTGAGATATTATTTAATAAATAAAAATATTTTTATTTATTTTTAATTTTAAAAAATCTTAAAAAAATTATTAGTATTTTAATATAATTTAAAATTTTTTTATCTAATTAGACTCGACGGCTAAGCTGGATCTTAGACAAGAAATTTCAAAAGCTAATCAAATTGTCCCACTTAATCCAACCCACAAATACATTTACACTACAAGAAATAACACAAGTAGCAGCAAATTTTTTTGTTGTTAATAGTGCATTAGAGATGGAATTTTTTTTAGTGATGAAATATCCGTTGCTAATATTCCAACGAAGAGCTTCTAGTCTGTGACCGATTCCATTATTGAAGCTCAATTCCTTCGCTAATACTATTATCTTTAGCGACAGAATGTTTTGTTACTAATACTAAATAACAAATAAGCTGTCACAAAAAATAATTTCAACAAAATTATTTTTATTTATTTTGGAAAAAACGAAAAAAAATCCTGTTGGAAATGGGTATTAGAAACAGAAAATCCGTCACTAATAATATTGTACATTTCATGGGTAAAAGGTAGTAGCGATGGATTTTTTGTTGCTAATGCTTTTCTTTTAATTTGTAGTTGCAAATTCTGTCGCTAAAGAATTTTAATGATGGATTTTTCTATCTCTAATTTTTTTTATAATTGTAGTAAAAAATTTAGATAAATTTCCGTTACTAAAGTTTTTAGCGACAAAAACTCTATTGTTAAAAGGCAAAAAATATTAATAATTTTTAGGTGGATCTTTGTTCTGGAGGACAAAACCTGTCATAAAGGATCGATTCTTTAGAAAGGATCTATCCTTCAAAGTTTTACGCCTAATTTAACAACTCCAAACCTATTGAAATCATCTATATAGATCAAAATACATCTATATCATATCATAATTCACCATTTAGTTCATTTTCATAAAATCTACCAATAGTGCCTATATATACTATAAATATCTCATTTTATCTTAAAATTTTTCTGAAATTGAAATGAGCTTTGATCGCAAATTGGATCTTAATATGAAGAATGAATTTTGAGCATAAAAATTAAAAGCTCGAAAATTTTAATTTTGATTTTAGTTTTAATTTTGCTTTTAATTTTGATTTTGGTTTTTTAATTTTAGTTTTTATTATGAGTCAAAAGTCAAAAACAAAAAAGAGAAAGATAAAAAAAAGCGTGTTTGCTGGAAAATCATGGGATATCTTGGCATTAATTCCAAAAATTAAATTTGGAATTTAAATCACAGGATTGAATAATTTTGAGGATCCTAATACGCATGAAAATGAAAAGTTACAAGAAAACAATTCATTAAAAATCAAATCACATCATTTGTTTGAATTAATTTTTCCAAATTAAAAGGGATTGAATTCCTATATAAAGCCATTCCAATATGCAAAATAAATAAATAAATAAAAAGGTGAAAGGGCACAGAAATCAGAGTAGCACATAAACAATTAGAGAAACATGGTGAGAATCAGTGAAGTGTTGGTAGGAGAAGGAAACAATAGCAACACTAGAAGTCAACGTTTCTGGTAAAAAAAAGCTAGATTGATTAGCTAAAGAAGATAAATGAATGGGGAGTTTTTTAGCAAATAACATTGTTTCAGAATTGAAAGACACAAGAGAAGCAAAATAAAATAGTGGACCAACGTGAAAACTCCACATTTTAATCCAACCCGTGGCTTCTATTGTCTCATTTTTTTTTTTTTTCTTTATCATTGTTTTATTTCACTCAGTTGTTATTTAATTTTTGTTTTTAGTTTGTTGTTAGTATATGATTTTGATTATTAGAAGATTTAATGATGTTTTAAACAAATTCATAAATAAGCTTTGATTATCAATTCTATTAAACTATCGAGGATTTAAATCTCAAATTATGATTTCTACTAAACTACTGATAAAATTCATAATAAATTTTTATTAAAAAATTATTTTTTAATCTTATCAAATTATTAAAAAATTTAAATTTTAAATTAAGTCTTACAGAACTGTTGGAGGACTTAATAATTTTTTTTTAAAAATAAATTTTCAATCATATCAAACAATTGAAAGATTTAAATCTCAAATTAAGTACTACAAAACTATTGGAGAACTTAATAATTTTTTTTGTAAAAAAATAATAATAAAATTTTTAATCCTACCTAACTATTGAAGGATTTAAATATTGAATTAAATTTTATCAAATTATTAGAAGATTTAATAAGTTTTCTTAAATTAAATTTTATAAATGGGTTTTCAAATAAAATCCTACCAAACTATTGAGGGATATGAATCAAAATAAAATCATACCAAACTATTTGAAGATTTTATTAATTATTTTTAAAAATGAATAATTTCTTAGAAAATACCTTAACAAATCCGACGATGGAGCCTTTTCAAAGTGAGATATTAGTCTTCATGAATACTTATGAGGTGATAAAATTATCTTAAATTGCTATCAAACTATTAGAGTAATTTTATGATCAATTTTCAATAATTAAATTATTTGGTAAAATTATAAAAATATTTTAAGGCTTGGATAACTTGAAATCAAACTAGTATCATCCTTGGGGTAAGCGCTGTGATAGTGCTATAACCTTCCTTATACGTAACTGCACTTCCAGACCTAAATCTAGTTTAATAGATTAAAATATATTATTTAAAGATACCTAAGTTAAGCTTGAGATTTCTCTTTAAAATGAGATAAATTTAGTTAAGTAACTAATCATATCTAAACAAAAAAGATTGGTGGTGACTCGTTAAGTTTATATCTAGTGATAGGTCTATGGATTTATACGTTATAACAGTTTGACGACTCCACTAGGGATTTCGAGAGTCAAGCTAATAAATGATTTCATATAATCTAAGCCTAACTTAATAAATTTAAGAATTTTGTTTCTTGTTTGTGTTTTATTTACTTGATTTATTTTTTTCTATCATTCACTTGCATATGCATAACATGAGCTTTATAACTGAGCTCGTCCCTTAAAGAAGAGTAAAGTACTTATGCCTTTGTGAGATTTCATGAGATTTTATGTCTCTATATGGGCTAGTGAAATACTCTCACTCAAATTGAACCATTTTCCTTTATAGCCTATGATAGGCCAAAATTTGAGTGCCTTACTATTCTATAATGGGCAATGATATAAAGAATAATTTGAGAACCCTTAGATTGTCAAACATTTGAATCTAGCATGTAAATAAATCCTAAGTGTCTGAACCTAAGTCAGAGCCATGTTTTTTTTTATGTTAAAAAATCCTAAATAGGACACATGATAGGACATTTATTGTGCTTGTAAATTTATATATTGTTATTTATAGATATTATTTGCATACTAACATTTTATGTTATTTTTTGTATTTATTATGTGTATACTAACCCTTTTCTTTTACTGTATATGCATGTATTTACGTCATTAAATCCTCATTATTACATTTATGCATTCTTACATTCATTCTCATGCATAATTGGATAGTTCATAAACATCACTCTAAATATGCACCATAATTGTGGTAAATCAAAATTTAATGATAGCTTAACCAACTCACCACCAGTATAATACTTAGTTCAAGTTAGATAAATGGAGTAAAAAAATGCAAGCAGTGTTGAGAAGTTAGAAAAGGCCTAATAAGAGCTCAAAGAAGAGCTGAGCAAAATCCTTAAAGCATTAAGTAAGTTGAACATAAGAAAGGATGTAGAAAAAGATGCTAGCCCTAAAGACCGTATGTTACAGGATGTTGTTGACCCTCTATATCCTTTTAGGCATAACCCATAGCAGCCATTGAGTAGTGTAGAATAAACCTCTTTATTAAGGTCAATTATGTTTTTTATTTTGCCTTTAGCATCCAAAATTATGCAAAATAAATTATCAAAAACATATTTTTCATACGCGTAACATCTAAATTATGTGAATTAGATTGGTGTGCCAATCACGTAATTCCCAAAATATATTTTTTCACCAAATGATGAGTTACATTGTAACCTTTAGGCTTTTATTTAGAGAATTTTATGGTAAATGTGATGTCATCTATGTGTCTCAAAATTTATTTACTTGACAATCTCTGAATTGGAAGATTGTGTTCTAAGTCTTTTACAAAATTTATCTATTTGTCTCTTAAAAGGATGATTAGAAGGTAAAAACCACCGATAACAATAAAAAAAAAAGCTTTTTTTCATGATTCAATTCGAATACCTTTGTATGTTCCATGCACTAAGGACATAAAAAATTTACATATGTACTCCATCTAGATAACATAACACGCATAAGAAAATTATTAATTATCCATAACAATGTTACCTTTAATTAAAAATGTTGTTTTGTATGAGCATTATAACTTTCAATATTATTATTCCATAATATTTATAGCTTCTCTATCAAAGGTATTAAAAACACATATATATTTAATGAAGGACAACACTTTCTTGGGATGACAATATTAAGGAACAAATATGGTTGTTTCATGCATATCTATGAAGGTAAATTGTACATAGTAAACATAAATGGCAAACAAGAAAAAGATTTTGTGCCCTGACCAAATGGATAAAAATCATTTGCACATAAACCAAGTCTCACATTTTGAAGTTCAACTATAAAAAATTCATGCATACAATTGAAATGCTACCAAGCTTCATCATCAACTGGGTGAGTAAGCATTCTTTTAGGACTTCGATTATGAGCATGCCATATCATAGACATTGTGGTTATTTTTTTACATATAAAGCCTTTGAAATCTTGGTATAAGTGGCAAGTAATGAAAAATCTTGTAAGGAATTTGCTTTGGCCTACCCTCACTTGATTTGCTTGATATATATTGAAGATGACCACATATCAAACAATAGATTAAATCAGTATTCTCATTATAAAATAACATGCAATTATTCTCACATACATGTATTTTAACTAGGTTAGCTTTCGTCATCTTCTTCTTCATTTGATAAAAGTTTTGGAGCAAATTATCATCTTTTGAAAACATACCTTTATCATCACAATGTGACAATCAAAACATCTTTCACTTATGTTAAGCTCTTATTTATAATTTAAAAGTGAGACATAGCAAATAATGTTGCGTGTTTTGTGCAACCTAACCATAACAGTTCATCTATATCATTCATCAAAGAAAAAAGTTTTGAGCCTTACAATCGGTTGTACCTTCTCATACCTTAACTCACCACTAGAATTTTCATTTAGGTCAAAATTCATATTTAAAGCATCCATAACCATTTTGGCATATGAATTATCTACTTTTACTTGACACATTGGATCAAATTCTTGATCTTTACTTCTTAAGATTGACCTTTCCTAACTTTTCCATAAAGATGCCAACTCATGTAACCAATGGAAAAACCTTTATAATAAAGGTGCTTATGCATCTCATCCACTCGATAAAATCGTTTATTTTGACATTTGTTTCAAGGTGCCTAATTATATCACCACCAACAAACTTTGTTTGAGAAAATGCAAAATTGATAAACTTTTCAACTCCTTCCAACAAGTTATTGATAATAAACCTATTCGCGTCTAACCAATTATACATGCAACTTCTATCCCTATCTATTTTTAAACCTAATTGAATTTGAAAATTCTCATAAGCACATAATTATATATATAACCTAATTAAATTAAACATTAATTCTTAAAATTCCATAAATTCTACTAAATTCAACAAATTTCCAATTTCCACAATAATTTCAAATATTCACAATTACACAATCTCCATAAATTCCACAAAAGTTCACACTTTTATAAGTACCACAATAATTTCATAAATTCACAATTTTCACAATTCCATAATTTTCATAATTTTGTCAATTCCAAAAATAAAAAAAAATTCCAAATTTCCACAATAATCATATAAATTTCACAAAACACAATTTCCATAAAATGCCTAAATTCCACAAATCCAACAAAAGGTCACAAATTACTAATAGTAAAATCATAATTAATCAACAATTGACAAAATTAAAAGCTAGTAGTAAAAGAAATTATCAAAATGTTGTTCAATAGCCAAGCTCCTAAATCTTACAAAAAATTGAATTAAATTGTTAATTATAAAATAAAAAAAAATAAATAAAATCTAGAAAATAATTAAACTATGTAATAACACTTAAAATAATTTCTTAAATTATAAAAACATTTAAAACAAAAAAAAAGAAAAAAAAACTCTAAATTCTTAAGAAAAAAATTATTTACTAACAATTTTTTAAAGTACAAGTGTAGAGATAAGATAAAGGAGGATTTTGGGGTCAAGAGAATCGAAACACCACCAATTAGTAGTAAAAAATCAATCAAAATTGGAAGAAAATTAGAAGAGGAAGGTATGAGTGATTTGGGTTGAAATGGGACGATTCAAACTGGGCTTAGGTGCAGAGGCGGTTGGTAGTGTCTCAACTGTTGGTCAGAGCAAACAGTGGTCGATGGGTGAAAAATAGGGTGAATAATGGGGTGCTGAATAAGAAGAGAGGGAGGAAAGGGAGGAGAGAGAAGAAAGAAGAAAGAAGAAGAAAAAAAAGGATAAAGCAAATAGAGAATTTGAAAATTTTAAACCAATTAGACTTTAGTGATGAAAATTTGTCTTTAAAACCTATTGTTTACTTCCATCACTAAAAATTATGTTGCTAAAGGCTATTAAAAATTTATTTTAATTTTAAGAAATTTGAAAATTATTTTTTCAATTTATTGTAAAAATTGTTATTTTTTTCAAATTTGGTCCTTTTTTAGTGACTAAAACTTTTCGTCACTAACTCCATTAGTATTGATGGAATTAGTGATTGAATTCCATCTTTAAAATCGTCGATAATTTTGGTGCCACTTGCCTTTATTTAGCACGCAAATTTACCAACTAATTTAGTGATGGAGTCGCAATCTATCACTAATAGTGATACATTGTGACAGAGTTTTGTCTTTATTTTCGCTAAATCTATCACTAAAATTAAACGCATCCAAAAAATATCCATTATTGTTTCGTTTGTATTTCATCGCAAAAGAGATTTATTAGCAATGAAAATTTTTCGTTGCTAATAATTTTGTTGTTAATTACATGTTTTATTATAGTGTTAACAATAATCTTCTAACTTCTTGGTGAAATTTAAAAGCTCCAGCAAACTTATGTGTTTAATAGTTTTCGTTAATTATTACTTGAAGTATTATCACACTTCAACAAAAAAACTATTTCTATTTAATGATGTTTGAAAATGGTCAAATTATGGTAATAGTCCTTATGCTCTATCAAAATTTGAAATTTAGTCCATCTACTATAATTTATAGATATATAGTATTCGTACTATTTTCATTTTATAATCTTAATTTGACCACTAACTCTGTCAAACTTTTACTGTTAAAAATGCTAATGTGACCATTGACTAGCTAATGTGGCATTGACTTTGTAGACACCTATCTGTGTTTGAGTTTAATTGAATTGATTTTTATTACTGCTATTATTTTCGTTATTAGTATTATTTTTATTTGTTATATTATATTATATTTTATTATAGCATATTATTATTATATTGTATTATATTATATTATATTACATTATTATTATTATTATATTATTATTATTATTATTATTATTATTATAGTGTAGCATATTAGTATAGTATAATATATTAGTATAGTATATTATTGTAGTATATTGTATTATATTACATTATCTTATATTATATTATATTATATTATATTATATTATATTATTATTATTTTATTTCCTTTCTTTTTAACTATCGATTGATTAAGGAAACTAAAATCTGGATAAAAGGAATTCCATCTACACAGCCAAAGGTTTTAATTCATAATTAGAGGATATTCGGATTCAATCTAAATAAATTAGCCAAAACTTAGCCTAAAAACATGCTCAGCAAAATTCAATCCAAGATTCAAGCCTGGATTAGTTCTGTTCTATCCCTAAGATTTCTACTAATGAGGCTTATAAATTGGATATAATTTTACAGAACAAGACACAGAGACGAATTGATGCAAAATCTGATTGTTGCAACTCTAGAAAAAGGTTCTGGCAATAGGGTTTCTAGGATTTTGATTTTAAAATTTTTAGGAATTTTGGGTTTGGATTTGGATTTCTGGGGTTAGGATTCAAATTCTGAGAGGCTTTTGAAGGGATATGAAAAAATCTAAAAAAAATCTAAAAATTTATGGGATTTTTATGGAAAACTGGGTTCGAAGGTTTGACTTTTAAGGTGAATTTTTTTACAATGTTTGAATTTTCATGCGGGATTCTGGCAACTTTTTCAGAAATCAATGAAATTTTTGCAATTTTTTACGATGTTCTTAGGTTTCTTTTAGAGAGAGATTAGAAGATTTTAGTGCTAAAAAGAGAGAGATGAGGGAACTTTTGAGAAAAAAATAAGGAGTGTGGCTTTTATAACATCCCAAAACGGACATCGTTATGAAGGTCCCAGACTCACACATAACCCGTTGACCTACGTGCCAACCCTCGCTCAAACCTAACCCGATCGCAGGTTTTTCATTTTTTATTTTTTGATTTTATTTTGGTTTTTATTTTATTTTCAATTTTTTTATTATTTTATCATTTTAGTTTATTGATTTTTTATTTTATGTATTTTATTTTACTGACTTTTGTTATTTATTGAGTAACTTATTATTTACTAAACATTTTGCATTTTTTTTATTTTTGAAAAAAATAATAAAAAAATCTTTTCAAGTAAATTCATGAATCCTACCAAATTTATTGGAGAATTTTCATGGATTTAAATTTTATGAAATCCATCAAACTATTGGAAAATTTCATAAATAAATTTCAAAAAAATGAAAAAAATAATTTTTATCCTACCAAACTATTAGATGATTGCTTTTCAAATTAAGTCCTACCAAACTATTAGGATATTTAATTAAATTCTCAAAAATTTTTATAAATTTTTTTACAATAAAATCTCACCAAACTATTGAAATATCTACCTTAAAGTAAATCCTACCAAACTATTAGAGGATTTTACTAATTTTCTTGAATAAAATATAGTAATGAATCTGACAATGAAACTTCTTTAGGGTAGACACTAGTCTCCATGAATACTTCTAAGGTGAAAGAATTATCTTAAATTACTAACAAACTATTAGGATAATTTTAAGATTAATTTTTAATATTAAATATTTTGGTAAATTAAAACATGATCAAGGCTTGGATAACCTAAAATCAAACTAGTATCATCCTTTGGATGGGCGTTATAAGAATGCTATAACCTTTCTCACACATAACCATGCTCCTGAATCTAAAATCTAATTTAGTGGATTAGAATATATTATTTAAATATACCTAAGTCAATCTTGAGATTCCTCTTTAAATAGGACAGATTCAATCAAGTGGCCAATCACACCTTAATAAAAAAGATTAGTGACGACTCCTTTTAATCCATATCTAGCAGTAGGTCCACGAATCTATATGTTATGATAGTTTGATGACTTTACTGGAGACCTTTGAGAGTTAGGCCAATAAATGATTTCTTATTATCCAAGCTTTAATAAATTTGAGATTTTTTTTTCTCTCTTATCTTTTTCTTTTCATTGCTTATATTCTGTTTAGTTATTCATTTTTATATATCTATCATTCATTTGTATGTGCATAACATAAGCTCTCTACCTAAGCTCTGACCCTTAAGAGGAAGTAAAATACCTCTGCCCTCGTGAGATTTCATGTCTCTACATGAGCTTGCAAAACACTCCCACTCAAATTAAACCTTTACGCTTGTAGCCTATAGTAGGCTAAGATCGGGGTCTTTACTAGTCTGTAATGGACAATGATGTAAGAAACAATTTGGAAACCTTTAAGAAGTAATCCAAACCACATATAGTTAATTTAGCCCAACTATAGGTAAAACCATGCCTTCCCTTGTGTTAAAAAATCCTAAATATGACACATTTTCGAATGTTTGTTTTACTTGTAAAATTATGTATTATTTTTTTTTTTGTATATATTTTTATACTAACCATGTATATTGGTCTTTGTATTTATATATATATTTTTAATGCCTATTAATTTTTTCCCTTTTATCATGCATTCACATCATTATATTTATCATAAAAAATATTTACCATAAAATAATTTTAATAAAGAAAATCTCGGTTACATCAATGGAAAGCCTAGCAAAGTCTTCTACTAGCCTAAAAAAAAAGTTTAAAAAATTGAAACTTGCAAATAAAAGGCTAAAAAAGAAAGTCCAAACACTGGAACAAGAAAATGATGAATGAAAGAGTTTGGCATTGACCTTAATACAACACGATCATCCACTAATCAAAAATTGGCCCAACTTTTGCAATAAAACAAATAATTGTAAGCAAAACTACAAGAAAGGGATGCAATACTCTTTAAAGCGCAAAGGCACATCCAGATGTTAAATGGAGTGATAGTGGAAATCAAAGCATAAATGAGAGTTGTGACTGAAGAATACGAGCAAATGAATGAAGCATATGTGAATAAACATAATCAGTTGAAGTCTTTGCTTGATTGAATCATTGTGGCTGTTTACAAAGCCAAAGACATAGTAGAAAGGATTGAAAAATGGAAGGCAAAGGTGCCACTAGTGGGAGCACATGATTAAAAATTGATAGATTTCCTTAATGAAATGCAAAGCCAATATCAATAAGTTACAGGTTTCTTTTCCTAGTAGTTCTAGACTTTTTATAAATGCAATGTTGGATTTGGTTAAATGTGACTTTTAATTCAATAAAGATTTTTTTTAATAACAATTATTATGTAGTAAATTCTCCTCATTGCATTCATTCTCATGCATAATTTGAGGATTCCATAAACATCATTTTAAATTTACACATTATGAGAAATCAAGGTTCAAGGATAGCTCAACATCAATATTACACTTGGGCTAGAGACAAAAAGATGGAGTAAGATAATGCAAACCATTTTGAAAGGTTAGAAAAGGCTTAGAAAGTAAGTGAAATAAAACTAAGCAAAATCCTTAATGCTTTAGAAAAGATAAGCAAAGGAAAAAAGATGGGAAAAGATTTTTTTCATGAAGTTATTGAGTCATTATATCCTTTAGGGTTCAACTCACATTGGATTCAAACCACTCCAAGCTTTCAGCCACAATAAACCATGTTCTTAAATTATAGTTAAGGGAATATTTAGAGTTATACTAACCCTTATTTCACTGAAAAGGTAATTGAACCAATCCAAATCTCTAAATGGGATTAGACAAAAAAAAATAAAGTTACAAATAGCTACTTCCTTAGAAGACTCTAAGACTGACCAAACAAGAGCATGATTGAAGAAAGATTACAAGCTATTGAAAAAATAGATTTTATAGGTCCATGGATGCTACCAACCTTTGTTTGGTCCTAGATGTTATGATTCTTCCAAATTTTAAAATGCCAGAATTTGAAAAGTACAACGATACTAAGTGTCCCATTATATCATCACAATGTATTATCGTAAGTTGGTAGCACACGTCAGCAATAAAAAATTACTCATATATGTGTTCCAAGATAGCTTAATTGGGTCTGTTGCAAGGTGATATGTTCAATTGGACAAGACTCACATAAAATCATGAAAAAATTTGACTTGATCATTCATCAATCAATATCATCATATCATAGATATGACTTTTGATCGCCTTTTATTACAAGGTATAGAGAAAAAAACTTTTGAGTCTTTCAAATGAGTATGCCCAAAGATGGTGAGATGTCACCATTCAAGTACAGCCACCATTAACAGACAAAAAAAATGGTGCTTTTTATAAGCACTTTAAAGTCATCATACTATGAGAAGATGATAGGAATGCGATTAAAAATTTTGCTAATATGGTGATTTCGAGTGAAATCATTGAGAATGCAATAAAAAATGATAAACTAGAAAGAGGGAGAATCCTCTGCTACTAAGAATATGCCTAAAAAAAAAGAAAATGAGACTCAAGCTATGAGTTTTGAAAAGCAATAATTCAAAAACTATCCTTAGCCGATCTATCCCATATATCATCCTGCTATAAGTCACGCTTTTGCTTCACCCTACCAATCAACTACTTGACCTTCTTATTCATCTACAACTAGGCCCTCTATTACTATCCTAACAAGTGGTGTGCGAGAATTTCAAATTCGAAAAAAGCCTACATTTGATTCAATTCCTATGAGATACACAGAACTGTACTAAGAGCTTTACAAAAATCACTTGATTGCTTTCATTTTCGTAAAATAAATTGAACTTTCCTATTCCAAATGGTATGATTTTACTGTTTACTATGACCATCATTATGGGGTGGCTGGCCATTCTATCATAAATTATTTTTCTTTGAAATATAGGGTGCAAAGTCTGATTAAAGAAGGGTTGATAGGCTTTGACACCAATGGAAACATGACACCTAATGTCAGTGGTAACCCATTGTCCAATCATCCAGGGGCACGATTTTAAAAAGGCTGATTGAAATTGATTATCATCTTAGGACTTCTTGAAACTATGGATCTCTTTTATGTACTTGAATTTAATTTAATTTTCATCATTTTAATAAAAGTGACAGATTCAATAGATTTTTATGACATTTTTCTTTTCTATGAATCACTATTATTTACTCTTACCTTCCTATACCTTTTTCCTATATCCATTTTTTAATTCCAAATAATGAATGTTCAGACAGTCAAAACGATAATTTAAGATTTGATTTTGAAGATACATTCATGATGACTTGATTGATAGATGGAGATTGTTGATTCATTAGGACTACTGAATAAAAAAAAGATAAATCTGGTGAAAAGTTTCGAAACGAATGCAACATATGATCTTTACAATTGTTCATTCACAAATTTACTCTTAGTCAATAAATGTTCTTCATTAGGAGTATTCATGTATAATACGAGAAATGACCACTTTTTTTTTATCCTTAAAAAAAATAAAACTATCATTTGCTACTCTATTTAAGCTTGTTGAAAATTTTTTTTGAGGAACTCTAATCAAGAATCACCCTCACATTAGAGGCAAAGTTTAAAAAGCTTGTATATTTCAAAGGCAAAGCCCTTTTGTGCTCAAGTTTTTCTTGAAAAATGATGAAAAAAAATGAAAAAGAAATTGATGAGGCAAAATGCCAATATGCTCTACATGAAAAAAAATGATTTTTGGTTTGATAACCCTTCAAATATAATTTGGACCTATTTTATCCATTTTTTTCATAACCCCTCACCTTAGCCTACGTTACGTCATTTAAAAGTTTATTTTGATCGTATATGAGTACTCGAATTAGAGAATCATGAATTGAATTAAGGTAAATTTACCATAGTATTGTTTAGGATTTTGATCAAAGTGTCACTAATGGATAAAGAGGAAAGAGAAATGAAAAGAAAAAATGAGAAAGAGGTGTGCAAAAAAAGGTTAAAAAAACAAACAAAAATAACAAACAAAAAAGTGAAAAAGAAAAAAAAAGAAAAAAAAGAGAAAAAAAGGAAGACTTAAATTGAAAACTCAAAAAGGTAGTTTAAATAAAGAGGGAAATTCGAAGAAACAACTTTATGAAAGGGTCCTAAGAATGAGGATGATGATTGGCTTAAAGACTGAGGATATTGATGAAATATGTTTTTGAAAGAGAATTATAAGTTAGAGTTCAAAATTGTTTGAACAATCATTATTTTGAATGTTGATATCCTGTTTGAACAGTGAAAATATTTTGCCTTTATTCAACTTTGATTTGTTATTGACCATATTTCTTCTCTGTAATAAAAGACTCATTTTTCTTATCCTTTACCAAATGTACATCTTCTGAATGAGTCAAGGAAATATATCATATTTGTCACTAATTTGAATAATGGCAAATACATGAATGACAATGTTTGTACAAAGTGTTCCATTTTTTAAAATAAATCCAAAATGAGATGATGAAAAAAATCTTGAGAAAATGTTTTAAAGAGGGCAAACAGGGTGATCCAGTGATGAATATAATGATAGATTGGTTGATATAACTTGTGAGTTATGACCAAATTAGGAGAATGATATGGATCGGTTGATAGAATTTGTTCTGAAATTATTAATATTGAGAAGCTAAGGAGAAATGGTAGAGTCTTGAAAACCTTGTTACAACGATTAGAATTTCATGACATCAGTTTAGTAACGTTTGCATTACACATATTATGTTTACATTTACACCCTAGATAGGACATACATTTGCATCGTTGCATTATCACTCATCATTTGTTTCGATCTTAGCTTAGTCCAAATCATTTTTTTAACTTATAGTTCAATCTCAGTCACTTGTTTTGATCTCAATTCAGTCTAGATCATCTTTTTTGACTCATGGTTCAATCCCAATCACTTGTTTTGAACTCAATTTAGTCTAGATCATCTTTCTAACTCATGACTCGATCCTAGTCATTCATCTTCAATCTCGACTCGATCCTAGTTACTTTTTTCTTTTGACTCGCAGTTCAATCCTAATCACTCATCTTCGATCTCAATTAAGTCCATATCATTTCATCTTTTTTAACTCACTGTTCGGTCCTAATCATTCATTTTTTATCTCGGTTCAATTTAGATCATCTTTTTTACTCGTGATTCAATTTCATTTATTCATCTTTGACCTCAACTCAATCTTGGTCACTTTATCTTTTTTACTCTTTCAATTTTGTTATGAAACCTTTGCAAAATTTGAAATCTTATGAATCTTTCATTCTTACGAATCTGAAAGTCCTTACGAACATTAAAATTTTGTAAAACTTGAAATCTTATGAATCTTCCATTTTTGCGAACTTGAAAGTCCTTGTGAACTTGAAACTTTTACAAATCTATAACCTCTATGAAATTTGGAATCTTACGAATCTAAAAACCTTTGCAAATCTTGAATCTTTGTGAATTTGTTATGAAACTTAGAATATTAGGATCTTTCAATCTCTGTTATGGAACCTTATAGAATTTTGATTGTCTAAATTGTGAATCTTTGGATTTCAAGTTAAAATTTTAACTTTATTTTTCTAACCTACGGTTCAATCCTAGTTACTCATCTTCGATTTTGGTTGGGCCTATATTATTTTATTTCTTTCTGACTTGTGGTTTAATCCTGGTCATCTAATCTTAGCTTGGTCCAAATCGTCTTCCAGACCTGATGTTCAATCTCAGTTGTTCAATCTCGGCTCGATCCAATTGTTTATCCAGACTTATGGTTTAATCTTGATCACTCAATTTTGGCTTAGTCCAGATCATTTTTAGATTTGTGGTTCAATTTTGGTCACTCGATCTTGGCTCAATCCAAATCATTTTCCAAACTTATGGTTTAATCCCAGTCACTCCATCTTGGCTCAATCCAAATCATTTTCCTTACTTATGGTTCAGTCCTAATCGTTCGATCTTGATTCAGTCTAGATCATTTTTCAAACTTGCGGTTCAATCCCAATCATTCGATCTTAGCTCAGTCTAGATCATTTTCTTGACTTGTAGAACATAGTGGATGTTTAGGTCTTTCTATCATCCCTATCTAACAGAAATGTACAAAAAAAAGTAGTTGTAGACATCCATCTATATCCAAGGTCAATCGAATCAATTTTTATTACTGTTATTATTTTCGTTATTATTATTATTTTTATTTGTTATATTATATTTTATTTTATTTTAGTATATCATTATTATATTATATTATATTAAATTATTATTATAGTGTAGCATATTATATAGTATAGTATATTAGTATAGTATATTATTGTAGTATATTGTATTATATTATATTATATTATATTATTATTATTATTATTATTATTATTATTATTATTATAGTTATATTATTATCATTATTTTATTTTATTTTCTTTCCTTTCTTCTTAACTGCTGATCGATTAAGGAAACTAAAATCTAGATCAAAGGAATTCCATCTACATAGTCAAAAGTTTTAATTTATAATCAAAGGATTTTCATATTCAATCCAGACAAATCAACAAAAACTTAGCCTAGAATCATGCTTGAATAGAATTCAATCTCGGGATTCAAGCCTATATTGATTCTATCTTATCCTAAGATTTCTACTAAGAATGCCTATAAATTAGACACAATTTGACAGAACAAGATACAATGAGGTATTGGTGAAAAATCTGGTTGTTGCAACTCTAGAAAAGGGTTCTGGGCAATAGGGTTTCTGGGATTTTGATTTTAAAATTTTTTAGAATTGTGTGTTTGGATTTAGATTTCTTGGGTTATGATTGAAATTTTGAAGGCTTTAGAAGGTATCTAAAAAAATCTAGAAATTTTTATGGTTTTTCTGAAAAACTGGGTTTGAAGGTTTGAATTTTTTTGATAAATTTTTTTGTGAGATTTGAATTTTTCGGTAGGATTTCGATAACTTTTCCACTTGGGTTTCTTTTAGAGAGAGGTAAGAGAATTTCGATGCTAGAGAAAGAAAGAGCAAGAAACTTTTGAGAAAAAACTAAGTGTGGCTTTTATAGCATTCCAAAATGATGTCGTTCTGAAAGTCCCAGACTCGCATGTGACCCGTTAACTCACGTTCTAACCCAACCCGATCGCATGTTATTTTTTATTTTAATTTAATTTAAATTTTATTTTATTTTCAATTTTTATTATTTTATGCATTTTATTTTACTAATTTTGTTTATTTTATGTATTTTATTTTATTGATTTTTATTATTTATTAAGGAACTTATTTTTTATTAAACATTTTACAAGTTTTTTTTTTATTTCTGAAAAAAATAATAATAAATAATAAAAAAATCTTTTTAAATAAATTCATGAATCCTATAAAACCATTAAAGAATTTTCATGGATTTAAATTTTATGGAATCCACCAAATTATTGAAAAATTTCATAAATAAATTTCAAAAAATGAAAAAAAATAATTTTTATCCTACCAAACTATTGGAAGATTACTTTTCAAATTATGTCCTACCAAACTATTAAGAGACTTAATGAAATTCTTAAAAAATTTTATAAATTCTTTTACAATAAATCTCACAAAACTATTAAGAGATCTGCCTTAAAGTAAATCTTACTAAACTATTGAAGACTTTACTAATTTTTTTGAATAAAATATAGTAATGAATCCGATAATAGAGCCTCTTCAGAGTAAGACACTAGTATTCATGAATACTCTTGAGGTGAGAAAATTATCTTAAATTACTACCAAACTATTAGGGTAATTTTAAAACTAATTTTTAATATTAAGTCTTTTGGTAAATTAAAACATGATCAAAGCTTGAATAATCTGAAATCAAACTGATACTATCATTTGAATTGGCGTTGTGGGGGTGCTATAACTTTCCTCACACATAATCGTCCTCCCGAACCTAAAATCTAGTTTCATGAATCAGAATCTATTATTTAAAGATACCTAAGTCAATCTTGAGATTCATCTTTAAATAGGATAGATTCAATCAAATAACCAATCATACCTTAACCAAAAAATTGGTAACGATTTCTTTTAATCTATTTCTAGCGGTAAATCCACGGATCTATACATTATGACAGACTTTACTGATGTAATGTTGACTTTGTTGATGTGACAACATGGATAAACGAAATAAGATGTTAAATTATGCAAATGCTACCATACTTATACGAAATTTGAATTTTAGTCCCTTTAGTATAATTCATAAAACTCTCGTCCTCTATGATCATGTTGGTTAAATTACTAATTTGATCAGTTACTCTCTATTAACTTTATTAATGTGGCAGTAATCTTTTCAGAAAAAATATGAAAAATTAAAAAGTCCTAAATTTAATGTTTTTAAAATTTTTTAAAAATTGAATTTTTTTAGTTTTTTTTAATGATTTTAAATTTTTTATTATTTTTTGAATTTTAGATGTTTTTCTAAAAAAAAAAAAAACAGTAATCTCTACAAAATTAACAGAGAGTAATTAATTGCATTAGTAATTGGACAAACATATCAAATTCAACTTGTACAAGGATGTATTTTTATGAGTTATACTATAGGGACTAAAATTCCAATTTTGAGTGAATATAGGGATCGTATGCATAATTTAACAACTAATTTTATTATCCATATTACCATGTAAGCAAAGTCAATACCACATTAGCAAAGTTGATGCTTTTGTTATCAAGTCAATGATCACATCAACATTTTTAACAAGAAAAGTTTGATAAAATTAGTAATTGAACTAAATTATAGAATCAAAATAATATACAGACTACATTTCTATAAATTATAGTAGAGGAACCAATAGTGTGGACTGAAATTTGAAAATCTTCTTTAATATATACATTAATATAGGATAAATCATAAATTAATCTCACTAAAATTAAAATTTGAGATAAATTTAACCCATTAAAATAAAAATTTAAGAATCAATTTCTAATATAGCAAAATAATTTGAGATCAATATATAGTAGTGAAAAATAGATATCACATGAAGAGTATTTAAAACTAAAAAAAATTATTAGTGTTACTTATATACTAGGTTTTTTAGTTTTCAAACTAGTTTTGATTTACCAATTGTGATTGAATTATAAATATATATAGATATATTTTTTGAAGTTATCAATATAATAAAAATTACAATCATATTCAAGTATTACATATAAAAATTCAATAAATTACATCAAATAGACAACGACTAACCAATATATAATTGGATAAATCCAACATAAAGTTGGACTAGACTGGACTTTGAGAACTTAGTGTTTCAAGATCTTCTCATTGCTACTAAACCAAAATCTCATTTTAGCAATAAAAAATTAAAAAATTTGTTAGTTAAACTAGCAAAAGATAGCTTGGTAAATAATTGTTTGATTGCTTATTCTGAAGAAACGAATTTGGTATATTAAAGACGATTTTCAAAATGTGAAAACTCTTCAAAATAATTGTAAAAAAAAATTATATTAATGAAGATTTTCTTTTGGATTAGATAGTCGCTATATGTTCATTTAATAAATAAAAAATTATTATTTTTTAAATATATCTTAATATATACATTTTAAGTCTTTAATCTCACTTGTAAAACTTAAAACTTCTTTGTCATACAAGATAATAATATTTTTCTTTTATCCATTTTACTTAATTGTTGTAATGGTGTTATTATTATTTAAAGATTTCGTATGAAAAATTTATATTCATAATTTTATATTTTAAACAATAATTTTTAATCCTTTTTTATACATTTTTTTATTTTCATGGATTAAGAAATAAAAAGTAATAAATTATTGAAAAAGATAAAAGAATATCAAGCGTTCAAAAAAGAAAAAATTAAAAAAATATATATAACAAAAGAAGTGTAATTACTTTTTTAATCTCATTGAATAACAATCTTGGTTAGGCTATTGAGAGGGAATAACATTTCTGGTTAAGTCATTGAAAGAGATTAAATTCCATATTTCGATAGAATAAAAAGATAATTATTATAATTTGAACTTTGAAAATCTACTTTCGGCATTACCTTTTTACAAGAGAAGGGCTTGATGAGATTCATACGAAAAGAAAAGTTTTACATTACTGAAAAGCAAGAATGCTTTATGGTAATAAAACATCTATCTTTATGGGAATTGAAAAGGTATGGCAAAGCTTTTGTTTCCTACTCCTATATCTATAGTAAAAGGCCAATTTGCTGCAGGTTAGATCCAAAGTAAAATTTTTCTTCAACTTTATACAGAAGCCTAAAACTGTTCAAACCCTTGGAAATATCATTGCTACGTGAAAGCTTGTTTTATAGATTCTCAGTGATCTCACATGGACATGGCTCATAATGTAAAAATGTTTTGTTTTTTAATGCTAACAACCACTCGGAAATTCAATGGGCCTTTTGATTTATGCACCATCCAAAGCCAAGTACAGCCTAAGAAAGAGCTTATAAAACAAGAATTAACAATATTGTAATAAAACCTTATCATTTTTTTATTGAGAAAAACTTTATAAATGTGGTGGAGGCCATTCAGCTATTTTCGAAAACTTGAAAGTTGAATCGTCCTCTTTTTTTTTTTAGTCATCAATCAGAATTACCTTTCAACGATCAAACTATGGAATCTTTGTTTCTCTACTTTTCAGGGGAAAACAGATCGATCCTCTTTTCTTGTTGGTTGTAATATATTTGTAAATTGTAACAGTTACAACTTCACATGATAAACTAGATTTAAGTGGAACAAACCTTCAGAAAGAGATCTATATACAAATACATATATATATATACACTAATTTGTATACATGTATTGAATTTTAGGTTCTTGTAGCTAGCTAGGGAATTGATAGAAAACAATCCAGGAGACAGAACTACATGATGTCTTCAAATGCAAAATTTACTATAAATCAGCTATTTTTGTCTAATTAATTTTAAAACTTGTATACTACAAAAAACTCACAATGAAAATGCTGTTAAAGTCTCAATTAGTTGAGTGATGAGTGATGACCTAACATAAATACATTCTTACAAGAAAAATAATAGCCAAACTTTCATACATAATTGTCATTTGTTAGAACTTTGCTTGAAAGCTGACCTAATTTGTAAGAAAACTTGTTGCGGTTTGTGAAAAATCATATGTAGGTAGAATATTGTTGCTTTTACAGGACAATATAAAGTTTTTTATTGAAATCGTAGCTTAAATAAGTTTATTCTTATAATCACTTTTAAGAGTTCCCATCTAATAAATTTAAATTTTGAATTTTAGTTACCATCTAATAAATTTAAATTTTGAATTTTAGTACCTCTAATCTTTTTTTATATTCTTAGATTATGATCTTTTATGTACTGAAAAATAAAAACTTTGTGAAGAAGTGTATAGGTTGTTTTCTCATCTTCTTATTTCTATATCTTAACCTAATTTTAGCCTGAATATGCATCTATGAAGCTAAGTAGGCCATGCTCAGTACTGTCATTTACCAATCGATCTATACTCGATAGAGAGAAACTATCCTTTGAATAGGTTTTATTGAGATTAGTGAAGTCAACACTCATTCACCATTTTCTGTTGTGTTTTTTCACCATGACGATGTTGGCTATCCACTAACGGTAGTATGCTTCCCTGATGAAATCAACCTATAGTAGCTTACTAACTTCTTGCTTAATAACCTTTTTCCTTTTAGGGCAAAACTTCTCATTTTTTTTCAAACTGGTTTCATGTTTAGATTAGTGTGTAACCACTATTACCACAACATCAATCCCAGGCATATCTAATGGGGTCCGTATAAACAAGTTACCATTATCCCTTAGTAGTTATACCAGCTTTTCTTTTTGGTTGAGCTTGGCCCTTATTTGCATACATTTATCTATGTTATTTTTGAAAAATGGCACAAGTAAGAGGTTTTCTGTCGATTTTGGTAAATTGATACCATTTTCAGGTCATTGATCGATGATATTTTTTTGTTCACTTAGATCGAGACTATTTATTGCGAGGACAAATCTTAACATGAGTGTCAATGTTTTTAATTCATTAGTTAGGGTAGATATGCATTAATATAAGCTGAACAATTTGCTAAATGTAATCATTTGTATTTATAGAACTAGCTTAAGAGCTTGATTCAAAAGAAACAATATTATTGTTGGCTTAAGAATGTAGTATAAAAAATCTTTAAAAGATATTTACAAATTAAAAGCTTAAGAGCTCAGTGTCGGTTCTTAAGAAAGTGTTTCTTATTTCTCTTCAGCTTGGTTGGTCTTGTGTTTTTTACCTTGATTGTTTTTTTTTCATTTTTTAACATTCTTGACATTGACCTCTGTCTCATCCTTAGCTTGGGTTCTTTGATTTTAATTGAATTGGCAATCTGCCTTCCAATCCTATCCCTCATGGTTGTAATATAGCATTACCTTGTTATGGACTGGTATCCTCGATCCTTTCCAACCCCGATAAAAGTAGGAAACTTTATCTTAAAATGAGGAAACTGAGCAAATGATCATCATAACAGACTGATTCAATTGACCTAAATCATGTTATATGCTGATAAGATGTCTACCATAATAAACTCAATGACCAAGGTGACAATTCTCAACTCAATCCCTAATTTGATTGGTAATCTAATTGTACTCTTTATTGGCACCTGCTCATTCCTAAAGTCGATCAAGATGGTAATAAATGGTTTTAACATCTCTTCGATAATCTTCATCCTTAGCATAGTTGAATAATACATGACCTCGGTCGAGCTCTCATTATCAAATAAGATTCTCTTCACCACATGGTTGTAGACCACAGCATGAATGATAATGGCATCATTATATGAAAATTAGATCTCTTTCAAATATTTCAAGCTAAAAGAGATCAACTTATTTTTCTAATTTTTATATTTCTTTGTCGTGGACTAAATAACCATGTCCATCCTCTGATCAAACTTCTTTTTGTTTGACGTTTAGATCCCACCAAATATCACATTAATAATTTTCGTAATAGGCCGTTTGTCCACATGGGATCTTTTTTCTTCATTTTTAATCAGACATGCAATCATCATTACCTCAGTTACCTTTTTCACTTTTTTTTAGTTCTTTCTGGACTGTTCTTCTCATTTTTTCCTTTGAAATTCTTTCTCTCTTGTCCCTATCTTTTTCATTCCACAAACTTGTTTAGTAAACCTCTTCTAATCAAATTCACTATGTTATTCATCAAGTTAATACAATCCTTAGTATTGTAGTCGTAATCTCTATGAAAAGCATTTTTTTTGTCAGATCTTTTTTACTATTTTACCTTAGTGGCTTAGGTTATCTGAGCTTGGAGTCTTTTTCTATTTGCATCAGAATCCTCTTTTAAGAGGTATTTAGTGTAATGTAGTCATGATGTCTTTTGCTTGGGCTTTTTACCCTAAGGTACCCCTTAGATTTTTTTTTCTTAGGAGATTGTTGATTTCTTTTCCTCTTCTGGAGTCGAAGAAAGAAGATGAACCTTTTTCACCTTGGTTATTTTTTATTTTAGCTTCAACATTGATGTATTTTTCAACAATTAGTAGCACGTCAGCTAGAATTTTTTACAACTTTAAGGAAAATGTGAGCTTAAAGTGATACTATGTCATTTAGTCTGCTTATCAGGGCAACCACTGTAGCAACTCATTATAGGTTTTTCACTTGAAAAGCCTCAACATTAAAACATGTGACATACTCTTTCAAGGTTTCATTTCTCCCATCATAGATCGACATCAAACTTAGTGTCATTTTCTTTGTTCATTGGCTGCTGATGAAAGAAGACTAAAATAAGTAGCTGAGCTACTTGAATGAGGAATTTGACCTCGGTTCCAAGCTATTGTACCATGACCAAGCTATGCCTTTAAGTATTGTGGCAAGCCCTTTGCACATGAAAGGCTCGTTGGCTCCTTATATCATAATATTAGCTCGATAAAGCTAATAATGGTTAAAAGGATCAGATTTACCATCATAAGCTTTCAAAGTCGACATCTTTAATCCCTTATATGGCAAAGATCAATTTATATCCTCGATAAACGAAGAGGTTTCCAAAAACTTTAGCTCATTATCAAAGGCAAAAGCTTTATTCTTCAAATCTTTTTTCATTTGCTTTTATCCAACCTTTCAAGTCCTTGCTAGGCTGTGGTTCCAATATGGTTTGTTTAGACTTTTGAGTGGTGGCATGTGTCATGGTATTCACAGGATAATGGGTCATTAGTGTTTCATCCCAATCAAATGCTGATGAGGCGACACTATCGTCGTAGGTCAACAGTTTTTGTGTTGGTGAGTTATCGAGAGTTGTTGGATTTTATGCTTTAACGGTTTGTGATAGGGTCAGGTTTTGTATTATTTCCTTCAAAAATTGTAGCTGTTGGGTAAGTGTTTCAAATTGTTCTATATTAGGGCTGCTTGCACACATCGGTCAGGGTTTGATTGGCTAAGCTGGGTATCAATCCCAATACTAACATTTTCTCCTTCCTCAACTACTCTTTTTCTTGGTGCCATGTTAGTTCCGGTAAATTAGAATCCCCCAACCGGTGGCCCAAAATATTAGTACCATGCTATTTACGAGGGGTAAAAACCTGAAAGCACTAGATTGGAAGATCAATCAATGACAAAGGCTAAAAGATTTTTTAGCGTTTGCGCTCTAACATTCAAATCAGTGCTCTTTCAAGGAATGGGAAGGAAAAAATGGCAAGAGGTAAGTATGGAAGTTAAAGTCCCAATTAGTTTAGGATTACTTGAAAGTGGATATTTATACCTATGTAATGGAGGCATTTGGTCTAAATGGCCCGAGCTTTGAGTAGAGGATTAGGGTTAACGTCATAGGCCTGAGCTGAACTAACAGTCAAAAACTCAATCAGAAGATGACAAGCTAATACTCTCATGTGCTATCAAATGGTATGCTAAAGTGAGCGAACTAATTTGAAGCCCAAAAATTCAAGTCAACTTTGTACGTTAACTTGACCAAAATAACCAAACTATCCCCTCTTAACAACTAACTTATACTCTAGCAGAAAAAATCTATTTTACTTTTTGACTCTTAAAATTTCCCATCAAATATCTCTAAAACTTTGTTTAAGATTTAGTCTCACCTATTGTTAAAATCAGTTTAGACCTTTCATTACTAAAAATAATTAATTAGAATTTTAAAAATTTATTTTAGGTTAATATTTTCATAATTTTAAAAATATTTTAGAATTAAATTTAAATAAACATATTTTTTATTAATTAAATAATATTGTTAGTTAGTTTTTTAGTTTGAAAATCTTGTTTAAAGTACAATTTGAGTCAAACCAAGCACGTGTGATGGCTCTGAACAAATCTAATTATAAACCACTTAAGTGTTTCTTTTTTAATTTATTAACAAACAATTAACGTTTCTCTTTTATTAAAAAAAAAAGAATTAATTAAAAATTGGTATCAATATTTATCACTTAAATTTAATATAAATTATAAGGATTATTGTCTTATATGTTGTCATCTACAAAGGTTTTAAATTTTAATAATAGATGATTGTCGAATTCTATTGCCTTCGTATATTTAGGATATTAATTTTAAATTTAAAGGATACTTCTATATTTCATCATATATATTGCCAAACCTTTATTATTATTATTATGAAATTACAAAATCTTTGTGTGGTAAACACTTTCTTTTTGTTATTTTTTGGTTTTTATATAAATTTTAATTTTTTTTCGTTAATTCTTAAAAAAACGGGGGGGGGGGGGTGAGTTACCGAAGGAAACCTTTTAAGTTTCAAAGATAAATTAAACAGCAGAATGTTGAAATAAGATGGCAAAATCACGGGAAGGAAGGGGTACCCTTATTATTATCTATTGGCAAACAGTCGACGGTGGATATGGGAAATAGCAAATACCAATTCCCATACCATAATAATTCCAATCAAATGTCCAAACATGGAGAGCAGAATTTCCCGAATTGTGACGTTGAAAGTGAAAAACGAAAGACATTACTCCAATATGTACATATATTTTATTCTTAAACCAAATTTATACTATGTGAACTATTAAAAAGTTAATCATTAGCTTGCCAGCCGTAATTCCCGCTGATACCGTGACTCCCAAAGTAAATTACCAAGATTTTCAGGGCCAAAATTGTCCATAAGTCCTCTATATAAACACCCTTTTGCCATATCAATTTTCAACTCCAAGATTAAACAAAAAAAATATTTTAAAAGATGATAACAGCCGGTGATTTTTACAAGGTGATGTGTGCAGTGGTTCCACTGTATTTCGCAATGTTGGTTGCGTACGGGTCAGTGAAATGGTGGAGAATATTCAGCCCGGAGCAATGTTCCGGGATCAACAGGTTCGTGGCTGTTTTTGCCGTGCCGGTGTTGTCTTTCCATTTCATAGCTCAAAACAACCCGTACCAAATGGACACCAAGTTCATCTTGGCTGATACCCTGTCCAAGCTTCTGGTCCTTGTCTTGCTCTCGGTTTGGGCTATCTTCTTCCCCGGTGGATCACTCGATTGGCTCATCACCCTTTTCTCTGTTGCTACTTTGCCCAACACTCTTGTCATGGGCATCCCTTTGCTTAATGCTATGTATGGAGATTTCACTCAAAGTCTCATGGTGCAACTCGTTGTTCTTCAATGCATCATCTGGTATATACATATATATATATATATTGCAAATCTTCATCATGTTTTTTTTTCCTCTTTCATTTACTATATTTCTTCTCATTCAAAACAAACAAACAAACAAACAAAAAGGTTTACTACCTATCATGTTTGCACGTTGGTAAAAGCTCAATTACCTCCTTTTTTTTCTTTTTTCGTCTCTATAGCTTCACCTTTACTAGAAGTAAAGCTGAAGAGTTTGAAAAAAAGTAAAACACAAAAACATGCATTAAAAGCCTCGATTTTCAATTCAACAAAAAAAAAAAAAAAGGAGCAAGTCTCCATTCAGAAGTAGCTGTCTGCTATAGTTCATTGGCAATGATTTATCTTTAGAAAAAAACAAGATGACAAAGATTCTAAAAATATAATGGTCAAAAACAACTGTATTTCAGTTGTATCCAAAGCATTGTGTTCAATTCATTGATGCATGATTCTTTTTTTTTTACTATTACATTATATATTTTTGTCTTTATTTCTTCAAATTTTGATCATAAAGGACAGCTCACAGCCGAACATAGTTAAGAAAAAAAAAAGATAAAAAAAAATCAACAAAACACAAAGCAATCTAACGACGGCGTTTTGTGTTGCAGGTACACGCTAATGCTCTTCCTCTTCGAATACAGAGCAGCAACTCTCTTAATCAAAACCCAATTCCCAGGACCCACGGCCGCTACCATTTCCAAATTCGAGCTTGATAACGACGTAATCTCATTGGACGGCCGTGATCCTCTCCGTACAGAATCCGAAACCGACGTCAACGGTCGTATCCGCGTCCGCATCAGGCGTTCCACTTCATCGGCCCCGGACTCAGCTCTATCATCCTCCATCTGCCTCACACCTAGGGCATCCAACCTGTCCAACGCTGAAATCTTTTCCGTTAATACCCCGGGAGGACCAAATAATAACGAGATTGTTTTCTGTAATGGCGACTTGGGGTTCGGTTACCGTGCCGTTAGTCCCCGTTTGTCGGGATACGCTTCGTCGGATGCTTACTCTTTGCAGCCGACGCCAAGGGCTTCGAATTTTAACGAAATGGATGTGATTACGACGACGGCGGCGGCGACTGGGAATACACCAATATGGATGAGGTCTCCCGTGGCGGGCACAAAAGTTCTCCGGCAGCCATCTCCAGTGGTTCCTGCTAGGAAAATGGTTTGGGAGTGTCAAGATGGAGGTGGTGGTGATAATAGACAGGGATTCAAAGACCTTGGTGGTAAGTCCATGCAAAATCTTTATTAAAATAATTTTTGGTTGTTATTATAAATTTTCTTTTAGAAAGTAATTTTAGATGTAAAAATAAATTATATTATTGAATAATAATTAAGTTCAAGAGTTACAAAGTTAAATTCTTTAGAATAAAAATCACATTTACATGGAGTAAATTTTGTTTTTTTTGTTCCCTTGAATTTCAAGGAATTTAAAATTAAAACTATTTACTCAAAAAAAAAAAAAAGCTACCATTTTGATATATTTTGTATTAAAATATAATTTTTTTATAAAAGCCATGTTTCATGAATTTAATATAAGAAAGTCATTAAAATTAATTTTAAAATGTAAAAATAAAAATATGAGGTAATCATAGAGACATACTTTTACAACACTAGCTTTATGCACACGGATTATTTTTTATGACATAAATATCAAATTTTGATTATTTAAATAAAATTTTAAAAGATAAAAAAGAAAAATTTTATAGTTCTCTTAAACTCTTAAAAGAGAAAATTAAGGAATAACTAATAAATGCATTTGTACAAATTTTTATAAAAAGAGTGAAATTTATATTAAATTAATTTTTTTTTAAAGTTATAATTATAATAAAATATTACATATATAATTAATTAATTAATTAATTATTACATCACAATCAAATTATAATTACTGAATAATCAATTAACAAACTAACTAACATATTTAAACAATCAAATTTACACATAATAAAATTTGAATATAAAATTTCAATGTTTTAAGATTTCCTCGTTACTATTAAATGATTATTATAATCTTATTAATACATGTATTTTTTATTTTTATATAACTGATTTGATGTTGTGTGATTCATGACACTAAATTGAATTAGGATTTTTATATTTAATATAAAAAAATTATAAAATTAGACAAATAATAATTATTTATTCATTTTTAATAAACTACTATGATTTTATTTTTTTATTATTTACTTTAATTTATAAATAGAATAAAATAAAAATGCTTTGAAAGAAAAATAACAAAACTACGAAAGCAAACAAAATTTAAATAAAAATACGATTGTAATTAAAAATTGTGAGGTAAAAATTTGGTTTTATTATTGGGAAGAAATTTATTTCAATTGAGTTGTTTTACTGTACATTTTACTTAGTTTGATATTATATTTCAACTAAATTCAGCCATAGAAAGAATAAAGATCAAACACAATTGTTGTCGCCAACAGCAACCAAAATAAGTTTCGCAAATTGTCTTACTATTTTTATCCCTACAAAAATAGTACTATAATTGAGTGCAGAGAATTGTGGCCTCATATATGAGGAAAAGTAAAAGTAAAACAGCCAAGACACATGCAGATTTTACAGGGATGCATGTACGTTTTGTCTCTTAAAACACTGCCAAAAAATATTTCGTGAAACGTGTCTGTTTTTTTTTTAAATACGAGGTAAAATCTTAGTATAAATAAAAAGAAGAGGAAAGATCAAATTTTAATCAGGCTCTCAACGTCTCTTCAAATATTTTTAATTATTAAACTAAAAATTTAGGGACGAAACGTGTCTGTCTGTCATCAAATATGATAACAGAAGTTATAGCAGCAGCACACACACTCACCAGAATTTGTGTATTTTTATCGTAATTATTTTATTGAATATATATAAAAAAATTTTATTATATTATAATACAAATTCACATATCAAATAAAAATATATTTTTTAATTTTTATCATATATATGATTTTTATTAATTTTAAATTATATCATTTTTTTATGTTTTTTTCTTATATTATTTGTGTATAATATTAACATATCTCATCTAAAATTATCACGTTTTTTCATCATACATTATTTCAAAAAGAAGCAATTAAGGTAATGAAATTAATCTTTTTTTTTCATCCTTACATTTTGTTAAAGTCGGATCCTCACTTGATAGATAGCATCATTAGCTCAGAGCACGTGTGTAATGATAAGGAGGACAAAATGATTTTATAGTTGATATTATTATAAATTAATAGAATAATGCAATAATAATCAACACCGAAACATGCTCATCCCATTTCTCTTTGTTTAATTATCTTGCATAATTTAGAGCTTGACCTTTTGCTAATGACCTAAAAAGTTATGAACTTATCTTTGTCTTTTTTTTTTTTTTTCTGAATGATGAAAGTTTCTGTTTCTGATGAATTAATGACGTGTTTTTGTAGAGAAGGAAATTAGCTTTAGGGACAGCTCCAAAATAACAGTAGCAGAGGTGGCAGATGGAAAGGAATCTGCAGTGAGCAAACAAGAAATGCCAAATGCAATAGTCATGCTAAGACTCATACTAATTGTGGTCGGAAGGAAGCTCTCTCGCAATCCAAATACTTACTCAAGTATATTAGGCCTTCTTTGGTCTCTCATCTCCTTCAAGTGAGTTTATTAATGATTATAAGACCCTAACCATCATCGAAAGATACAAGATTTTTTTTGGAAGGTGTTAACTTATAACATATATAAAAAAAAAAAAAAATCTATCATTTATTAATTTTATCATTGAAAAAGGTTTTTTATTTTTCAACCTATGGAGTGTGGATCCACCTTTGCTAATCATGCGGGACAAAGCTAAGTTAGTTGATCCAGGTCTTAACGCAGTTAAAAACTTTGATTTAATCTCATGGATTGTGTAGGTGGAATGTTGGGATGCCAAGTTTGGTGAAATACTCAATAAAAATAATTTCTGATGCAGGCCTTGGGATGGCAATGTTCAGTTTAGGTACTTGAGTTTCCCTCTTTCACTCACCTGCTTTTGGTAAACATTGCAGCTTTAATCTTTCTCTGGCACATGAATTTTGGACGACAATTTTACTTCTATCTTTGCAAATTTTAGAAATTTAAATCCAAAAATGTCAGAGATGATAATCAGACTGATATTGCAGGGTTATTCATGGCACTTCAGCCAAGAATTATTGCCTGTGGCGCAAAAAGAGCAACAATGGGGATGGTGATCCGTTTCCTATGTGGCCCTGTAATAATGTCCATGGCGTCAATTGTCATGGGATTAAGAGGAGCAAAACTACATGCTGCCATAGTACAGGTACTGTAAGTCTACAAAATGTAACAAGATTGAATTCATTTTATTACATGGTAGATGAATATCGATTAGGCTTTGATTGAAACATTGGTTGAAACTTAATCTCAGGCAGCACTTCCCCAAGGGATAGTACCATTTGTTTTTGCCAGGGAATACGGTTTGCATCCTGACTTATTGAGCACAGGGTAAGTTAAAATCAAAAGTACTCAACATCTGTTCAGTTTTTGTTGGTATTCTTTGATGTCTCATTTTCTTAAGACCTTTCGATTAGCTGTATTTCTGTTTTTTTCATAGGATGTTGACATTACATGAATAACACATTGATGCACTTATATTCTTGCAGGGTCATCTTTGGGATGTTGGTTTCATTGCCTGTAACACTTGTGTATTACATACTATTAGGCATATGAAGAAAGGAAGAAACCCAAAATAATAATAATAATAATAATAATAATAATAATAATAATAGATCAGTCGTCTCAATAAAAGATTATGGAGAAGCAAAAGCATTATATATCCTAAGTAGCTTGTGAAGTTCATGGAGAGTAGAATGTACCCGTAATTTCGCTTAATCCTATCGCTAAGCATAAGCTGTCGGGTGCAGTATATATGCTGGTTCTAGGCAACATGTCATTAGCCAGATCAAAGTTACTATATTTCTATGTCCTCATGAAACGCTCTAGAGAAAAAAATGAGGAATCTCCAAAGGCAAAAGAATAGGGTCATCTTAGGATGTTACAGGATTATTGAGGGTTTTTCATACTCTGGAATTGTTGCCCCCTCCCCCCTAGTACATAGATTAGTGGTAGCCGAAAGGAAAAAAGGATTATCATGACTTATGATTAAGGTAGGAGACTTGTTTTTCTTGTTGGGGGTGGGTAAAAAGATGCTGCAACCAAGCGTGTTTGACTCGAGAAAAGAAGAAAAAAAAAAAAAAGCGAAAGAAAAGGCAAAATCATATCAGTTTCCCTACTTTTGTTTTTTCGCTGTCATTTTTAATATTTGGATCTATAATCACTATAGTCATTACTACGAACAGTTCTTGCTTTTCTTCTTTTCTTTGAGAGATTTCATGTATGAAAACCAGACCTAATTTGGCTTAAAATTGAAGCTTGCAAACAAGAGAGGAAGCATTGCTTGTTCCTTTGTTTGCCCATATCCCAACAGTAAGGAGGCATTTAGATTGGATGGGCACCCAAAATCTCCATCATCAAAGCATTGAAAGTAAAGAGCAAGGGATTCTTGTGGCCAAAGTCTTAAACCATAATAATTCTGTTTGCTTTTGTTGAAAAGTTTCAATTTCTTTGCCTTCAAAGTTCAAAAGAGACCATATGATGTATCAATCAGGCCCTGAATTGGACTCATATTTATATCAATATAGCACGAGTGATCAGACCATAGAAATCTGACAGATATCAATATGCAATAATGTAGGGTGTCCATCTCTCCATTGTGGAAAATATGAAGCGATAATCATTTTATGCCCGAGGAAGATACTGCAATTCCTATAAAACAAAATAATTAAGACAGCATAACAGATGCCAAAGACCATGAATTTCTCCTACTATTGTGAAATTTACAACCAACTCAATTTTTGTAGAAGCCACGTTTCCAAAATTTATTGCCAGCAAAGAATTTTACTCCACTTAACCAATGGTAACAAAAGCTTTTTGGTTTTTCAGTTTAAAGTAAAACACAAAAATATACAAGATAGAGTTTGAAGCTAGATGTTGTTGTTTTTGTAGAGATAGAAGTATAACAAAAAAACCTCTATTTAATTATTTAAGTGCTCATAGTGAAGTGCTTATTTTGAGTTGTTGGATGTATTTGGATTTTGGGTTCTTTGAGATTTGTTTTCATTTTTGTAATTTTGGTGATTTTTATAGTGAATTTATTGCTCTTTCTTTGCCCATGTAGATCATTCAAAGATTGTAACTTTTGTGTTTTTTTTTTTCTTCATTTTATTATTTGTTATCCTATGTTGGCATTTTTGTACTATCGTTTTAGTCTCTCTATCATTAACACCTACTTTTGTAGTAGAAATTTTCTATTCATGAAACACCAAAACTACTTAAGAACTAGCAAAATTTTGAAGAATAGATGATTTAGTCAAGAAGACAACTGGAGTACTCAGATTTTAAATTTTAAACTTTTGAAGAATACAATGTATGGCAAATTAGTATATAATTTTCTTCTATATTTTACTTCTTCTAGGACTTCAACATTTCAATTTTTTGTAACAAAAATTCGTTCTGGTCCAAGATAAGTGAAAGGGTTGTAGGTATTAAGATTTGAATCATATATTTAGTAAATATTATTTTTCAAAAGTAATTTTATAAATCAACTAAATTAAATTCTAAATTTTTTTTTCTTTTTAAAAAAATCATTACATTATGTATGCATGGGTCATTAATAAACTTGTTTAAGGGTTAAATTATATGATCGAGCCTAAACTTGCCTAAAATTTAAAAGGATTTGGATATAAATATTAGATCGTTAAAGTGAACCTTGGCTTAAATTAAAGATATGTTTAGAAATACTTGATGGTTATTTATATATATTTTATATTTATAATGATATTATATATAAATAAATGGATAATTAAATAATCTATTTATATGCATTAATATCATATACCTAAATGAACCTAATCAGATTCAAACGTTAAATTAAATTAACAAAATTATTTTTTTAAGTTTTATTTCATTTATTATTTATTTTGTTATAATTAATATTATTATAATTTTTTTACAAAATTTTTTTTAAATACAGACGAATTTAAATAGCTACTTTTATAAACAAGTCGAATCTAAAAAGCTAATGAAATTCCTATTTTGAGCCAAATAAATTTGATGCTAATTAATATTTCATTTAAGTCCGATCCAAATTTGATGCGATGCAATTTAATGAATAAGTCTAATCATGAAATGGTAATGATTATTTCATTTTTTAAGAATTTGATTTTTGATTTTTGATTTTTTATAACATGGTTATGGATATCTTTGTTGGGATTTATCTCCTCTCCAATTTTAAGGATATATTCCCTAAATCGGCATCAGCCTTTATTTTAATCCTTTAAATTTGATTTTCGACACCTTATAAATAATATAATAAGCAAAGAAAAAGGTCTTCCATTTACCTCTGTTATTGGGCCTTAAGTTTCTATCTGCAGACAGCAAAGCCTATTATACAAATATCTAACGGAACTGAACTAAAGCCCGTTAAACCAACTAGGTTTTACCCCTAAAAAGAATAAAAATGAGATATTTTGAGAAATTATCATATACATTTATAATATTGTTTTTTAATTACATAAATAGAGTTATTATGATATATATATATTTATAGTATAGGGGTTTTTTTTTTAATTTCATAAATAAAATTAACAGGATAATAAGTACCTTTTATATTTTAATCCAATGGGCAATGCCTATTATCACTATTATTAAAACCCAAGTTGGTGTCAAAGTTAACGGCATTTATAATTAAAAAAAACCAATAAAATTATCATAAAAATATAAAATCATACAAATTTATTTTTTTAAAAAAATTACTTATATAAAAAATTACCCACCACTTCTTGTTTTCATTCAGTTCAAAACATTTTTTCTTTCTCACTGCGCCACCCCTTTCCTTCTTTAAGGGCTTTGCCCTCCTATGAAAAAAATAGTTTTTTATTCTAAAAAAACCATGAGAAGATTTTAAAAAAATACTATATAAATACATTAAAAAGAGTTAACATGTGAGTAAAATTACTATAATATCTCTTTTATTATAATTATGAAGGTATTCTTCTTATCATAATCGATAAAAATTATTCAAATACTTTTTTTATCATAATTATGAAAACACCTTTTATATTATAATTAATCAAAATTATTACAATGTATTTTTATCGTAATTATCAAAATAACCTTCTAATTGTTTCATAGAAAGTTGACAAGTGACGTTATTAAAATTACATATTAAATTTTAACATAACATAATATTAAATACATATTAAATTACTAAAATAATCCTATCATTGCTTTATAGAAATTTGACATACAACATTTTATTTAAAATTTAATATAATACTCCTATTAAATTACATATTAAATTTTAATATAATACAAAATTAATTATTTATTAAATTATTAAAATACCCTAACCATTGCTTCATAGAAATTTCACATGTGACATTTTATATAAATTACTATAATAACTCTATTAAATTACATATTAAATTACTTACAAAAAAAATTAACTACATTTTAAATTACTATAACAAAATAAAATTTAAAAAATATAATGTTATAAATAAAACATAAAAAGACATAACAAAAAATTAAATTGCTTTTTATTATTTTAAAATATTTTTACAAAAAAATTATAAATTACAAAATATTAACAATCATACATTTGATCAAATGATTAATAAAAATACAACATTCAAAATATAATGTAAAAATTAACAAAAAACTGTAATTGTAATAAATGAAATAATATATATGAATTTTAAAACTTTTATAACATTTTAGTTATTTTATTATTTTATTTTAAAACAATTATAAATATATTTAAAATAATAAAAAATTAATAAATAGAAATAAAAAGTTTTGATAAAAAATAATTCAAACCCAACATATCGGGTAGCTATTTCTAGTTCATATGAATATAGCCAACATATATATATATATATATTATTTAAGTTTTTTTTTTAAGTAAATGTGCTAATCAAGCTTATGGGTAAACTGTTAGGTGATAAAATTACAATTTTTTTTTCATTTTGATGTATATTTTTCTTAAAAAAAAGGAACTATAAAATAATTACTTAAAGATTAGTTATGGAAAAGACTAGAACAAGAAAAAGCATAAAATTTGAGTGAATTATCATAAAGTGAGAATAAAAAATTAAATGATAACGTGACATTTGTGTTTTTTTTTTTTTTTGAAAATTTAGAATTGGAATATTGATATATATTAATTTTCATTTTTTTTGTGAATTTTTTTAACAATTCCTCATAGTATTTTGTTGGATCATGTAAATTATGTGTTTTATATATTAATTTAATAGAATAATTTTTAAAAATAATTTAAAAAATAAAGAAAAGATTTTTTATAAAAAGTGATAAAAATTTTAAAAAAACTATAAATAAAAGCATTTGATTTAAAAAAAAACTATAAATAAACGCATTTGATTTAATGTGACACAAAATAATATTCTATTAGACATAACGTGATCCATAAAAATTATAAATATTATCATATCAGATCATATTTTTAATTTTTGTAGATCGTATTGATATTATACATTAAATAATAATATTAGATTGATACAATCAAGTAACACATAAATTAATTTTTAATAGACCGTGTCAATCTGTCATGATATGCATAAGATCACCTTGTGAGTTTATGATAAACCGATAAATATTTGAAAACGTACAAATTATTTTTAAGCTAAAACAAATGAAAATCTTGGTGTTTATTTGATTTAAAAAAAAAAAAAAAAGGAAAGGAAACAATGAGCTTAAAATTGGATGAAGGAAATCGTCGCGAACAATCGCTTGAGTGGAACGTAGCGCTTTACTGTCCAAATTTATCGGCCTTTTAAAAGCTCAACTTGAACCCCACGTTGACCTGATCATTCCCAGAAAAGCGAAAACAGAAATCTAAAACAACCCAAATCCAAAACTGCTAAACCAAGGCTACGTGTCCGTTCCTGTAGGCGCCCATGGTTATCCCGAATGTTTCAACACAGCCGCTTATAACCTTGTACCAAAACCAAAACCAAAACCACGACACTACTAACACAAAAACCAGACACAGAATCGCTAGAAAACCGACATTGACAAATCAAAATCATTGGAAAGCTTGCAAATCTAATAAAATCAAATGGGTATCATGGTACATTTGATTTCTTTCTACTATTTCTGCTATAAATAGAACTCAGTTAATGTTTTTTTTCATACTCAAATTCACAATAGAACAAAAATATTAGAGGAGTAAAGTAATCAGATTAAAAAAATTCTCTAGTTTTGTCTCAGACAAAATTAAACAGCCATGAGTACTGTTGGTCAGGTCATCCGATGCAAAGGTGATCAGCTGTCTGCTTTATACTTTTGTTTCAATTATTTCTGGTTATATGATCACTGTCCTTTGTTGGATTTCATCTTATCTGTATGGGAGTGGTTTTGCCTGTTGGTTTTGAGGTCTTGATCGATGCTCGGGATTTATTGTTAAACCGTTTCTCTTTATTTGACCTCTAGAGATTTTTTTTTTGTCAGAAAAGACAATCTAAAAAATGGATTCGTTGTGTGTAAACAAAGCTACTATATACGTAGATTTAGCTTTATCTTTTTCCAGTTTGATGGAAATTCTTCTTTGAATCTTAGGCAATTCATCTAAGTAGTTCTTAATAATCGGTTGTTTCGCCATTGTTTTGCTAATTCAGTGGTCGTGGTTTTGCAGCCGCGGTGGCATGGGAGGCTGGGAAGCCACTGTCGATGGAAGAAGTGGAAGTGGCACCACCACAGAAAAATGAAGTCCGTATTAAGATACTCTTCACTTCGTTATGTCACACCGACGTCTACTTTTGGGAGGCTAAGGTTACACTTCTCCTTAGACTTAAATTTTTTTGGGTGATTGGTTCTATATATTTGTTGAAGAAGTAAAACCATTTAGCTTTTGTTTTGGAAAAAGAATTTCCATGAGAAAAGTTTTGACCAAGCACAATGTTATTGAGTGATCTGGAAACAATCTGTTAAATTACTGATTATTTGGGGAATATTGGCATTGCATTTATGTTGGGGTCTGGTCTATTTTTAAGCCAAATTGCTTATCCTCTACATTGGCTTTGGCCAGTGATTAATTTCTTTCGATTCCTTCATCTAAAGCTATACATTTGCTTAAGTTATACTCTTAGATACAAGACTCTGATTCCCATCTCTCGGATTGACATTGACAACTTTTTTCTCTTTTTGTAGGGACAAAATCCTCTGTTTCCTCGCATACTTGGTCATGAAGCTGGAGGGTATGTATATGTCTAAAATGCTTGAGAGAGTTTCCAGATTTTAGACAGATATAACCTTGAAATTGCATTAAAACTGTTTAAATGAGATGTGTAACAATTTTTTTTTTTTTTTGGTGAATTTAAATTAACCGGATTGGATGTCCAATTAGTTTCTGAAGACTGCAACTAATTGACCAAATTCTCATGTATAACCAATTTCTTTGAACTTTGTGGTCTTTAGGATTGTGGAGAGTGTAGGCGAGGGCGTGACTGATCTCCAACCAGGTGATCATGTCCTCCCTGTCTTCACTGGAGAATGCAAGGAGTGTCGCCACTGCTTGTCAGAAGAAAGTAACATGTGTGATCTCCTCAGAATCAACACTGATAGGGGTGAAATGCTTCATGATGGGAAATCTAGATTTTCCATCAATGGGAAGCCTATTTACCACTTTCTTGGCACCTCAACTTTTAGCCAATACACCGTTGTCCATGTTGGCCAGGTTGCCAAGATCAATCCAGATGCTCCACTTGATAAAGTGTGTGTTCTAAGTTGCGGAATGTCCACAGGTTTGGGACTTGCGGAGAACTTCGTTTTTTCTCATTTTTCTGTATATATAAATAATGCTAATGACAAGGAGGAATTTCTTGTCTCACAACTTATTTTGCTTGTGCCTGTAGGTTTTGGTGCCACTGTTAATGTTGCTAAACCCAAAAAGGGTCAGTCTGTTGCAATTTTTGGACTGGGTGCTGTTGGTCTTGCTGTGAGTTATTCTTATTGCTTTTATGTTTTTTCCCTCTTGGCAACTAGGAAAGTGTTGGACTGTTTTATCCTTAATTCTCTTTTGTGAAATATAGGCTGCTGAAGGAGCAAGAGTTTCTGGGGCTTCTAGGATTATTGGTGTTGATTTGAACCCCAACAGATTTGAAGAAGGTAGCATTAATTTAATTGTTATTTACTTAAGTCATTCGAAGATTGTTATATTCATGGTTAAGCAAAGTTACAAAATTGATCATGTTTCCCTTATTACTTCTTGCAGCCAAGAAATTTGGTGTTACAGAGTTTGTGAATCCAAAAGATCACAACAAACCTGTTCAAGAGGTTGGTTCCTGCTTGAAAATTTAATTTAGTATATGGTTCTTTTAGTTTCAAATTGTATCACAGATGGTTAACATTCCTGATCCTTCAACTTGAAAATTCATTTACGATTCTGACATGACCATACAGTTGCGGGGATCACCCTACATAAAACCTGCATTTATATAATCTACTTGTTTGAGATCCTGATTTGTGAAGCACATCCTTGTAGCTAGCTATTGGCTAGTGGATTATGGATGTATTAATACTAGAAATGTACTAGTGACTATTTGTTTTATGGGGTTTAACATTGTGCTTCTAATAAGTAGGTGATTGCTGAGATGACTGGTGGAGGAGTTGATCGCAGTGTTGAATGCACAGGGAGCATCCAGGCCATGATTTCTGCATTTGAATGTGTCCATGATGTAATTAGCTCCACAACCTCTTCTTCAGAGATGAGAGATTATATCTGTTTACATTGTCATTTTTAGCTGAAATCGCTTGTTTTCAGGGTTGGGGTGTTTGTGTGCTTGTTGGTGTCCCAAACAAAGATGACGCATTCAAAACTCATCCAATTAATCTACTGAATGAGAGGACTCTCAAGGGTACTTTCTTTGGCAACTACAAGCCTCGGTCTGATATTCCTGCTGTTGTTGAGAGATACATGAACAAGGTGAGTTTACATTTCTTGTTTAATGAATATCTTAGTCGAGACATGTCTACCTCTTTTCTCCTCTACCAATACCAATAAAAACTAACATTGTCATCCTTGATGTTGCAGGAGCTTGAACTGGATAAGTTCATCACTCACTCTGTCCCTTTCTCCGAGATTAACAAGGCATTTGAGTACATGCTCGCAGGCGAGGGTCTGAGATGCATGATTCGCATGGATGCTTAAGGAACGGCCGAATTAATCCATGGATGAAGATGGTGTTTTTTTTTTTTTTTTGAAAGAGTTTTATAGCGTACATGGAAGAGTGATGGAGTGAGTAAATAATTTGTGGTCCATGGTTTTGCAGTTTTGCAGGATCTAAGTAGTATTAGTTTTTGACACGCCCATGTGTATTTGTAATCTTTAAAACTTTATTCCAATAAATAATTTTTTGATGTTTTGATAATATTGATAAATATTAATAGTTAATTTTTATTTTGGTATAAGTAAAATTTAATACTTATATGATTAAAATTTTGATAATATTTTATAAAATTTTGATTACTTTTGACTTTAGTCTAATAATTTATTATTACAAAATAATTTTTATATAAAATAATATTATTTTATTTAAATTTAAAATTTTTTTGTTAAATTTTTGTTAGTAATCAAAATTTAATTCGTGACAATTTTAAGTATTAAAAAATTTATTAATGATTGATAATTAAGTTATCATTAATTTATTTTTATATTATTAATGATTTATTATTAAGTTTTTAATAATATATTATTAAATTATTATAATTTATTACTAAATTAGTATTGATTTATTATTAATTTATGAAGAATTTATTATTAAATTGTTGATGATTTGTTATTAAGTTATTGATAATTTGTTATAAAATTATAATTATTTACTATTAATTTATCAATAATTTATTATAAAATTATAAATGGTTAATTAATTTACTATTAATTTATCACTACTTTACAACTAACTTATTAGTAATTTGTTATTAAATTATCAATAATCTATATTTAAATTATTAATGATTTACAATTATGTTATACATTTACTATTATATATGTTATCATTGATTTATTACTTAATTTTTATTATATATTACAAAATAATCATAGATTTATTATTAAATTAATTGTGATTCATTTGTCAAGATATCACTTATTTATATTAAATTATTCATGATTTATTATTAAGTTATAATTAATTAACTATTAAATTATTGATGATTAATTACTATTAAGTTATATTGATTTACCTTTAAGTTTTGAATAATTAACTACTAAATTATCATTAATTTACTATTAAGTTATTTATAATTTACTATTAAGTTCATCAGTTAATTATTGTTAAACTAAAACTGATATACAATTAAATTATTATTGATTATTATTAAATTATTAATAATTAATTACTAAATTATCTATTGTTTTTTGTTAACCTATTATTGATTTACTAATAAATTATACATTTACAATTATAAAACATGAAATTTAAAAAGTCCACTAATAATATATGAGATAATTTTTATTTTATATAATAATAATATTATTTTATTCAAGTTTTAATTTTTATTTTATATAATAACATTATTATTTTATTCAAGTTTAGAATTTTTCACTAATTTTTTTTATTGAATATGTTCATGTTAGAATTATCCTAACCCCAAAAATAAAAGTTTTGATTTCGCTTCTACTAGTAATTAGTGTTCAATCCCGGACAACTTTAAGCATAAAAAATTATCAATGATTGACAATTAAGTTATCAATTATTTACTATTAAACTATCAATGTTTTACTACTAAATTATCAATATTTTTTTACTAATTTATGAATAACTTGTCATTAGTTATGAATTATTTACCATTAAGTTATAAAATATATATATTACATTATTGGTAATTTACTATCAAGTTATTGATGATTTATTATAAAGTTATAACTAATTTGTTACTAATTTATTGATAATTAACAAAAATTTTATTAATAATTAACTAATTTACTACAAAATTATCATTAATCACTAAGTTATCAATTTATTATTAAATTATCAATAATTTATCATTATATTTTTATATATTAACTATTATATTATTATTGCTTTACTATTTAATTTTCGATTATTTACTATAAAATTATCACTTATTTATCGCTAAATTATCTATAATTTATTACAAAGTTATTGTTATTTAATTAAATTATACATGATTTACTATAAAATTATTACTGATTAATTATTATATAATTGATAATTTACTATTAAGTTATATTTATTTACTTTTAAATTTTCAATTATTAATTACTAAATTACCAATTATTTACTATTAATTTATCATTGATTTATTTACTACTAAGTTATTTATGATTTACGACAATCAATTAATTGCAATTAAATTGAAACGGATTTACTATTAAATTATCATTAATTTATTACTAAATTATTAATAATTAATTACTAAATTATCACTTTTTAAAAGTTATCCTACATTTAGTAATATTATAATGCATTTACAACTATATTATAATTGATTCACCGTTAAGGTATTATGTATTTTATTATTATATTATTATTAATTTACTAAAAAATCATCAATTAGTTGCTACTAACTTATCATTCATTTACTTTTAAATTATCACTAATTTATTATTAAGTTATCGATTATTACTACTAAATTATATTGATTACATTTAAGTTTTCATTATTTAATTATTAAGTTATTAATTATCCACTATTATATTATCATTGATTTGTGTATATCTAAAATGAAAGTAACTGTGATGTATGCTAGATGATATAATTTGTATGATAAAGAAGAAAGAAGAAAAATTCAAATGTAAATAACTTTAAAAAATAAGTAAATATTTTTAATTTACTATTCGTAGTTTAACACATAATAATAAGTAAAAATTATAATTTTTTATATTAAAACAAATATTAAAACTAAATTAAATAATATATACAATATATTAAGCTAGTATTTCTAAGATATTCTTCAAATTTTTAATTCATGGTAAATTTGTACAAATTAAGATAAATTTTATTGATAATTTAATTAAATTATTAGTGTATGTATTTTTATACCTGTTAATGAAGTACAATTGCATACAAAAATTAAAAATTTTAAAATGTTCTGTCATTAATGTAAGTAATAAACTTTGCTTTATGTGTTTAGCTTTAAGTATATAATTTTTTGTAAAAATATTATTATATATATGATAATAGTGATGAGAACAAACTTATTGCTTTATGTGTCTAGCTTTAAGTATATAATTTTTTGTAAAAATATTATTATATATGTGATAATAGTGATGAGAACAAACTTATTAAATAAAATATAAAAATTAAATAGATAATAATTTTAAAACTATTAAATTCACAATAATTACCTTTACATTCTCTATAAAAAAAATTTTACTAAATGAAAAAATGTTATATTTTTAATTGTTGCTTCATTCCCATTACCATCATTCAAAATAATATATATATATATATTTTGATACCAATCAACTTTTACATTTGGAAAGAGTAAACAACTTTTTAAATTATTATTACAACCAAAATAATATTTAATTCTATGTTATCTTCCTTAATTAGTATGAACTATGATATCTTTTTCATATGAAATGTTTGAATTGTTTTTCTCAACTTATATAATAGCAATTTGATCAACAAATAAATAATTATAAACTTGTTGATATAGATTAATATTTTTGCATTATAAATTTTAAATCCTCAAAAGAAGATATATCATTTAATCTCTGTAAAACTTGAGAATAAAGATTTTCTTTTAAAATTATCATTAGTATCTCTATTACTTTTATACTTAAGTTTCCATTATGATTTGTTCTCATTCTATTTTGAAATTTATTACAATATCATAAAAGTATAGTGAAAATAACATGGATTAATCAACTCAAATTTGAAATAATTAAAAACTCATATTGAGTAGAAATAAATTTTTTACTCATTTTAAATTTTAATTTAACTAAAATAATATATTACACATAATTATAAAAATGAACTAATTTGACTCGATTTCAATTGAATTTAAAAAGTAAAAAACTTAATAGCTATTTAAAATCTGAAATGATTGACATAATCAAAATCTGATTTGAAATAATAACCCAATCAAAATCTAACATTTCTTATTCATCTTTTGTAACAATTTAAAATTTTCTTATTTAAACTTTTTTCGCTTCATCTTCAATGTCTTATTTTTATTGTCTTTGTGGTTGACTTAGTTAGTTAATTTTAAGAGTATTTCTAACATGAAATTGCATTTACAAGTAATTGAGTGTACTTCTTTTTATTTGGACTTAGGACAATTTGAATTTAGCTTTCTAAATAAAAAGAAGTATGCACCAATTATTAAGTCAAATTTGCTCAGATACAAAAATGAATAATTGAGTACATTATGAATAGAAATAGATAATAAAACTTAACTCAAACTAATTAGTTACTGATTCTAAGTCTAAAATCTAACTCGAAATTATAAAAAGTTAAAATCCAAAATGATTGAAAATGTTAAATACACAATTAAATAAAGATTTATCAAATAAATTTTGCTAATGAATGCTCTTAAATCACTTTTAAGTTTAGTCAAATTATAGTTTATAATAATATTTTAATATTAAATATAATAGTGATAATTAATTTGATGAATTTCAATTCTTTTGAACAAATATTATATAATATGACAACTTTAAAAATTTTGATACAATATTAAACATTCTTCAACTAATACAATGCAAAAAAGGAAGGAGTATATAATATTTCTCCTAATAAAAGAGTTTCATGTTAATCCTAAAGAAATTTGAAATCAATATATTTGTATATTTTTCATTGAAACATCATATAGCATTAACTTTCTTTGTCATATGAAGAAAATAAATTTATACATAACCAATCAATCTTTTTATCTCATTTTTTTGCTTAAAATAAATTTTCATTGGTGCTTCCATAAATTGAATATAATTGTATGTTCTATCAATTAAGAGCTTAATTTTTCTATTATGTAAAATTTTTTATTATACAAATTTTATTATATAAAATATTAAAATACTTATTTTTAAAAAATTAAATTAAATAAAATTCTAACCTTGGTACTTTTAATGTGTTTTTAGGAAAATTTCAATTCAAATAATAATAAACTTGTTATGTAATACTTATAAAAATTATAATGATTTTATTTTTAGCATTAATAATATAAATTTTTATGAATGAATATAACTTTGTCATAAACACATTCAAAAGTAGTTTCAACGAATTTTGTCATACGTTAAAAGAATTCACTAAAAACAATTAATTTTAGTTCATTTCATTTTTTTTTTATTTAGAATAATTCACATTAAGTCGTTCAACCACTTGAATGACCAAAAAAAGTGAGCAACTTAATACAATTGAGAATTATTAAATAATCTTGAGATATAAATTAATCATATATATGCACATTCAGATAAAAATTGAAAGAAAATTAAATCAATTATCATTTCAATCAAAGCAGACAATTTTTATGATAATTTTATGGGACCTAATCCTGAGCTCTTTATAGTTTCTTCACCTCTAGAATCATCTAATTATAAAGGCGAAAAGTCTAATTAAAATGTTCAATGAATCACACAATGCTAATTGTTGGTGGAGAAGGTGCAACTAATTTGCATTTGATTTGATATTAATTTTTATTCATGGGAATAACAATTATAAAATTCTAGGAAAAAATACAAAGAGAAATCAATTATAGAGATTTGATTAAACTATAAAAATAATATATTAAAGAATCATTTAAAAGGACAAAAGAGATTTAATTATACTATCAATGATCAAATGATCAACTCATAAATAAATAATAAAATCATTAACATACACATATAGTAAATATATTAAAACAAAAAAATTAACAAAAAAATAGAAAAAAAAACAAATATGCTTTATTGACTTAATTATGATTATTTTTAATGAATTTATTTATCAATGCAAACTATATATACAGTTGTTTTTACAACAACTAAAGAAATAAATTCCATATAATTATTTTATTCTTATGCAAACTAACTTTGATCTCATTCTATTTGTATTTTTATTTGATGTGAAAACTCATTTTACTTATAAAAAAGAGTCTAATAACAAAAAAAAGTTATCTAAATTAAAATTTATAAAAAAATTATTAATGGTATTTTATTCAATCACTCTTAATATTTTTGAAATTAAATTTTATTAAGAATATTTTAGTTAATTACTTTTAACACTTTTTAGTCTAATCATTAAAAAAAATTTAATAATTAAAAAATTCATTTAAATTAAAATTTATAAAAACATTTATTAAGGATATTTTAGTCAAACACTTGTAATACTTTTGGAATTAAAATTTTAATTATGATTGTTTTTAATAAATTTATTTATCAACATAAATTACAAATAAAATTATTTTTACAACAATTAAAAAAAATACTCAGTATTATTAATTTAAAAATTTATAAAAATATTTAAGTCAATCACTATTAATATTTTTGAAATTCATACTTTTATATATAAATGATATTATCCTATTTATATGTCATCTTCTCTTTCTCTCTACATTCTGATTGCTTTGGGCTAAACTTGTTCTATATCGACTCTTGCATGCACTTTCCCTCACTTGCAATGTTTAAATGTTATGTTCCAGAAGAAAACAGAGTTATAAAACCCATGAAGATGAAAAAATAATGTTTCAGTTGAGTCGGGATAATTTCAAATTTAGTTCCAACTCGAAAATTTTATTTAACTCATTTAAATCAAAATTTAATTCCGATTATAAAAAATCAACACCTCAAAGCTGTCTAGTCCAATACGGAGTCCACTCCTCTCCATTTGGCTTCTGAAATGGACAGTCCATTTCATGGTTACATGAAATGCCACTTTATTATTGAAATTAAAATCAATGGATCTAACATCTACCATGTCATGAATATAAAAAGTAAGATAAATCCCTTATAATTTCATGCCGTTAAAACCCTTTCTTCCTTTTTTCTTTTCGTACCTTTTCGATGGTCAAACCGTGAATCGGTGACGTGGCATGTATTAAACAGTAGATTTCAAATATAATGTTTTGTATTTATATCCATCCATCAGCTGGTTCTCTCCATTTCAATACTCAAATGGAGAGGAGCAAGATCACAATTCTGAATCGAAAACAATCTGAACTCAAGTTAATTCCAACTTAAAATAATTTGAAAATTTAATATAAAACATTTAAAATTAAATTAAGCATAATTTTATTTAAAAATATTGATTTAATAAAAATAATAAATATAAAACAAATAAAAATAATGAATATAACACAAATGATAACTTATTAAAAATGATTTAAAATATCAAATTAATATATATTTTTAATATTATATTAGTATAAATTATATACATGTTTTGTCACTTATAAAATTTCTTATAATTTATAATATGATTTAAAACAACTTATATATTTTTAATTATCATTTATATATATATATATATATCAATGTGTCATTTAGAATAAATTATATAATATCTTATAATTATAAATGGGTATCAACCAAAATTGTTCGTATCGGATGACGTTTCGATTTTTTTTAAAAAAATATGATATATATCGATGTCAATTATTTCAGCATATTATTTCAGATTTTTTGACTTAATATAAATATATTTATAAACATGCATGAACTTGTACATTATAATATTATTAATAATCTACAAAATAAATGTCATACATTCAAAAATCAAATAAATAAACTTAAAAGCATAAGAAATAATATCATAAATTTTTCATGATCTTTTTTAAATACTTAATCTGATCATATGATATTTAAATAAGTATTTTTTTCATATAAATATTAAGATAAAAATAAAGAGATGAAAACAATTAACTAACGCTTAGTGATTGTTAAACTTTATAAAAAGAGTATAATTATTTTCTTGAAAAAAATTGAAATATTTATAAACTTTGGTTTAAAAAAATATTAAAAAATGTTAAAGCAAAAAAAATAAAGAAACTCAACTTTTAAGAGTTATTTTATTAATTAATTTTATTTTTATTAAGTTAAAAATAGTTAAATAACAAAAGACAAATTAAAAATTACAAAATATATTTTACATTCATATACAAGCTGAAACATATTATTCCACCAAAATTCACTGAAACAGGTCGAAACTAATAAAAATAATCAGTATTATTCGATACCAAATCTAATATGAAAAATCATATTTAGATATATCATATTTTGATATAATTGGAGTGTACCGATCGGTACAATCGATACTGAAACGAAATTAACAATTATGGTATAACTACTATGTAATATAGAATAAAATATATAAAACAAGACATTAATTTGTGTATATATGTTATGTTTATGTTATAATTATATTATTAATTTTTAATCATGTAATTTAGAATAAATTATATAATGAGCTATAATTATACTAAAATCCAAAATAATAAGCTATTAAATAATGAATTATAGTTACACTAAAATGATTATTTATATTGTAGTTATATAATTACTGTAAAAAATAATTGTATATTAAATGTGTATCATAAATAAATATTTAAAATAATTTTTATATGATTATATTAAATATCTAATTATGTATTATAATTAAAAGTTTAAAATAGTTTTTATATATTTATATTAAATTAAAATAAATATAAATAAACTATTAAACATCAATCAAATATGATAAATATATTTCTTGTGTTAAATACATGTACTAGTATGACACAATTTAATTAAATGATTTTTTATGTCTTATATATATATATATCAAAATTTATATCGACACGATTAAACACGGAACACGTTTTATTTAAACCCATATAGTTTTTTTTTATATATATTGTTTTGATATTGTTATCATATTTTGTTTAAATTTGTTAAGTCTAATAAAACATATATTTTTTCATTAATATAAAAATTAACTTTAATTTAAAATATACAAATTACAATATTTGTATTTATTTTTAAAATATTATATTTTTGCTTTTTATCTTTTAATAAAATTATAATAAAATTTGACTCAAACTTGATCAAATAATCTGTTTAAATTTAAGTTAATTTGATTATAAAAATTAATAAATTAAACTTGATATGACCTGAACCCAAATAATCTAAGTATCAAACCTGAAATGCTTGAATGAAATTACCAAAATCGGAAATGACCTGAACTAGAAATGGCCCAAACTCAAAGTAATTCAAACCCAAAATAACCTAAAATTGAAATTATTCAACCCAAAATTGATCCAATTTTTTTTAAGACTCGAAATGATTGGAACCAAATTAGTTCAACCCGCGCAATCGACAAGTCTAGGTGCAACTAATGCTCTATGATCATGTCAAATTTTAAGATGATATTCAAATTAAAATCTATTAACAATAAATGAAGAGACATTTTACATTTACTAGAAAAATTACCTGATTCTGCGTTGGATAAGTCTTTTTATTTTAAAATAATGTCAATTATGTGAATTTAAGCGTATATATTTTTCTTTGTGTATGAAAATATAAAAAATTGTAAATTACAACATTCATTTTAGTATTTTTTTTTGTAAATAAATATCTTTAATTATTTAATTTAACTTAATAAAAAATATTAAATTGATATATTTTAGAAAGATTTCTGAAAAAAATCCAAATTTTCTTTGTTTTTCATTGAGTTTTTTTTTTATTTAAAAAAACCAAGAAAAATATAAAAAAACCAAAGCAAATACCAAAGAAAAAAAATGAGATAAAGCCTAATTGAATGGCAAATATCATTCAATGATGCCTTTAATTAGCTTAAAATATTATTCTAATTGAAGGACTACTTTTATATATAACAAGAGAATGAGGCCTCCCATCTGTATCTCTTTCTACTATCATGGATCAATTCATTACTATTAGTTAGTTGGAGTAATTTATTTATAAACAAAAAAAAAAAAAAAATCCCAAGGAGAAATAAGTTGGAGTGTGTGATCATGCGCGTGAAGGGAGGGAATTTGTGTGAGAAAATTTGAACCCCAAGTGTGGTTAAGAGTTTTTCTTAGTGGAAGATACTTTTAATTTTATTTTCTTTATCAAAAATATTTTGGGGACGTTTGATTCATGAGATTTTAGATTTTGTTAGGGAAAGTAATTTTTGAGTAAGTGTAAATTTTTTACAATAGATAATTTTTTATGTTATAAAAATATAAAATTTTATGTTTGGCTCAAAAAAAAAATAAATTTACGTAATAAAATTTTTTTACTATAATAACCTTCGTTATGTGAATTATATATGATCGATATTTCAATTGTCTATTATGTTATTAAAATTAAATTTGTGATAATCATTAAAAATTAAAATAAAATTTTTTTTTTTATAATGTTAAAAATAAATTGATTTATTTTTACAAAGATTACATTTTTTAAAGTGAAAACGTAATCTTTAATTAAAAAAATTATTGTATAATAATTATATTTTTAAAAATAAAAACATGATTTTTAATTGAAAATAAAAATATTGTACAAATGCTACGTTTTTTAAAGTAAAAATATAATTTTTAATTTTAAAAATATTATTATACAGAGACCTGATTGATAAAAAATTATAAAAGCACTACGTTTATAAAAGTTCAAATGCAGTCCTTGCTTTTTATAAACGTGGTGTTTATTATCATTGCATTATAGTAGAGTACCAGTGAAGAAATGTAGTCTTTATTATCATTGCATTATAGCATGTTGGGCTTTAAAGGAACATGGACCAGCGAAGCACACTTTTCCAATCTTCATTGGTTTATAAAGCAAAGAAACGTGGTGTTTATATTTTTCAAAGAATTAGGTTCTTATGTAAAAATCGTAGTTAATAATATTAAATATTATATTTTTAACATAAAAAATATAATTAAAATATTCAATCAATTATGTTATTATTTATTTATTATTAATCAAGTTTACATTTTGAAACAAAAAAATTTAGTTTTTAATAGATTATCAATCATGTTTTCAAAATAAAAAACGTGATTTTTGTTAGTAAATATTACATTTTTGTCATTAAAAATATAGTTAAAAATATGATACAATATTATTTTATAATATTATATCAATTATTATGTTTACAATATAACAAACATCATTGATATGAAAAAATTTATTTTTTTTTATTATTTTAATTGATCTACTACGTTTCATATATAAATAATATAATGCTTTCTAAAATAAAAAATTCAAAAACATAAAATCATAGTTATCTACTACATTTGTTTTCTAAAAATGTTATTTTTATTATATGTAATATACTACATGTCCAATCGTGTGTCAAGTATTCAATCTTGTGGCTAGGATTGCATCTTTGCTCAATTGTGTGGCTATGAAGGTTTATTTTGATGTTAGAATGAGTCTCCATTTATCATGCAATTACATTGATTTTTAATGGTAAAATAGATCATAAAAATTTATTATTGAGGTTAAATGTGAGATAAAATTAATTTTTTTTTTAAAATTTTAAAAATTCACAGGAAAATGTGAATTTCTAATTTTGAGATATCTTAACATTGTTGGAAATCTTAGAATATTCTCAAGAATTAAATACCGTGAGCCAAACGTGAGAATCAAATTACAAAAAATAAGATTTCAGAGAAAAATCTTTCCCCTAATCAAATGCCCTGTTAAACTTTATTCGAAACCAAAGCTACTCTATGTCAACTAACCTCTACATTTTATTCCATCTCACTAACTTCTTTCTTCAGTCTGTTTGCCTTCTCTTTCTCTCATGTAACACATTCACATTCAAAAGAATGTGGAAAATAGAAACATGCAATTTACGAGCTAACAAATGCTTTTTTATTTTTCCTTTAATTTCTTCAATTTCCTTTCACCATTTTCTTTTTTTTTTTTATTTGGAATTTTCCCCATCATGGCTAGATTTGTAAGAATTTTGACTTCTCCCTCTCATGGGTTTCCCTCGCCTGAAGCATTAATGGAATCAAATCCATTGTCATCCATTGGTTTGTATTCTCTTCAGGATCGATCATTGGATTTTCTTGATAAATTTCAAGATAATGTTCAGAAATTGATTGATGATAATGCCTAGTTCCCTTGACTTTCAACTTCATCAAGGGCGCATGAAGGAAAACAAGTTGAGCAATTTAATCTTGCTGAGGTAGACAATAAAGTTTTATGGCAAAATGGTGTGCATTAGCGTTCTCCATTTGGACCTCCTCAATCAAAACAATCTCTTCATTTTTTCCCTCCATCTAAGGTCGAAGGTAAGGTTTCAGTTAAGCCTCCCAAAAAAGCTTATGAAAAAGGTTTGTTACTTGGCAAAATTGTCTTGTTGCCTAGTTTGGGATGATTTAGGTAAAATGACAAGTGCACAAGCCGTACAAGTAATAATAATGATTTTTTGGTCAAGATATCATTCCACAAAGATTAAATAAAGAAACTCCTAGGCTAAGTATTTAGTATCACCTTATATGTTTTATAGTTGGCTCAAATCACCAAATGAATATAAAATCTAACTATGAAAATAAAAGTAAATAAAGCATGAAAAATGTAATAGTAAGTAAATGAACGAATGAACAAGAACAATAGGTAAAATGCATACTAAAAAATGTAAAATATAGTGGTTAAATCAAAGTAAAGCAATCATGAATAGAAAATAAAGTGATGAAAATGCAAACTATAACTAAACATGTAAACTATGAAAAATCGAAAATGCAAGGCTAATCTAGCTAAAACATACTTACAATGCCAAAATGAACTTCAAATGACAAGGTAAATGATCTAAAACTTAAAAATGCAAATTCACCTAGAAAACTAGCTTAAAAACATATTTGAAATGCAAATGAAAACCAAAAATATTCAAAAGCTCAAAGATAAAATTGAACTATCACTAACTTGCACATTGAACCTATGAATGTATGCTACTATTTTGACTTATAAAATGAACATTAATCAAATGAAAACCAACCAACTTTTAAGAGAACTAACAAAGAACATCATGAAGAACTAGATCAAAAAGCAAAAGTAAAGAAAATCGTACAAGATTGTGGAAACAAAAGTTGAAAACTGCAAACTACCAAATCTAGAAATACAGTTTGACTCACGGTTTGAAGAACCAAAATGAACAAATTGAATTGAATTTGTATTGTAATTTAAAATTCTGTTTAAAAAACTAAATGAAGATTCAAATTGCAATAGAAAACATGAAAGAAAACTTCCAACAAGCAAGAAAATATAAACAGGATGTGCAAGTACAACTGTAACTCATTGAGTTAGCAAAAGAAAAAAAATAGATCTAGAGCTTTATATTAAAAACGAGCTTAAACTGAGCTAAGGAGTGACCAATCAACAAGCTTACTTCAAAATCAAACAAAGAATCACAATAAAATGAAAAATTCCAGCTCAATGAACTAGCATTTTAAAATCTATGCAAAATAGAGGTAATCGAAATAACTTTAGCAAAAAAATCCAAATAGCCATCAAAATCATGAAATAAATTGATCAAAATGACAATAAGCAAGATAACAAGTAAATCTAAGAGATTAAAGGTTGAAAGAAACAAACAATTCACTAAGAGGAGAGAAGAATTGTGCTCAAGCTTGGATTGCATGAATTGGATTGCACTTCTTCTAGTTTTCAACCAAAACTTGCAACAATTAACTGTATTGATTGGAAACAAATTTGATACTGATTTTCTACAATGTTAAAGCCTAATGAACTAAGAAATTGTGAAAAAAATTGAAGCAAAAATAAGTACGAAATCATTGAGTTTTGAAGAAAACATTGCAACTAGGTCAAGTGCACAAATTCAAAAACAAAATTATTATCAACAAGAGAACTTGAAGATTTGAGCTAGAAATCAATAAAATTTATACATTTTATTGCCAATATCATAAAGAATACTGAAAAATACTTCAAGAAATGTAAAATTACAATCAAAATCAATAGAGAAACAAAGAAATCAAGGGATATTTGGCGAGTAAGAAAGTAAAATGCAATAAAAAAATACATAAATTAAAAAATAAAAAAAATTAAAATCCTAAGCTAAAGTCTTCCTAAAATGGCCAGCTCTCCTGTTTATAGGCAGGTGAATGCAAAAGTAAGCCCTCAAAAAATCTCTTCAAAATATCTAAAAATGAGAGGTCTTCTAGAGATTTTTTGCTCCTTATTTCATCTCTTGTGCATGGCTAGTTGTAGCTTCTTTATTCTTCTTTGATTGCAAGCCTTTTTCTTATACGTTTTACCACTCTTAAAAGTCCAAGTTAAAACCAATGGGAGCTCTCCAAAATGCCATGTCAGTAGCCTCATTTGACTTTCTTCAAATTATCAAAGGATGGCGCTAACTTCACATGCACATGAACCATGCACACCAACGACAAGCTTACTCTTTCCTTCTCTTTTGATGCCAACTTCATGCTTTTATTTTGCTATAAAATTCAAGCCATAAAATGATTATATTTTTCATAAAAAATTGCTAGAAAATTTCTAAAATTAAACTCAAGAAATTCATAGAAAAAAAATGAAGAAACTCCCTTAAAAAGTAATAATAGCTTAATGACACTAATTTAGACTATTTTCACATTTTGCATAAAAAATCTTTCAAAATATATCTAAATTGAGCAAAATTTCTCATTTTTTTCATTTTTACCTACACATGAGAAAAATATATATTTAGAAGTATTTTTACCAAAAATCTCAAAAAATAAATCAAAATATAAGAAAAATTACACCAAAAATAAGTAGAAAATACTAAATTTGAGTGCAATCAATGGGACATGGCCCTAATTATAGTAATATGCAAAAAATTATTACTATGTTGTGGGGAAAGAAAAGTACTATTGAAATCAAATATGCAGGTCCTCAAATGTTTCTCTTCAAAATTTTCTAACACATAAACTTGCAATTCAACCTTGGCACATTAATAATAGACCTATCAATTACTTTTTTTCAAAATCGTTATCAAAAGCCAATATTTTTGCAAGAGAGATTTCAAATATGGATAAAAATAAATTACTTGGAAATAAAGAAAATAGTAGGCTTTAATTTGCATTCATTAAAGATTTTCATTTATGACTGTTGTAGGAAAGTAGAACAGACAGTATTTTGCTCAATTGAAAGAAAGAGAAGCTAACCTGACAAGGAGTGCTGATGTAGAGTCCGGTTAAGTCAAAGTAATTTTATTTTAGAATAAAGTTTAAAATTACTCTGATTAAGGAAATAAAATTAAAAAGTACCTTAATTTTAGAAAAAAAAAAACTCGTGTTTAGCTCAACTTGATGTGTGAGGCCCAGACTGTGATGCTCCCCTATCCATTTCTTGACCCAATCTTTACCGCTCTACGAATACATGCAACAATTCCAGAAAACTGATAGACATTTAGTGTACTAATTACCGTCGCCACCTTCCTGCTGCCACTCATCGACATTCAGTTAACTTCGAAAAAACATAAAAAAAACTCTTGTCAACCTCTTAAGGACTTCCCTTTAAATAGATTTCCGGAAATGTGCCCAAAAAGCTTAAATCTAAACCCTAAATGTGCGAATTCCAAAACCTATAATACTCCTCCTCCGTCGTACCAAAAGCCTTCATCTTCCACTATGTTGTTCTCCTTTTTAAGTGTTATGGAATGAATAGTGATAAATGGTAAAAGTGCAAGTTGAGTAGAAGAAAGAATAGAGCAGAGAAGAAATTCAGAAGGAAAAAGATATTTTTCATTTCATAATTAGAGAATTCGTTACAAGTTGTACCATAGAGGCTCAATTACATCACATATAATTTCCTTCTTGAGTACACGGATCCAATGACAATTCTTTTCCTAACAGATTCTAAAATTCTTGAGCTAACTAATAAAACTCTGCCGAATGAACTCTACCAATGGTCTCTGCCAGCCTGTTTATTCTTCTGCCAGTAACAACTTTCTTTCAGCTTCCTTCAGCTCTTTTACATTGCACTTCTTTTCCTTTATTTCACTTCGAATTACTGATGTTAAATCGATCCTTTTGCTAGTCGTATTAATCATACATATGACATTACCCCTTCCTGTAGAGGATCCTTGTCCCCAAGGATCAAAATCAGGGAACTGAGAATTAAAGACTGTATAATCCTCCCAAGTGGCCCGCTCAAGTCCCAAATTGAACCATTTGACTAATAACTGAGTAATAGCCCTGTTACCTCTTTTGACAATTCTCTTGTCTAAAACAGCAGCAGGGTATATCAGTGGCTCACCTTGATCATTTACTTCTGGAGGTGCTATGCTAGGGACTACCTTAGGACTAATTTTCTTTTTAAGCAGACTTACATGGAAGACTGGGTGGATTTTTGCTGAATCTGGTAACTGCAGCTTGTAAGCTACTGATCCTACTTTAGCAATGACAGGATAAGGCCCATAATACCTGGATGAGAGCTTCAAATGTTTCCTGAACGCCAAGGTAGTCTGTTTATATAGTTGAATTTTTAAATTGACTTCATCTCTTACTTGAAACTGTTTTTCACTCCTCTTTCTTGTCAGCATAGTGTTTCATTCTGTGTTGGGACTTTTGTAGCTGCCCAATCATTAACTTGCTCAGCTGTTCTCTTTCTTTAAGAACCTCTTTCACATTAGCGACCTTAGCATTGGAGCTGGCATCCCAAAGAAATCTTGGTGGCTGGTAACCATATAACTCTTGAAAGTGTGTCATTTTTAAAGTTGTGTGGTAACTAGTATTGTACCACCATCCAGCTAAGGATAACCAGTTAGCCCATGATTTAGGCTTGAGAAAACACATGGACCTTAAGCATTGCTCCACGCGCTGATTCAATCTTTCAGTTTGTCCATTTGATTCAGAGTGATAAGCTGTATTGAGTGCACACTGGTACCAAGCAGCTTCATCAACTCTTGCCAAATTAACCGTATAAAAACCTTGTCTCTGTTTGAAATAACCACCTTAGGGGTCCCATGTAACTTATGAACTTGGCTAAAATAGAGTTTAGCTACATCCAAGGTTGAATAAGGATGAAAGAGTAAAAGAAGTGGCCATATTTGGTAAATTTATCAATGATGACTAGAATACAATTGAACTTCTAAGAAGTTGGCAAACCTTTAATGAAGTCCATAGTGATTACCTCCCAACTCTACTTGGGAATAGGGATTGGTTGCAATTTCCCAGGATATGGGACATGTTCACTTTTGTTTCTTTGGCAAACATCACATTGCTGGATATAATCCTGTACTTGTTTCAACATCTATGACCAATAAAAGTATAAGTTGAGTCTATGATAGGTAGCCCGAGTATTTGACTGGCCACCTTGAGGCGAGTCACGTAAAATCTGAATTATGTGCTTTCTAAGCTGTCCTTGATCACCAATATAGACCTTCCCCTTAAATCTGAGAATACCATTAGAGAAAGAAAAGTTTGGTATAGCATTTTTGTTAACTACCAAAGCTGCTATCTTTTCTTGAGCCATTACATCACCAATGTAGCTGCCTTAAATATCCTTCACCCACTCAGGTGCAATAGTGATGGATGATAAACTCTGACATTCAGCTTCCTCTTCATACCGTCTAGACAGTGCATTCGCAGCCCTGTTTGTTTTACCCTTCCTATACAGAATTAAGTAATTCAGTCCTAATAACTTAGTCAGTCTCTTTTTCTGAATGGTAATGGTCAGCTTCTGCTCTAATAGGTACTTCAGAGCTTCATGGTTGGTCTTAATCACAAATGGTTTCCCCTCCAAGTAATGCCTCCATTTTGTAACAGCCATTAATATAGCCAAATATTCCTTTTCGTAAATTGACAAACCATTTTGCCTTGGTCCTAAGGCTTTGCTTAAACAAACTATAGGTCGAGCATCCTGAGTTAGTACAGCCCCAACACCCTTTGAACTAGCATCAGTTTCAAGACAAAATGGTTTAGCAAAATTTGGCGAAGCCAACGCAAGTGTAGTACTCATTAATTCCTTAAGCTTGTGAAAAGCTGTTGATGCTTCCGGAGACCAAATAAATCCATTCTTCTTTAGCATATCTGTTAGAGGTTTACTAATATCACCATAGTTTTTGATGAATTTTCTATAGTAACCTGTCAATCCTAGGAACCCCCTCAAGGACTTCAATGTTTTGGGCAATGGCCAATTCATCATTGTTTCAATCTCTGGAAGGATCAGTAGAGACACTGGTAGTTGAGATGACATGTCCCAAATACTCGAATCTGACTAAAGAAGCACTTCTTTTTGCATACAGCTTATGTGTTCTCATCACCTCAACAGTTTGTGGATGCTTAGAGTGTTCTAACAAATCAGGGCTATACACAAGAATGTCATCAAAAAACACAAGTATAAATTTTCTCAAATGTAAAGAAAATACATCATTCATTAAAGACTGAAAAGTAGCTGGAGCATTAGTGAGTCCAAAGGGCATTACCTTGAACTCATAGTGGCCTCGATGTGTTCTGAATGCTGTCTTTGGAATATCCTTCTCGTTGACCTTAACTTGCCAATAACTAGATCTCAAATCTATCTTTGAAAAGAATTTAGCTTCTCTAAGCTCATCCAGTAGGTCTTCTACTATAGGGATAGGAAATTTATCCTTAACTGTCATTGCATTCAGCTGCTTGTAATCAATGCATAACCTCCATGTCCTATCTTTATTCTTGACCAGTAAACGAGGAGAAGCAAATGAAATTTTGCTTGTTTGAATGATGGAGGTTGCTAGCATTTCTGTAATTTGCTTCTCTATTTCAGATTTTTGGAAATGAGGATATCTGTAGGGTCTTAAGTTTATGGGTTGAGAACCTGGTTTTAAAGGTATACAATGGTCATGTTTTCTGACTGGAGGTAGGCTTTTTGGTTCTGCAAAGATGTCAGAATATGTAAAAAGCAGTGTCTGCAATTCTGGTGGTGTCTACTTACTGTCGCTCTCAACACTGAGCATGTAAATCTCTCACATTAGTTCAAAATCTTTTACAGCCATTTTTTGTAGCTTTTTCCTAGAAATAAGCTTAATGTTTGAGATGAGTAACTTGCTTTCAGAGTAATTTGCTTCCCATCCTTATAAAAAGACATAAACGGTCATTGAAGTCGAATACCAGTGGGTTACTTCTTCATCCAGTCTACTCCTAAAACCATATCCTACCTCCCATGGAAAGGACTCTTAAATCATGTGTAAACTAATGGCCCTGCATACTCCACTCCAAAATGTTTGCACTTAGTAGTGCTATATAGTTTGTCTCCATTGGCAACCGTGATAGTTAGAGGGCTAGTGTATTCTATTTCTACCCATCTTTGGTCCACTTGGGAGTAACACAACTGTGAGTGCTACCACTATCAATAAGCACACTCAGGTTTTTACCATTGATACTGCCCTGAATTCTTAGAGTGCTATGGCCAACATTGCCTGTCAAGTATTAATGGAGATTTCTAATCTGTCCTCAATCTTGTCTAGCTCTTCTGTCATATCTGGCTCTTCATTAGAGTGTTCATTCTCCATAGCATCATTAGCATTGTCATCTTCAACAGTGATCAAGTTCAATCGTTTGGTCTTACACGCACGTCCTGGCATATGCCTGTCTCCACATTTAAAGCACAAATTATGTGCTCTCCTTTGTTCCATGAGGGTCTGTTTGTTTGAATTTGGTGGTATAGGTGATGAAAGCTTAGGCGTTTGGTTATAGGGTGCATTGGTTGGTTTGGGGTTGGTTAAGATGCTGGTAGTAAAGGTGGTTCTGTTGGTTGGCATATATTTTTTGTTTTCCCAGTCTAGGGATAACTCATGCAGTTTTGCTAGTTTGTAGGCTGCAGATAGGCTAGTAGGAGCATTTGCCTTGACTCTGAGCTTTAACTCTTGCTTTAACCTACTGATAAAGCTTGAAACAAAGCAGTCTTCCATTAGGTAAGGATTATACTAAAGCATCAACGATTTGAGTTTTTCAAATTGCTCATGGTAATCATCTACAGTGGACTTCTGAGCTAGCTTATTAAATTCCTCAACTACATCCGAGCAAATTCTGTCACAAAACCTTAAGCACAACTCTACTGCAAATTCAGACCAAGTAACCCCTGGTTTTTGCAACATATAACCATCAAATCAAATCTTGGCTTTACTAGTTAAATATATTGATGCTATTTCCAACTTTTGGTGATCAGCAATAGAAAAATAGCAAAGTATTTCTGGCATTTCTTAAGCCATCCTCTGCGGTTGTTACCATCAAAACATGGTAATTCTATTTTAGGCCCTGGTGAAAAAGCACTAACAGCAGCTAAAGAACCATGTCCAACAGTGTACTCAACATTTTAAAATTGACCATTAAAGTTTTGCTGCATATGGCCAGTATTATCATGCTGGTTTTTATGTAACAGACTAGGTTTATTGACTTTGTAAGCATACTTACCCTGTTCATCAATAATGGTTACATTCACAAGAATCTTTTTGGCATTTTGCTGTTGTATGGTTGGAACAAGTTGGCTGTTGGTGGCATCCCCTGAATTGATTTTGAGTTGCTTTCTTTGGATTTAACAGGTCCAACACTTGACTGATAGACTCTTGGTTTTGTGCCATCCTAGCATCAAGGTTGTTCATCTGCGTTTGCAGTGTTTGGATGGTAGAGTCAGTAGTCTTCATCTGGTTTTGCAATGCTTGGACCTGCTCTTGAAGTATAGTCATTCTGGTGCTCTCTACCATTGCTGAATTCTTCTTGTTTTTATCAAGATTGGTTGGATCGTGAAGCTCTGATGCCAATTTTATTATGGAATGAATAGTGATAAATGGTAAAAGTGCAAGTTGAGTAGAAGAAAGAATAGACCAGAGAAGAAATTCAGAAGGAAAAAGATATTTTTCATTTCATAATCAAAGAATTCATTACAAGTTGTACTATATAAGCTCAATTACATCATATGTAATTTCCTTCCAGAGTACACGAATCCAATAACAATTCTTCATCTAACAGATTCTAAAATTCCTGAGCTGGCTAATAAGACTCTGTAAAATCAGCTCTACCAATGGTCTCTACCAGCTTGTTTATTCTTGTTCCAGTAACAACTTTCTTTCAGCTTCCTTCAACTCCTTTGCATAGTACTTCTCTTCCTCTCTTTCACCTAGAATTATTGCTGTAAAATTGATCCTTTTGCCAGTCGTATTAATCATATTTATGACAGCTTCCCCACTTTGAAAATGAAGTCTTAAAACCCCTGGAGTATCCCAATTCCGAAACTATCCCTTGATTACGATTTTTTGGGTATATTTTTAAGCTGCTGTCTTGCTAGGGGGAATGATGTTGTCGGGCTTCTTTGTGCTAGGAATTTTTTTGGGTATTTTCTTTGGTTGTGCTCTTTTCAAATAAAACAAAAAAATTGAATTTTTGATGCGGTGATAGTGAAATCTCTTCGTGTTTGCTGTGTTGTTTCGAGCATTCTTTTACGGTACTTGGATGTTTTGATTGTTGTTGGTGTGTTGGCAGTCGCGGTGAAGGTGGAAGGATGATGTCAATCGTGGCTTTGGAGACAAACTCTAACAATATCTAACTTTTTTTTTCAAGACTCTTCTTAGAAAAAAGTGTGTTTAATATTCCGATAAATGAGTGAGTGACACGTGGCACAAATTGTCAATTTAATTATAGTTACAAATGTGTTTATGATATTCCTAATGTATTGTCTTTTGCCACCACTGTAAAACACTAAAAACTATTTCTTTGTATTTCTTGAACTCTAAAAAAAAAAAAAAACTAATTTGCTATTCTTTTTCCATATTTAAATATTTACAAAATGACTGCGTAGCGATTGTTAAAGTTGTGGCAAAGAAAAAAAAAAAAAGAAGCGATTGTTAGTGTTTAAGTACTTTCAATTCTATTGATAAAAACAATTCTTGATAATTTCAAAGGGGAGGATTCTATTGACTACAAAATATTAGTGATCTCCATTGATTTTCTAAATTCTAATCTAAGATTAAGAATGGTTGACATCACTTTTCTATTTTATTTCTTCAAAACTACCCGTTTTATTAAACTTAACACTATCGCCAACTTTTCAATCGTCTTCTCTACCATTTCATCCAATTCCTAGACTTCTTTCTTTTGCTTTATTTCCTCCCACTGTTAAACTTGTGCAGGGCATGTTAAGGGGTAAAATCCTTCCTCCGCTTATTGTTTCTAGCAAATGTTTTATCAATCAACTAAACTTTGTCTTTTTTTTTTTTTTTTGAAAATTTTAAGTTTATTTTTGTTTAAATTTATACAAAAAAAAAAAAAATATCACATTAACTTGTTGAAGTTCACCTAGATGTTTCAATCTGTTGTTTTACATTGAGGCATTTGTAGAAGGGAGAAGCAATTTGTTTGGGATTGAATGAAAGAATTCATATTATCATGATCAAATTTAAATACAAAACTAGTTGAATTTCAGTATATCTTTTGGTACTATGTAGACTGAAATATGAGAGTACAAAGAAAACACAACAAGGATTCAAACTAACTCAAAATAGAACAGATTTCATAACAATAATGTGTTGAAAATTCATTGATACATTTCAACAAACATTACATAGTCATAGTCATTACACAAAGAAACATAGCTTCTTTGTACCCAAAAAACACTCGCTGCAGCAAGACACATAAATTCTATATTTTTAGATTTTGTATATTACAGTGGTGACAATTCCAGCATAATCTACATCTAATAATAAAATAGAACAAGTTGACAGCAAGTGATGTCATCTATTATTGGTGTACTTAGAAAAAAAAAAAGAAAAGAGATAGTTGCACTTCAACTATTATTTTCCAGGCTGCATTATCTTCAATCATGATGAGCCTAACTATCGGTCCCCCGCAAATAAGAGATAACAAGAGGAAGAAGGATTTGGCCCCTTGATATGCCTTTCTCAAGTTTAACAGTGAAAAAATATGGAGCAAAAGAAAGAAGAAAGTATGAAAATTGGGTGAAATGGTGGGAAAACGATAGTGAAAAATTGAAACGGTGTTAAATTTAATGAAATGGATAATTTTGAAGAAACAAAATAGAAAGAACGATGTGAATTATTTTTATCCTGATAGTAGACTTTAAAAAATCTTAGAAGATCTCTAGTAATATTTTGTAGTGGAGTGGAGAGGATCTTTCAATTTCAAATACCAAAGATGGATAATAAACGTCTAGGCTAATCCAAAGGGCCAAAGATGAAAGTGATAGAATTGGATAAATATTGCTGATGGAGATAGATGGGCAGAATTGATGTATAGGAATTTGCTAAATTTGCTTTTTTATCATTTCTTTAGTAATTAGTGATGACAAACATGAGTGGGCTTGAGATGATGGAGTACCTACTCAAAATAATTGGCTAATTTGAGATATATAGTACAAAGAGGAGAAAACACTACACGGAGATGTTTGATTGATGGAGAATCTCCATTTCTCTCTTTCCAATAAGATAATTTATTTATTTATATACTCAATAATTTTCCTGTCTGTAATCAAAATCATATGTGCAATACCTTCCAAAAAACCTTCACGGAGCCCCATCATAGCACAAATTCTACAGCTTTTACAGCTGCCATTCCCTCTGCAATTTCTGGATCTTTCATTCCTTGCTCAATACTGATCCCAAGACCTCCCCCTTAGTGTTTCTCACGATAACTCCTACCCCAGCTATTGATCTTTCTTTATCCATAGCTGCATCAAAATTCAGCTTCACAACTCTCCTTAGGGTGCGTGCCATTTATCATGAAAGAATGGATTCTTGTTTTTAGCGTGACCTTGGGAACAACGACTATAGTGTGAGGCGCGGAGAACTCCGTGCTAATAATTAAGTTACGTTACCATCGATTCTCAGAGTCACGCCGCTTCTTATTTTTTGTGCTTTCTCTTTGAAATTTATCAAAGAAAAAAATTTATAATATATCTTCGATTAGGAATAAAAAAGAACAAACAAAATTAAAAATTAGTTTAAAATTATAATATTTGATTTAGATTAATTTTTTTATTCTATTCTATTTAAGTTTAGATATTGAATTTTTTTATTAAGTTTAAATGAAGTTTTTGATTAAAAATGAAAAAAATTAAAAACATTAAAATCAAAATATATATATTTTTTAAAAATAAAAATGCTTATTTTATATCAAAATATATTTAAATATATTAAATATATATTAAAATAATATAAAATAAAAAATTGAATTTAAAAAATAAATGCTCAAATCAAACCAAACAAATAGAATTCGATATAAGTTTCTAGCACTCTTACTTTTTCATTGAATTGTTGGCCAACTCAAGCAGTAAGAGTAATGAAAAAGTATAGATCTTGTAAGAGTAACCAAAAAATAAAGGTTGCATGTATAGATCTTATAAGTGTTGGAGAACATGACAACTCAACTTAAAATTAAACTAGCTGGCCAACTCAATCTGTAAGAGTAAGAGTGCTGTTCCAGCAATAGTTTTCTTTCTTGTTTATTAAAAATAATAAAAAAAAAAGTTAAAAGATAGCTTAGCCATTGAGTAATCTAACCAAAGATTTTTAAGACTAGCTGAAAATTGGTATTATGAATTATAATTGGTGAGAAAAGAAACTAATTCTACTGATGATAATGCTTTGAATTAAACCAAATTCATCTGTTTTCTTTCCTATCAAATGCTCATTTCGGATGGTACATATAAATAGGTTGATGATAGAAATCAATAAAATAATGAAAAAAAAAGCCAAAATAATGAAATAGACATCTGACCCACAGTAGGAAAAGAACCCATCGATATTTCTATGATTTCTGGTCTGATTTGATAATTAAAGCACCTTTTTCTTGTCTGGTACAATAATTTAGGCATCTTTGCATAGACAATCTAAAACACGTCACATTGATATGAATTAAAGGAACAACTTTCTCAAATATTATGATGGGTTCGAGTCATGCTTTTTAAGGGCCAATGACATTCTAACACGCGGTTCCTAAAGGACTGAGTCTCTGACATGAGTTTTGGAGTACGCCCAAAATTAATTTTGTTTTAATAAAACTTATTTTTATTTAAGTTATATTTCAAAAAAACTCCAGCCTCTAACCTCTAGCCTCGACAGGTCAGGTCGAGCCGGACCAGGCCCATGAACAGGTTTAGAGGTTACCAAGATAATAAATAAATTTTTTTTTTCTAGTCTCTTTTATAATGTAAATTACCTTTTCATATATGGAAGTAAAATAGACTTGTATTAATTATTTAAATAATCTAGGATTTTGGTTTCAATTTGGCTCGAATACTGTTATCTTTCTTTAAAAATTTTAAATTTGATTTTGTTTTTTAGAGGATAGATCAATTTATATGAATGTAAAATTAATTTAATTTTACATCTTTTCATATTTTTATATGATTTACATTTTATTATTCCAATCCTTTTATATTATATTCACGTAAATTATGAATGTCAAATTCTAACTTAACTGAAAATATTTAAGTATTTTATTTAAAATAATAATATTTTAATTGTTAATAAATATTAAAAACATACTGTTTTCAATTGAAATAATTGAAATATCGGATTGACTTAAAATTTTACATACATGATTGGAACAAATAAATTGTTAAATTTAACAATCAATTTGTAAAAATATTAATGTTACATAAAATTATAAAAAATATGAACTGGTATAACTTGATCATTTCTTTTCCTTTTAAGCTATCCTTAATTTAATTAAAGTTTTATTGAGAATTTATATAGAACTTTTTTATTTTTATAACAATTGAATATATTTTTTAAATTATATGAAGAAATGTGTTTATATAATATCGTATCATATATATATATATATATATGAGCTTTGATTTTTTTTTTTAAAGAAATTCCATTCCATAACAAATTGAAAGAAAGTTCAAAGTTGGAATTACTTTTCTCTTCCCTTGGACATTTTGGTATGTAAAATGAAAGAAGAGAGAGAAATATTAAGGATAATTAAACAACTGCAATAAAATATCAAATCTTAATCTTTCACCTAAAAGAAAAACTAGTCTAACCTTTGTCACCTAGTCAAATAAAAGACAAGGAAAATGTAATTGAAAGTTTGAGAAATGCTTTATCAGTGTTGTCTATATCTTTGTAGAAAAGATGCAAAAGTGTGAGGAAAAGAAAAATAATTATTGCGAAAGGCACTAGAACCTTATCCATTACAATTGCTTTGGTTGATTAACAAACTCATTGTATGAGAATGATTTTTTTTTTTTTTCACAAAAGAGATTACAGTTGGAGCTAGAAGAAAATGATTATAAATGTTGGTATTTGAATTTTAAATATCATCAATGTTAATTTTTAAAAATAATTATATGAATCAATTGAGTTAAATTTAAAATTTAAAAAGATAAATTTTAAATCAGTACTCGACAAGCTACTATAATAAATTTGATCTTTAACTATAATTTTAACCTGCAATTGTTTTTTCGTCATATGGAAAATTTATATCCAAATATTTAAGCTAACAAAGTATATATACATATATATATATATGTATATATCATCTACCTATATCTATCTATCTATATATAAAAGTATGAACTCTAAAATTGTTAATAGTGATTGACCTAAATACTTTTATAAATTTTTAAATTAACAAATTTATCCTTAAATATATAATTTTCATTAATTTACTAAAATTTAATTTAAATAAAATATAATTAAAAATAAAGTTTATCAGAAATAAAACTACTTAAAATTTTACTTTTAAGTGCTAACAGTAATTGATTAAAATAATTTTAGTAAAATTTTTTTATAAATTTTAATTTTAAATGAATTTTTTATTATTAGATTTTTTTTTATTAGACTAAAAACTACTAAAAGTGATTCATTAAAATACCATTTGTAATTTTTTTTATAAGTTTTAATTTAAATGATTTTATTTTTATTATTAAACTCTTTTCATAAGTAAAATTATTTTTCATATCTAATGAAAATACAAATAGAATAATATAAAAGCTTAATGTGCATAGGAATAAAACAATTAAAATTTGATTTTGTTTTTTAAAGGATAGATCAGCTTATATGAATGTAAAATTAATTTAATTTTACATATTTTCATATTTTTATATGATTCATATTTTATGATTCCAATCGTTTTTATACTATATTCATGTAAATTATGAATGTCAAATTTTAACTTAATTGAAAATGTTTAACTATTTTTTTATAATAATAACATTTAAATTGTTAAGAAATATTAAAAAACATATCGTCTTCAATTGAAATAATTGAAGTATCAGAATGACTTAAATTTTTACGTATATGATCAGTACAAATAAATTGTTAAATTTAACAATCGATTTGTAAAAATATTAATGTTACATAAAATTATAAAAAATATGAACGGGTAAAACTTGATCATTTCTTTTCCTTTTAAGATATCCTTAATTTAATTAAAGTTTTATTGAGAATTTATATAGAACTTTTTTATTTTTATAACAACCGAATATATTTTTTAAACTATATCAAGAAATGTGTTTGCATCATATCATATCACACACACACAAACACACACACACACATATATATATATATATATAAGAACTTTGATTTTTTTTTTCTTTAAAAGAAATTCCATTCCATAACAAATTGAAAGAAAGTCCAAAGTTGGAGTCATTTTTCTCTTCCCTTGGACATTTTAGTATGTAAAATGAAAAAAGAGAGAGAAATATTAAGGATAACTAGATTTTTTTAAACCGTATAATGTACAGGATTTTTTATTAAATTTTTTATAATTTTAAATTTATTTTTTAATTATTTATCTAATATATAATTATATATTTATAAATGCTAAGTTACAATTAAATGATAATTTATACATAATATATTATAAATGATATTGTTCATCTAAAAGAAGTCTAAACTTTTGTAAATTTTCATAAATTATAAAAATCTTTTTTTTTCATTAAAAATATTTTCTTCAATTTATTTGCTAAGTACTAAAAATTTTGTTATCGTTTTTTTCTTGTTTGATAAAAATCAAGAATCAATATTTAAATAGTTAAGATTAATAATTATTTTTATGATATTGTTGATTGGGAGGTGTATATATATATTTAATTGAATAACAAATCACAATTATTAATTTTGTTATATTCATTTGCTTTTTATTAGTTCTTATTTTTTACATATTTCAAGTAATTACTACACAAATATATTGGGCTAACAATTATTTCTATATATGTCACCAAAATAAAGTTATTTTAGATAAAAGGGAAACAATAATTCTTTATGTTATGCTTAAAAACTATTTTTTAAAAATATTTTTTTATTTTTAATATTTTTTTAACAAATTGATAGTATTTTTGTGAGTTAGATATGGTAGTGATCATCATTCTTCATGTATCATCTATTGTAGACAAATAAATTCAATAATAAAAAGTATAGTAAAAGGAAATAGAGAATATAAATTTACATATTAATTTATCAAAATTAAATATATGCAATAATAAAAGAAAATATATTAATAAATTAACAGAGAATAAAAATATTGAAGAAATGAATAAAACAAAAATATATATAATACAAAAAGTTAATTATAATCAATTTAAGCAAAATTAAAAAAAGTTATGGATTAAAGAGAAACAAATAAATTAACCAAATATATAATATAAAAATATTTAATTAAAACATAAATAAAACATTATATTTGTTTTCAAAGCAAAAACATATTTTTATCTAACTTTTTTATCAACATTCAAATGTCTCATATTTTCATATAAAGATGTAAGTTTTTATTATTTTAAAAATAAATGCTTTCTAGTCAATAATTTATTAACTTATCTAAAAATATTAAATTTAAATAATCTATTAAATAATTTTTAATTTTTGATAGATTTTTATTTGAATTTAAATAATTATCTAAAAATTTTAAATTTAAATAATTTATTAAATAGAATTATTTGACAAAAATAAAATTTTATTAAGTATATATATTTGAAACTGTTATTAAATTTAAAAAGAAAATATAATTTATAATTTAATATATTTGAATTCAAATCTTATGCAAAAATTTTAATCTTAGATAGATTTTGATTTCAATTTAAATAATTATCCAAAATATTCAATTTAAATAATTTATTAAAAATTTTATTTGATAAATAAAATAATATAAATATTATCTTATGTATCATTAAAAAAGATTATCCATCTAGGCATTCACATAAGCAATTTTGATTATGTAACCTTGTATGTTATAATATATATATATATATATATATTAGATTAAACAACTGCAATAAAATATCCAATCTTAATCTTTCACCTAAAAGAAAAACTAGTCTAACCTTTGTCGCCTAGTCAAAATAGAAGATAAGGAAAATGTAATTGAAAGTTTAAGAAATGCTTTAACAGTATTGTCTATGTCTTTGCAGAAAAGATGCAAAAGTGTGAGGAAAAGAAAAATAATTATTGTGAAAGGAACTAGAACCTTATCCGTTACAATTGCCTTGGTTGATTAACAAACTCAGTGTATGAGATTGATATTTATTTTTTTTTACAAAAGAGATCACAGTTGGAGCTAGACGAAAATGATCATAAATGTTGATATTTGAATTTTAAACATCATAAATGTTATTTTTTAAAAATGATTGTATAAATCAATTAAGTTAAATTCAAAATTTAAAAAAAGATAGTTTTTAAATCAGTACTCAACAAACTACTCTAATAAATTTGATCTTTAACTGTAATTTTAACTTGCAATTGTATTTTTTCGTCATACAAAAAATTTGTATCCAAATATGTAAGCTAACAAAGTGTGTGTGTGTATATATATATATCATCTACCTATATCTATAAATAAAAATGTGAACTTTAAAGCTATTAATAGTGATCGACCTAAATATCCTCATAAATTTTTAAATTAACAAATTTATCCTTAAATGTATAACTTTCATAAATTTATTTAAATTTAATTTAAATAAAATATAATTAAAAATAAAGTTTATCAAAAATAAAACTACTTAAAATTTTAATTTTAAGCGCTAACAGTAATTAATTAAAATAATTTTAGTAAAATTTTTTATAATTAGACTAAAAAGAACTAAAAGTGATTGATTAAACCCTTAATAAAATTTTAATTTCTAAAATATTAAAAATGATTGATTAAAATGCCATTTGTAATTTTTTTTATAAATTTTAATTTAAATGATTTTATTTTTATTATTAAAGTCTTTTTCGTAAGTAAAATGATTTTTCATATCTAATGAAAATACAATAGAACGATATAAAAGCTTAATGTGCATAGGAATAAAACAATTATATGAAGTTTGTTTCTTTAGTTGTTGTAAAAATAATTGTATATGCAATTTATGTTGATAAATAAATTTATTAAAAATAATCATAATTAAGTCATTTAAACATTTTTTTCTCTATTTTTTCTTTTCAATTTTTTTTGTTTTAATACATTAACTGATAATGATTTTATTATTTATATGTTTTATAAGTTGATCATTTGATCATTGATAACAAAATTAAATATTTTTAGTCATTGAAATAATTTTTTAATATATCATTCTTACACTTTAGTGTTGATCTTCATAATTAATTTTGTTTTTGTATTTTTTTTAAATTTTATAATTGTCATACCCATGAACATAACTAATATCAAATTAAATGCAAATCAATTGCACTCGCTTCACTCACAATTAGCACTATATAATTAATTGAATACTTTAATTAGACTTTTTACCTACAGAAATAGATAATTCAAGAGATGATGAAGCTACTAGTAACTCAAGATTGAGTCCCATCAAATTGTCATAAGAATTCTTCACTTTGATTGAAATAATAATTGATTTAATTTTTTTTCTAAAATTTTGTCTTAATATGCTTATATATGATTAATTTATATCTCAAGATTATTTAATCTTTTTAAATTATATTAAATTGTTCACTTTTTTTTGTTATCCATGTGGTTGAACAACCTAACATAAATTATTTTAAGTAAAAAATTATCAAGTAAAGTAAAATTAATTATTTTTAGTGAATTCTTCTAATGTGCGAACAAATTCATTAGAACAATCCTTTAAATATTTTTATGGCAAAATTACATTCATTCATGAAAATTTATTTGTTAATGTTGGAAATGAAGCCATTATAAATTGGATAAGCATTACATAACAAGTTTGTTAGTCACATAATTGAAATTCTCTTAATAAAACATAACAAGTACCAAGATTAAGAATTTATTTTATTTTATTTTTAAAATTATGTATTTTTATATTTTTATATAATAAAAATTTACGTATAATAAAATTTTTTAAATAAAAGAAAAATTAAGTTTTCAATTGATAGAACATATAATTACATTCAATTGATGAAAACATCAATAGAAGATTATCCTAAATAGAAAAATGACACGAAAGATTGATTAGTTATATATAACTTCATCTTTTCCATATGATAAAGAAGGTTAGTGTTATATAATGTTCAATGACAAATATACAAATATATTAGTTTCAAATTTCTTTAGGATCAATATGAAACTCTTTTATTTGGAAAAAAAAAACGTTGTATAATCCTTCATTTTCTCCCTTATGTCAATTGAAAAATATTTATTGTTGTATTAAAATTTTTAAAATTGCCATATTAGGTAATATTTGTTCAAAAGAATTGAAATTCACCGAATTAATTATCACTATTACATTTAATATAAAAATATTATTATAAATTATAATTTAAGTAAACTTAAAAGTGATTTAAAGGCATTCATCAGCAAAATTCATTTGATAAGTCTTTCTTTAATTGTATATTTAGTATTTCAATCATTTTGAATTTTGAGTTTTAATAATTTTGAGTTGAATTTTAGACTTAAGATCAACGACCAATTTGGTTGAGCCAAGTTTTATCATTTACTTCTAGTTATACTGTACTCAATTATTCAGTTTTGCAAATGAACAAATTTGACTCAATAATTGGTATATTTTTTTTATTTAAAAAGCTGGATTCAAATTGTCTTAAATTCAAATAAAAAGTATACTCAATTACTTATAATTGCAATTTCATTTTAGAAATACTTTAAAAATTAATTAACTAATTCAACCACAAAGACAATAAAAATAAGATATTGAAAATTAAGGAAAAATAACCTAAATAAGAAACTTTTAAATTGTTACAGAAAATGAATAAAAAATATTATATTTTGATAGGTTACTGTTTTAATTTGGATTTTGGTTATGTTCAATCATTTTGGGTTTTAAATAACTACTAAGTATCCACTTTTAAAATCAATCGAAATTGAGTCAAATTAATTCATTTTTATTATTATGTATATTATTTTATTTTTAATTAAATTAAAATTTAAAATGAGTCAAAATTTTATTTATACTCAATTTGAGTTTTGAATTGTTTCAAATTTGAATTAATTAATCAATGTTATTTTAGCTATACTTTTATGATATCAATATAAAATTTAAAAATAGAACGAGAATACAACACAATAAAAATTTAAGTGAAAAAATACAAGGATACTAATAATAATTAAAGAAGAAAATCTCATGTCCAAGTCTTGTAGAAATTAAGGATAAATCTTCTTTTGAAGATTTTAAAATTCGTATTACAGAAATATTCATTTAGATAAATGAATTTATAATCGTTCTTTTGTTGATTAAGTTGTTATTATATGGGTTGAGGGGAACAATTCAAACATTTCATTTGAAAGAAATATCATAGATCATATTCAATCAAGAAAACAATTTAGAGTTAAATATTATTTAAGTTATTATAACCTCTTTAATATTCTTTATTCTTTTCAAATGGAGAAGTTGATTGACATCAAAATATAAAAATAAGTCATTTTGAATTATGGTAACAACAATAAAGTAATAATTAAAAATATATCATTTTGTTGTTTAGTAGAAAAAAATTTTATGCAAAATGTGAATGTAATTATTGCGAATTTAATATTTTTTAAAAATTGTGGTTTGTTTAATTTTTATAAAATTTATTTAGTAAATTTGTTCTCATTACTTTTATCATAGATATAACAAAATGTTTACCCAAAATTATATACTTAAAGATAAAAATATGAGGCAAATTTTATTACTTCTATTGATGACAAAATACTTTAAAATTTTTAATCTTTTATATACAATTATACTTCACTAATAGGTATGAAAATATCTATAATTCAATCAAATTATTAATAAAGCTTATCTTAATATGTATTATTTTATCCTGAACTAAAAAATTTGACGAACATCTTAGAAATGTTAACTTAATGTATATTGTCTATATTTATTTAATTTGATTTTAATACTTGCATTAGTATAAAAAAATTATGATTTTAATTTATTATTACGTGTTAAACTACTAATAATAAATTAAAAACATTTACTCATATTTTTCAAATCATTTACATTTGAACTTTTTCTTCCTTATTTCTTTACCTTATGAATTATATCATCCAACATACATTGTGAATGTGATTTTTTTTTTTTTGGATATATATAAATCAGTGATAATATAGTAGTAAATAATTAATACCGTAGTAATTAATTATTAAAAATTTAAATGTAATTAGTATAACTTAGTAGTAATTACTGATAATTTAATAATAAATTAATAATAACTTAATAGTAAATGATTGATAATTTAGTAGTTAATAATTGATAATTTTTTAGTGATCAATACTAATACAATAATAAATGCATAATACTTTAATGGTAAATCAATTATAATATAATTATAAATATATAACAGTATAGTACTAAATTAAGAATAACATAACAAAAAATAAGTGACAACTTAATAATTAACTATTGATAACTTAATAATAAATTAATGATAACTTAATAATACATTAGTAATAATTTAATAGTAAATTTGTTTCAGTTTAATAGTAATTAATTGATAGTAGTTTTTCATTGAAAACTTAAAAGTAAATAAGTATAACTTAATAGTAAATAATTGATAATATAACAGTTAATCAATGATAACTTAATAGTAAATAATGCATAATTTAATATAAAATAGTAATAATTTGATGGTAAATCATAAATAATTTAGTGATAAATCAACAATAATTTTGTGATAAATAATTAAAAATTAAATAGAAAATTAATGATAGTATAATAATAAATAAATAAAAACATAATAATAAATCATTGATAATTTATAAATAAATTGATAACTTAGTTGTAAATAACTAATAATGTAATAATAAAATTTTAATAACTTAGTTGTAAATAAGTAATAATTTAGTAATAAATTGATAATTTTATAGTAAATCACTAATAACGTAATATTAAAATACTAATTACTTAATTGTAAATCAGTGATAGTTTAATAATAAACTAGTTAATCATTTATAACCTTTTAGTAAATCATCAATAAATTAGTAGTAAATTTGTTATAATTTTATAATAAATCATCAATAATTTAATGGTAAATCACCAACAATGATTGGTACATCATTCAAAACTTAACAACAAATCTTTCATAAATTAGTAGCAAATCATTCATAAATTAATAGTATATCATTGATAGCTTAATAGTAAAAAATTGATAACTTAATTATCAATTATTGATAACTTTTATTATACTTAAAGGTATTAGGGATTGAACTCTAAGAACTAGTAGAAACGAAGTTAAAACTTTTATTTTAGAGATTAGGATAAACTTACTATAAACATATTCAATAAAAAATTAGTGAAAAAAATTATAAATTTGAATAAAATAATAATGTTATTGTACAAAACAAAATTATCCTATATTAGAACTGAACCCGCGTTTTCTTATAGAAATTTATTTTTAAACATATGATGACACAAATTTTAGCAATAATTATAAAAAATATATCATAAGTTATTAAAATATTACTAAAATTACATAAGAGGTTACCAAAATTTTATAAAAAATTATCAAAATTTTATTAAAAGTTATCAAAATCAAAATTATATAAAAAGTTATCAAATTTTATTTATATTATATCAATATCAAAATTAAATTATTAATATTTATCATTATTATCATAGCATAAAAAAATTATTTTTTACAATAAAATTTTAAAAATAAAAATTACACACATCATGCACATACCAAAAACTAAGATATATATATATATGTATATATATATATATATTATATATACATATACATATTTTATATATACATATACATAAAAACATTGAGCTAAGTACGCAAATGCTTCCAACTTGCAGTACTATTGGAAAACTGTTTAGCGCACTTTTTTTAGGTGAAATAAATTTGAGGTAGATGAGTTATTCATTCTTTCAGGTCAAGACAAGAAGTGTCATATCTGATAGCGTAAGATAAGTGGCTGTAAATCACGCATTCGAGATGACATCAACAATTGATCACCGACAAGACTCAAACCCAAAATTTTTTCATCGATAATGACGAATTTAATCGATTGAACTAACTACTTATTAGTATTTAACGCACTTAATCATCTGAAAAGTAAGGCGAATTCCCTTGGACAGCTGACAAAATCTAATGAACCTAAGTGGATATTTTGTACATTCAATATTTCTAGAGCCAACAGTCTTACTTTTTTGGCTATAAATAGAACCATGTGAAAATGGTTTTTCACTCATCTGATAAACAGAAAAAAAAAATTAAAAAAAGTGTCTAAAAATTTTCATCAACAATGAGCACTGCTGGTCAGGTTATCCGTTGCAAAGGTGATCAACTTCATCCTATCTGTCTCATATATACTTGGGTCATATGATCAACTATACCTTCTTGTTGGATTCTTTTTTTCTTTCCATGCTCAGTGTTTTGGTATCAAAATCAATTAGACTTCTGGACAATATTTATAATATTTCATGCCACATATAGTATTAAAAATCTAATTTTGATTGTGTATTAGTTGTAGACTGACTTATTGATTGAGATGAATTTGGTAATTAAAATGTAATATTGTGGTTGTGGTTGTAGCTGCGGTGGCATGGGAGGCTGGGAAGCCACTGTCAATAGAAGAAGTGGAAGTGGCACCTCCCCAGAAGCATGAAGTCCGTATTAAGATTCTCTTCACTTCTTTATGCCACACTGATGTCTACTACTGGGAGTGTAAGGTAACCAATCCCCCTTTCTTTTATTTCTGCTTTAAACATCTTTCATGATTGCTTTTATAATTTCTGGGGAAAAAAATGTTTTAATTAACAAAGCACTACGTAATTAAATGATTTTCGAAAAAATCTTTTGCTTTTATTATTCTGTAGTTTCAGTATTTTATATTTGGTTCAGTTAAAAGGTCGATATTGTCTATAAACATTTGTTAAAAAGATAATTAAATTATTTTTTTACGAAAAAATTTTAACATTTACTGCAATAATTCATCAAAATCGAGAAAAAAATGTAATAAATATTATCTTAAATAGAAAAAATGTTAACATCTCCTCTTATGTACTTTGGTTTCTACTTTCTACTTTTTCATTTTTCTAGTCTATTATGAGACAATTGTATTTGTAGTTGAAATACCCATTTTTTTCCTTTTGATTTGGTAGGGTTACACTCCTCTGTTTCCTCGCATACTTGGTCATGAAGCCTCCGGGTATGAAAGCTAATGAATTTCTTTTTTTTTTCACTTAATCTGTAATCTTTCATTACTATTCAATAAAATTACGTAACAAATTAATAATCTTCTCATTCGAAAATTTCTATTAACCAAAAAATATTTATTGTGATATTGTTTTAAATTTTAATACGACATGAATTTTTTAACCTTTGAATTTATTTTTTTTTTAAGTCTTTGCCTTAAATTAAGCATGGTTTGCCTCTAAAGCTTGTTTGTGTGAACTTGGTGGTACATAGGATTGTGGAGAGTGTGGGTGAGGGTGTGAGTGATCTGAAACCAGGTGATCATGTGCTCCCTATCTTCACTGGAGAGTGCAAGGAATGTCGCCACTGCCTGTCAGAAGAAACCAATAACATGTGCGACCTCCTTAGGATCAATTGCGACCGAGGTGTTATGCTTGCGGATGGCAAAACCAGATTTTCCATCAACGGGAAGCCTATCTACCACTTTGTTGGCACCTCAACTTTTAGCCAATACACTGTCGTCCATGTTGGCCAGGTTGCCAAGATCAATCCAAATGCCCCGCTTGACAAAGTCTGCCCTATTAGCTGCGGAATATGCACTGGTTTGAGCCTTGACCGTGGAGAAACGGATAAATGATATGAATGAAAACTGATCAGAAGTCAGATCAGAAGTGAGAAATTTGTTGTTTCACTAACAATATTTGTTTCTCTGCTTTTCTAGGTTTTGGGGCCACTGTGAATGTTGCTAGACCCAAAAAGGGCCAAACTGTTGCAATTTTTGGACTGGGTGCTGTTGGTCTCGCCGTGAGTTATTCTTGTTTCTGTTTTGGTTTTCTCTAGGCAACTTGGAAATGTGTTGGATTGACTTCTATCATTACACGCGTTTTGAAATTTAGGCTGCTGAAGGTGCAAGGGTTTGTGGGGCTTCTCGGATTATCGCTGTTGATTTGAACCCCAGAAGATTCGAAGAAGGTAGCACCAGTTTAGTTGATTTGTTGTTCGGTTCATGATTATAGAGTAAAATTACTAATTGATCATGTTTCTTCTTATTCCTGCTGTCAGCTAAGAAGTTCGGTATTAAAGAATTTGTGAATCCAAAAGATTACAACAGGCCTGTTCAAGAGGTTGGTTCCAGCTTGGAAATTATTATTCATTTTGTATACAGTTCTTTTAGTTTCAACATGCAACTAGGGTGATCCAAGAAACCTACCAATATATGATCTACCAGTTAACAGTTCTGATTTGTGAATCTCATTGTTGTGGCTATTGGCTACACGATTATCGAATTATTGATGCTGGAGAATGTATTAGAGACTATTCTTTCGACAGAGATTATTAACATATTACTGCCAACAATTAGGTGATTGTTGAGATGACTGGCGGAGGAGTGGATCGCAGTGTCGAGTGTACGGGAAGCGTGGAGGCCATGATTTCCGCATTTGAGTGTGTCCATGATGTAATTATCTTATTCAAACCTCCTCTTCTTTGAATAAAAATAATAGTACCTGTTTACATTGTCTGTTTTAGATGAATATATATATATATATATATATATATATATAATGCTTCTTCGCTTTCAGGGTTGGGGTGTTTGTGTACTTGTCGGTGTGCCAAAGATTGATGATGCATTCAAGACTCATCCAATGAATCTGCTGAGTGAGAGGACTCTCAAGGGTGCTTTCTATGGCAACTACAAACCTCTCACTGATATTCCTATGGTTGTCGACAAATACTTGAACAAGGTGATGAGTTTTTATATCCTGTTTCAGATATTCCTCCCCTTACCTATATATATATATATATATATATATATATATATATTCATCACTTTCTTCTCTATACAGAGTACATAACAGGATGATTTTCTTGATGTTGCAGGAGCTGGGGCTGGATATGGACAAGTTCATCACTCACTCTGTCTCTTTGCCCGACATCAACAAGGCATTTGACTACATGCTCCAGGGCATAGGTCTTAGATGCTTGATTCTCATGGATGCTTAGGGAACTGCATGCAGCTTTATATTGCTCCATCCATGGATGAAAACTCTATCTTGTATTATGTGTAACATTTTTGTGTCTATTTAGCTATCTTACCAGGTTATCAAGACTACTCTTATCAATATAAAACTCTAACTATGTAGAGTTTTGTATTATGTGCTGAGAGAATAAATATGTTGCAATAACGTGGTTTGCCGTTATGAAATAAATTTCTACTACTAATATTTTCCAAACTTAGTGGATTCTGATATTTTAATATTCAACTGTAGCACCAGATAAACTTGATAGTTGATAATCATTAGATTTGGAGTTCAAATCGTATTTGTGATCCTTTTATTATTTTTAAATTAAAGTGATATTTTAGAAAATATTACTATCATTGTTTAAAATTTAAAGAATTGAAATCAGTAGATAGTTAAAAATAAGTCTCATTTATAATAATTAAGAAAATGTCGAATTAATGAAAGTTTAAGAACACTAAATAAGATAATAGCTAAATTATTATTTATGATTAAAAAGAGATTAATACAATAAAAATATTTTAAAACCAACAAAACAATTAATGATAATATTTTTAAAAAGAGAAAAATGCCAAAAAAAAAACATTAAATCAATTAAATAATTAGTGAGAAGATACGGAACAGTCCTCCCAATCATAAGCACATCAACCTTCCAGACAAGTACAAGTCCTCAATAAATCCCCATGCCGGTTCTCCTCAGTGGTCCAGGCCCGAGTCCACACGGCCCAGGGGCTGACGCTAGCCCCAGTCTCATCCCTCACCCCATCCAGCGTATATTGATCATGGTCTGGTACGTTGGCAATGCATCCTCGATATATACGTAATTATATCCCCCATCAGCACCACGAAACACTCATCAGGCAGCTCCGCCGCGCGTTCTCTCAGCGCCTTCACTTGGTCATTGAACTCTTCCAATGGCAGTACAGGGTCTGACAGAAAAGTCTGGGATTGCCAGCACTCTTTGACAGGTTTGAGCAATATTGGTAGCCCAGTTTTCTAGCGACTTGAGAAATTCTTGCGTTTCAGGTATGGATTCTGCACATTTTATTGGTCAGTGTAATTTGACGATTGCATAAACTTTTGACTCCGTAAACTTTTGATAAGGAGACTTTTAAGATTATTTAATTAATTAAGTTAAGATTTTTTCTTCACTTTTATGAGATACCGTAACTACTTATTGAATGCAATCAACAAGAAAAAAGCGAAGAGAAAAATCCAGCCATTCTAAGAGTCAATTTGCTTTCGCAAATTTATAATGATTACCTAAATAAATATGTCAAATCATTGTATTTAATTATAGTATTTTAATTGTCACACAATGATTCTTAAGTTGCTTATATGTGATATCAAAGCATGATTGAGTGATATTATGACATTAAATCATGTTAATTATTTTTTTTTATTAATTGCTTGTTTGAAGCAAAATTTGTCGTTGTTAAAAATTTAAATTTCGATCATTATTTTTCAAAATTGTTTAAGGGTTTTTGTTTTTTTCTAAAAAGATTAAAACCATATAAAAATTGTTTTCTAATTCTTTGTATGGAGAGAGAAATCGAAGTTGAAAGTTTTTTGTTTAAAGTTTAGTTCAAAATTTTGTTTTGATTAAAACATCAATATTTTATATTTAATCCAAAATTAATCTTGGATCATGTCTCTAATATGTTATAAACTTAAATCAAAGCATTTATTTTGATAAAATATTGATGTAAGATGATCAAGTACAAAGAAAACAAAAAACAGGTTTCACATGAGTTTGTAGAATCCAAATTTTTTGTCAATTGACCCTGTTTTTGTTGTTTTTTAATGCAATTTTTGCATGAGTTTGATAAAAAAAATCATCTTAATTGAATTTTGGATACTTTCATTTTTTGAAAACACCAAGAAAATGGGTTAAAAATGACCAAAAACATCAAACAGACCCAAAAGTATAAAAGAACCACTCCAATCGGGTTGGGTTAACCTAGCTGGATGTTGAAGAATACCCTCATTGACGTCAGATGAATCCCACGTGTAGAGAGTGGTGTGTGTGGCACATGCAGGCTCGTCTGGTATTCGTTTTTGCTCCGATTTTTTTGGCATGCTTAGAATTTTATTTTTGATTTTTGTATTATTCTTTTGAAATTTTTAAATTGCATGAAATATTTATTGTTTGATATTCATGCATTGTTTAGAAATTTTGTACACATGATTCTTGTTATTTTATTTTATGATAAAATATTTTGACATGTTAGGAGTCTAATAGCCATAGGTACTCGCCTTAAATGGGCCTTAATATTTATGTGCTTTCGAGTAGAATCTTATGTGCATAATTGATTAACTAATTAAAAATTAATTTTAATCAAGTCAATACCCGAGGTTAAATGCGACATATACTATTTATAGGACCTAATGGGCTGCATCTAGATTTAGTATCTTAGCTAGAGTGGTCAATTGCATACATTATGATTGAGTATGCAAACTAAGAATTTTGGATAATTAATGAAATTTTTTTATTTGAAAAATTTTTCATTAATTGATATAAGTGTTTAGCTATCAAAGCGGCTTACTTATTGAAGTTAATGAAATATTTTATTATTTTAAGGTAACGAGATGGTTATTAATCTTATCTTATGCAATTGCCTGCTCAGAGGGGGTTAATGTGTAGGATAATTTTTTTTGAAACATAAAGCATCATGGTTGAAGGTGTACTGATCTTGAAAATCTATTTGCCCAAGGGAATAATATTTTTTGAAAACTAGGATATTCTTATATTAATTTTATGTGAAAAGTTCATATTTGCATGTTCCATTCTCTACCTAAAAGAGAGTTTGTGATTAAGCATCAAGACCTTTCAATACTTGTTAGCACATCATGAACTATTGCTATACATTTCATAATATTACCCATTGACTAATATTGTATTTTTTCTTGAATTGTGACTTTTACTATCAATAACAATCAAGCCACTATTGAAATACTTTATGAGTCTAACTATAAAAGATGGAATGAAGATTTGAACTTCTCTTTGGTTATGGGTGAGATTGATATAGCCTTTAATTTTTCAAAAGCTGTTGATCTTACGAATAAAAATACTGTTGAACAAAAGGAATTGCCAAATGGGAAAAGGACAAATTATATGTGTCTGTATGTCATTAAGAAGTCTGTCTCTGAATATTTTTTGAGTGAGTTAGATATCATAGAAGTTGCTAGAGATCTCTACAATACTATAGGTAATAAATACCAAAAATCCTGTAAGATTGAGGCTGGGAACCTTATAAGTAAGCTTATGAGTATGAAATATGACAGTGTAGGGGGTGTTAGAGATTTTATCATAAGAAAAGTCCACATTTAAACCGAATTGACCTCATATGAAATTGTCTTCCCTGACAAATTCATTGTTCATCATGTTTTTAATTCTTTACCTATTGAGTTCACCTAAATCAAAACTGCCTATAATGCTATGAATAAGGTTTGGAGTGTTAATGATCTTATCTCAAATGTATTTCTGAGAAAGAAAAATTCAAGAAAAAAAAAAGAGAAAAAGTACACATCTTGTTACCTACTCCAAACCTAATTACTAAAAGAATTATGGAAAATCTAGGACATCTATTCCTAATGCCCATAAGAAAGTTTAGGATAACAAAGAATAGGACAGTGGTTAGACTAAAGGGGTAAGAGGTCCTAAAAACTATCTTTGAGAAAGATATCAAGTATTTTTCCTACAAGAAGAAAGGTCATATGAAATATAAGTGCCCCAAATATAAAGCTTGATTAAAGAAAAAAATAAATAAAAAGGTAACTCATTAGCTCTAGTTTGTTTTGAATTTTATTTTATTAGTGCTCCATCGAATTCGTGGCGGCTTGATAGTGGTGTAGCTGTTCATGTTGCTATTACCTTGCAAGGATTCAAAAGCAAATGTAAGCCAAGTGAGAAAGAGGCCAAACTTAAAGTTAGAAACAATGCATAAGTAGATATTAGTTATGTACGAACAATATGCTTAAATTTGGAATTTGGTTTTGAACTTATTTTAGAAAATGTTTTTTATGTACCTTCGTTTAGAAGGAATTTGACTTCGATTATTGTTTTTGACAAACATGGTTACTATTTTAGCACTAGAAATGAAAAAAATTGATTTGTTTTTAAATTCAAATGTTGTTGATAAATTTAAATTAGTTAACAATTTAAATAAACTACGTTTGACCTATAATAATGAATAAGTTGCAATAACATTGAAAAGACAATGTTTAAAAGATCTTTAACTGGAGAAAACTCTTCCTTGTTATGGCATAAAAAGTTAGGTCACATTTTTAATGAAAGAGTACAAAGATTGATAAAAGATGTTATTTTATCTTCCATTGATTTTAAAAAGTTAAACATTTGTGTTGATTGCATAAAGGGGTAAACTAACACTATAGGTGAATAGGTTTTTAGCGACTTTTTTTTCATGTTTAGCGGCTGCTAAATGATCTACAGCGTTTGCTAAAAATGCCACTAAGAGCATTAGCTATACTTGCTTTAGGAAAAATAGCAGCGGCATTTTGGAAAGGTTAACGGTGTTTGTGTGCCAAAAAACTGTTCAAATTAGAAAAATTAGCAGCGTTTATATTAAAAAATGTCGTTAAATTTAGTAGCATTTTTTGACACAAATGCCATTAATTACTATAATTTAGTGGTGTCTGTACTTACAAATATAGCTAAATTTAACAACATTCTCGAATATAAATGTCGCTAAATTTAATAGTTATTTTCATTACAAATACCGCTAAATTAAGAAATTTATTTTTTTATTTTTTTTATTTCTTTTAATATTTACTACTATATTAAATAAAAAATATTAAAATAAATAAAAATAAATTTAAATTCATAAACATAATATTATAAATATTTAAATATCTAAATATATAATTTGTTTTAATACAATAACAATCAAATCGTTTCAATTCATTAACTAAAAATTTAAAATATATGAAATTGATGGCCGTTTAAACTTAGAGTACTGTCATTTGATGAAGGATTTTTTTCATCATAATCACTAACGTGTTCAAAAACTTTTTGAATAGAGTAAAACAAGTTTTTACATTTAATAATAAGCTTTTTTATATTAAAAAATAAAAATAGTTACTAGATATAATACCTAAGTTGATGTACTACCTAGATTGGTTTTTGAAAATTGTTGTTGCATAAAATTCATAAAAGTATTAAATCAATCATGCCACTATTGATGATATAACCAAATAATTTCACAGTGTGTGAACCATCTTTTGTTAGGTTTATGAACTCCAGTACGACCTTAAAATAGGTCGAGCATGCATTTTTAAAAATATAATATATTCTTCTAGAAAAAAAAGTGCATAATAAACCATAGACAATAATGACATAGGATAAAATTGCCTAAAGGACAAGAATTCTTTTCAACAATACCTTACAAATCCAAGATACACCAACTCGCTCTTCTTTAATAATAACATATAACAATTACAATTGGAAGAGTTTTTTCATTGCTTTATAAAGATCATAAGTGAGATAGAACCACCAATGCAAGCATAGGGATACATACATAAAGATGAGTAAATGTATACACATAAGTACATGTGCTCTCACATTATGATGTTGATTTATAGAACTTGAAAATCAAAATACTCTATAACCCCATAATGCAATTTGAATATGAGTTGTTGCTAAATCCTCAATTGGCATATCAAGAGTGTTGGAATTTCCACTAGTAAAACTTGTTTTAATGGATGCCTTTCATTGGCATTTCTCCATTTTAAGCTATTGAATTTTTGTAAAAGCTGAAGATCCCAGTGCCAAACAGATAAGACCAATTACAAAGTCAAAGTTATCTCAATAATGAGATTAAATGAATGATAAAGTGAATATAGGAAATGGTATCACCAAAGGTGCTAGTAACACTTACGATTGATTTTGAGCTTTTTGTTCGTGAGAGATAAAAGTAATTAAAAGCTTCAAAAATATCATTTCAATGGTAAATAAGATTAACCTTCCAAAAGGTTTGAATGAAGGTAACACCAATTCAAAATATTCAAATTGCAAATAAATTATTTGAGAAGCAAACTCAATTTATTTATAACTAGGAAATAGACAAAGTTACTTAGCTTAACTTATGATTGTAAAATAAAAGCTTTTGGAAGCTGGTATATATCTTCACTTACTTTAAGCTACCATCTTTCGCAATCTTTATTATTGTCTTTAACAAATTTTCAAAACCCATTGTTGACAGTAAGCATCTGCATCCAACTTAGCATCAACCTAATAATATTTTTCAATGAAAATAGAATAAAAAATAATAACAGTTAGAAATTGCAATAGTAAAATTTAGTTTCCTAAAAGAACATGCTAGAAAGTTTTAAAAGTTATAATCTTTTCATGTTATAAACATGACTTGATTTAAAGTTGAAATATTTATGCATGGAAAGTATCTACCAATTCTTAAACTCAATTAGCAAGTTTTTCATCAAATGAACAAATGGGCAACTAATAGAATCAACCTACCTATCCATTAACAAAAATAAGACAGTATTGTAAGAAGTTGAAAATTGGAGCAGCAACATAAACCCTTTATACCAAAAATCAAAGATTTGATTTTTAAAGGAAAAATTAGTATCTAATTTTGACTCCTTGTATATTCACTTACTAATACTAATAACATCTATAACCCAGATCTTAGGTATCCTTCCCAATCATGTGTATGACTAAAATGACATTTTTTTCCTTATAAAAGTAAGCAAAACCAGAAGCAATAAAAACCAAACCATAAATATGGGTTACCAATGACATACCAAAAAAAAAAAAATAACATGTCAAAAAATATTATGCATGTCACAATTTTATTGAATTTCTTAACACATCTATTTACTTAATTGCAATAATTTCATGTGCACATTAATTGACTAAAAAAAGGTTTATATTATAAACTGAAATAAATTAAAAAAAAGCTTGAAAATAGGAAGCGAAGATAGAAAAGATAAAAAGCATCTAATTAAGTTAAGATTCACTCATCAAAATTAGTTTACCCATAATTTATGAGAAATATATAGCACATAAGTTATCCCTTGCATGCTAAATTCTAATTCACAATATATATTTCATAGATTTTCCACATCCTAATGGCTTTAGTAGATTTAAGAATCTTTACTAACACAAATTAAATTTTCAAATCAATAAGTATTTTAAGAAGAATTACAATAAAGGTGAATTGAAAAAATACTGAGATTATATATTAGATCCATAAAAAATACAAAAACCTCTACTACTTGGAGTTTTTCTACATATAAACTCTTAAAAAGATTTATAACTCGATTACTCTGGATCAGTAATGTTTTGCCTTTAAGAAATAAATAGAAATATCATAACTTTTCTTGTTTGGATAATTGATTTGATTGAGAAATAAATGGAACAAAAGAAATATTATAAGTGATAAGTTATCTTGGACATTCTTAAGCCATTATTATTTTGAAAAAAAAATGTAAGTATATCTAAAAAATTCATGGATAAATGGGAGAACAAGTGTTTTATAATTGTAATTTTATCTTGATTTCCCTACAGATCAATTCTTTCAAATCCAAACAACAAAGAAGAAAAAATATATACGTATGTTTAATCATTTATCTTCTTTAATCATCTTATTTTTTGTTGTTAAGCAATTTTTCAACTTAAATTACCAAGCATAGTATAATAAAAGCAAATGCAAAAAGATGTTAAGAACAACCTAATGCTGAAAAGGCTAAAATAATTTCAACAAATAAAAAATAAAAAGAGTAAAGGCTAATAATGACTTAAATGAAAGGAAATTCACCTCAATCTATTAAAAACCACAGAATAAGGACCAATAAAAAAATTAAACTAAACTGCAATATATTAACATAACATTAAGCTAATTTAAGGTAATTAAAAGATCAAGTAACAATATCATCAATTAATTAAATAAAAAGAGAGAATATTCTCAATAACTCATGGAATCCAAAAGGAAATAAAAAAAAAAAAGGGAAAGCACAAAGAAAAAAAAATGCTTACCTAAATTAGAAAAATGGTTGATAGTATAATCAAATGGTTGTAGAGATCAAACTTCAAAACAGAGTATGTTTGCTTTATTTTGTGAAAAAACAAGTTTCATTTTTTTTTTCAAATACAACTAAGAAGGTGGCTGTAGTATTGGAGGTCGCCACTTAGTTTTGAACAGCAAGTCGACTAACGGTGGTCCAACGGAGAAGATGGATTTGAATAGGTTTCAAGTTTGAGCTTTTGAATATGTTTAAGTTCGAAATGGATTTTGATTTAAAATTTCTATTGAAAATTTGAAAGAAAAAGAAGAAGAAAGGGAAACTTTAAGCTGTAATAAGGAAATTAAACACAAAATCATAACAATTAAGCTAGGCTTTAAAGATAGGTTTTGGGAGAAAAAAAGAACAATAAAAAAAGTGTTTTGGGGGGCTCGAAACTTCAGTCTTAATTTAAGGATTATTTAGTAGCATTTGTGTGAACAAACACCACTAAATACAAAAAATTTAGTGGTGTTTCCCTCTATAAACACCATAAATGCTTAACAATTATTGGTGTTTTATACCATAAACGTCACTATAAGAAGATTTTGTGGCATTTATAGCATAAATATCGTGAGTTTAAAAAACTATTGACAACATTGCCATTACGACTTTGAATGAGTTTTGAGAAAAGTATATTTTCATTATAATAAAATTCAAGAATTTTTAGCAATTTTTTTCTCAAATGCTTCAAAAAAATGCAATGATTAGTGGCATTTATTTTTATAAACACCACTATATTCAAATTTAATGGCAGTTGTTGAATAAACACCCTAATGATTGTGAAAACATGTAAGCTCGCGACGTTTATTGGTGAAACATCACTAAAAAACTGCCACAAAAATTCTTTTTTTCTTGTAGTGTAACTAAGACTAAAAAAAAAGGGACAACTCATAGTTTTGACCTTTTGAAAATTATACACACTATATTAGTGGACTTCTTACATCTATTTTGTGTGGTAACAAATATTTTGTTATTTTTATTAATGATTATTCTCACTATGGATATATTTATCTACTTGATGAAAAATCTAATACTTTTGATAAATTCAAAATGTTTAAGATTAAGGTAGAGAAATAATAAGGGAAAGTCATCAAAGTTGTTATGTTTGACTGTAATGGTGAGTATTATGACAAACATAGTGAAACTGGATAGAACATGGGATCATTTACCAAATATATACAAGAATGTGGGATTGTTGCCCAATATACGTTGCTTAGTAGTCCTAAACCAAATAGTGTAATTAAAAGGTAGAATCGCACCCTTAAAGATATGATGATGAGCATGATGAGTAAGACTAATTTTTTTAAATCTTTTTACGGTGAGCTATCAAAACTATCTTATATATACTCAATAGGGTACCTAGTAAATTTGTTCCTAAAACACCTTTTGAATTGTGGATTTGTAAGAAACTCAACTTGAACCACTTTTAGTTTGAGGATGTCCTACAGAAGTTAGAATATATAATCCTTCTGAAAGAAACACTGAACCTAGGAGTACTCATTGCATTTTCATAAGGTATCCAAACTATTCTAAGTGATAAGTTTTGTTGTCTTACAAGTGAAACTAATGTTATAAAGTCGCAAGTGGCAAAGTTTCTTAAATTGGATATTGTTGAAAGGGGTATGGTAAAGGCTGTGAATAACAATGAACCTATTAGATAAGTCTCCATTCCTTTGCCTACAACACAACATTATATTGTTCCAGTGGCCATAAAGAGAAGAGATCAAGGACAACTGGATTCAAACCTTTCTTTTGTTGATCTCGCTCTTATTGATATACCTCAAGTTCAAAAAAATTAGATTGAAATACCTCTAAGAAGATCTAAAAGATAAAAAAGATTAGCCATCTTTAATGATTATGTAATTTATCTTAGAGAGAGTGACTATAACATTAGTCATGTTATTGATCCTGTGACTTTTGGTTAAGCTATTAACAGTTTGTAGTTTTATATGTGGATGGACACAATGAAGGATAAAATGAATTTTATGGTTCAGTATGGTGTTTGAGAACTTGTTGAGTTGCCAAAATAGGGTAAACTTTTTAGTTGTAAATGGGTGTATAAAATCAATAAAGATTCTAAAGGAAAAATTAAAAGGTTTAAAGTTATACTGGTGGCAAAAGGATTTACTTAGAGAGAAGGAATAGAGTATAATGAAACTTTTCACTAGTGTCTTCTAAAGATTCTTTTAGGATCATTATGGCCTTGTTAGAACATTTTGACTTAGAGCTTAATTAGATAGATGTAAAGATAGCTTTTCTTAATGTTGATTTCAAAAAAGAGGTTTATATGGTGCAACTTGAAAGATTTTAGGAATCTGGAAAGGAGAATTTAGTATGTCAATTTAAAAAGTCAATCTATGGCCTTAAGCAAGCTACTAAGCAAGCAATTGATTTAAGAATTTTATTTTAGGTCTTTGCATTATTGATTCCATATCTAGACTATTGAAAATTTATTATGATAATAAGTTTGTTGTGTTATTTTCTAAGAACAACAAGAACACTAGTGGGTTTAAACTTTTGGAGATAAAATATCTTAGAGTTAGAGAAATGGTGAAATATTATCGAACACATTGAGATTGACAACATGATTACTAATCCTTTGACTAAAAGGTTAAGACCTATAGTGTTTGGTAAACATGTTGAGAGTATGAGTATTTTAGGGTCTTTTGAAGTAATTAATTAATGGGAGTATGTCATTTGTATTTCATACTCACAAATCATAGTTTGTATTTATGTTATACCCTTTTCTTTATGTTTAAAATATCTAATTGATATTTGATCCCATGTTTGAATGATGGTCATCATTGGTTGATATTTTATGTTATTATTTATTATGTTAGTACATGTACACTTGAAAATTTAAAATTTGCTTATATGCATTGTGAAATCTTAAGATTTGATGTCTGTCTTAAGTATAACTTTTTTGTTCCTTGGATATGTTTGATATATGATACCATTAAGGAATTTCGAGAATATTAAAAAGACATATAAGCAAATCTAGATGGCATGAAGATTTTTTAACAAGTTTAGAGAAATCGACAAGAGGCCTAACAATAAAAATAATACATTGGATCACATTTAGGTGTTATTTTCTTGTTATAGAGCCACACTAAGATTCATTGTCAATAGTCTTTAGTACTTGTAATCATGGATTTGTTTTATGTCAATAAAGAGCATAAAGGCTATCATGATTCAAAAATAGATGGTTTTGTTAGACAGGAACATTAAGATGTTGTCTAATAGGGTTAAATTATTTTTTAAAATGGTGGCCACTTCAAAGTAAAGTAAATAAGCTTGGAATCTTGTTTTCAAGTCAAATTTTCTTAAAATCAAACAACCTAATTAATATTGCTCAAATGGGAGAATGTTAGAATTTTTTAAATAAGCTACTATTAATTGGCGATTTAATTTAATAAAATCGACTGACGGATTTAATCTTAATACCAAACAAAAATGAAAATGTAATTAATTTAATATGATCACCTAAGTATAGGCTTTGCACATCTTACTAGGTCAGTGTGGTTTAGCGATTGTGTAGGCTTTTGGCCCAATAAACCTTTCATGGGTAGGCTTCTAGGTTTATTTGATTAATTAGGCTAAGATCCCCTCTTCACTTTTACAAGATATGGTAATTGCCAATTAAGTACTGCCAACAAGAGAGCAAAGAGAAAGACCTAGCCACTTCGAAAGTCAATTTGCTTTCGTGAATTTATCATGGCTACCCAAACTGGTATGTCAAATCATTTTATTTAATTATGGCATTCTAATTGTCACACAATGATCCTTAGGTTAGTGCTTACAAACCTGATAGTGGAGGTTAGTGGAAGGAAGTACTGGCGATGGACACGTAGGGTCTAAAAGAGTTTTTTGGTAAAAAGGCAATGTGTTTGTTGCATAGTGGCACAATAGTTTAGTTTTTCATGAGAAATTTGCTAGTGAACTTAGTAAGCAATGCGGCAATACAAATAGGTCAAAGGATGAATATTTGACCCAATCTTTTATTGAAATTATAATGGTGCCATTTAGGATATTTTTTGATAAGTAATTTTTAATTATTATCCAAGAAGTAATGAAACTGGTACTAAGCAATAAGTACATACTATTCAACTTTTATACCACAAAAAGAGTCCCTATTCAACTCCCATCTTTCACACAATTTTTAGTTAACATGATCATAAGCTATATTTTTTAGGCCTATCAATCGTAGTCTAACTACATCTTTGATATTCCTCTGTATTTTCTTCCTTTGAAAGCTCCATTGACTTGTATATGCATGCATTCATTTCTACACAAATTCAGTATATGTATGCCCCCCACGCCAATCGTAGTATGATTGAGACCAAACTTGTCCTAATATCGACTAACAACCCATTGAAGTTCATTCTCCCATCAATCAGCTTTTTTTTATAAATTACACAGGTGCAGTATTTGTTGTCATACCTTGTTAAAGTATTTACAATTGAAAAAATGTGGATTTTATTTTAACTTGTCGAAATTGTTTTTTTTTTTTTTTCTTTTCTTAACTTGTGGAATTGGTTTATATTAGAGTGGATTTATGAATTTTGTGAAATTTTTATAGTTTTTTTTTTTCATTTTCTTAACTTGTGGAACTAATTTTATATATGAGTAGATGACTAAATGTACAGTTATTTCTTTCAAATTTTTAATATAATTTAACAAAAAAGGAAGAATAGAGTAAAGAATATGATGGTAATTAATTTTTTTAAAAAAATTTTGAAACAAAGGTGAAAAATTAGAAAACAAGTGGGTGTAATGGGTTTTGACGAAGAAGATAAGACATTATTAAGCAATACTGTGGGTTTATAAACCAACACATTTATTTTAAATTATTACTAATCTATACAATACATTAAAAAAATCCTTAAAAAATTATCAAAATATCTTTTTTATTATTTGATAAAAAATTGACACGTGGTTAAATCGATTATTACATCCTCATACTATAATTACTAAAATACATCTTTTTTTAAAATTATTTCCTATAATTTTTTCTTATTATAGTTACAACAATACTCATTCTCTTATAATTGACCAAAATTACTATAATACTACACTACTATAATTACGAATATACTTTCCTCTCATAATTGATCATAATTATTGCAACACCCCTCTTACTATAATTACAAATATGAGCTTATGAATACTTAATAGAAAGTTAACATGTGGCAATTTGTTTCAAAATCAATAACATATATTAAAACATTCTCCTTGATAATTACTATAATAGGCTTTTGTTTATTTGATATAATGTCGATACATGTCCACATTTACTATAATGCCTTTCAAAGATAATTACGAAAATACTTCTTTTCTTATAATTAACTAAAATTACTAAAATACCCTCATACAGTAATTACCAAAAAAAAAACTCATCCTACTATAATTAGCTAAAACTATAATGATGCCTTTTCTACCAAAATTACAAAAATACCCCTATCGTAATTTGCCAAAAATTACTATAATGCTTTTCATTTCGTAATTATGGAAATGATTTTACAAATCTTTCATAGGCAGTTAACATGTAGCATTTTTTTTTTCAAATTACTATAATACATCTATTAAATTATGTATTAAATTTTAACATAATATAAAATTAATCATATATTAAATTATTAAAATTTCTTTACCATTGCTTTATAAAAATTTGACTTGTGATATTTTATTTAAAAATTACTATAATACCTTATTAAATTACATATGAAATTTTAACACAATATAAAATTAACTACATGTTAAATTACTAAAATACCTTTGCCATTACTTCATAAAAATTTAACATGTAGAACTTTGTTCTAAATTTACTATAATATCCCTATTAAATTACTTATTAAATGTTAAATAACATGTATTAAAGTAATTCCCATGAAAATTACTATAACACTCCTTTTTTTATTTAATAAGATGTTGACATGTATCTAAATTTAATAAAATGCATTTCTATCATAATTACGAAAATATAATTATTATAATAAGTTAAAATTATTACAATGTCCTTATACTATAATTACATAAATACCTTTCCTACTATAATTAGCTAAAATTACTAAAATATTCTTTTATCATAATTACGAAAATATCTCTCCTAGCATAATTGGTCAAAATTATTAAACTACCTCTTGTGTTATATTTACAAAAATACCCCTCCTTCCATAATTAACTAAAATTACTATAATTTCTTTATACCATAATTACGTAATTGCCTTTATAAGTGCTTCATAGGAAGTTGACATATTGTATTTTGTTTCAAAATTACTATAATACTCCTATTAAATTATAAATTAAATTTTAATATAATATAATATAATATTAATCACATATTAAATTATTAAAATATCTTTGCCAATATTTTATAGAATTTGACATAAAGCATTTTATTAAAAATAATAAAAACTAAATAATCGAGTGAGTTAAATAATTATAATTTTTATTAAAATAAAAAATTAAATAATTTATATTTTAAAATACAAAATATTTAATCCCCAACGTAGTGGGGCCATGCACTAGTAACTAATTAAACTCATCTTCTTCACAAGTAAGATTTAAGAGATTTTGTAGTCAAAGAAAAGTAGGTTGACCAAGATTTTTGTTACAATTAGGGATATCAATTGGTAAGGTATGGATAGATTGAGTATTCTCAACCTTATCCCCTATTTTTATATTAAACTCATCTTTATATTCATATTAGATGGGTATTCAAATTCATCCTAATCCTCTTCCTTGTGGGTGCTTAATGAGTATTAATAATTCTCATACCCTTGACTTTTAAAAAAATAAAAATAACTATTTTTTGTATTTTTATTTTTATTTTGCACATTTAAATAATTTTTTATAAATATGTATTTTTAAATACAAATATATTAATTCTAATAAATCTAAAATAACTTTTAAATTATTAAATAAAAAATTAATTTATTAAATATATATAAATATATATTTATGGTACGAGTACGGGATGGGTGCTATATTACCCATCTTCGTGCTCGTATCTAACAAAAAATTTAAAACCATATCCATTCCCATTCTTAAAATTTCATACTCATATTTATTCTCATTAGAATAAAAAAAATCAAATTTTCTATTAGATTTGAATAAGATTGACCTTCTTGCAGCGATCTGAATTTGGTTGCATTACTTTTAATTTGCTCTAAAATGAATTATAGAAAAACTAATAAAAACGTATACATAAGAATTTTAAAATGAGTAAATTGCTAACACCAATTCAATGGTAATTTATTAGGCAATATTAAAAATTTAAAATCATGCATTTTATTAGTCATGAATTAATTTTAATTAATCGAACTTTTTTATTCAAATATTTCTTACATTTCACTTTCAAAAACATAAATAATATATTATATACTCTAACAAGTGACTCATCCTCAATATAAAAATAAAAAATAAAACAACTAGAGTCTAGATTTATTAAATCATCGTAGTAAAAGATCTCAAGAGAAATAAAAAAGTTGAAAAATAAGCTGTAAGGTAGAGGTGGAGAAATGAATCCGATGTAAAAAGTTATAGAAAAAACTTGAATTTGTACCTGAATTAATTAAAGAGTCAAAGAAAAATTAGAAAGAATCTAAATGATCAGAATTAAAAAAAAATTCGAGCTCAAATTTAGTTTGCATTTGAAAATATGCAAAAGTAGTTACATTTTACATAAAATTTAAAAAATACCTAACTAGTTTAAATCCAAAAGAATCTGAAGTTTGAATAATTTAAATAAAAAATAACTCAAACATGAAATGATAAATCCGAAACCCAAACTACATGTTTGCGGCCCTCTAGTAGTAGATGCCATATTACCTGCCTGTAGTGAATATGTGAGGAGTGAAAATCAAAGAAGAGCTACCAACTCTAGCACTCAACAAGAGTAACAAGGCAATAGAGGAAGCAACAACAGCATTTCAAGATTCAACTGACATTCCCTTTACTTCTAATTAAGGGGCCAATAACAATTGCATAACTACGGCCTACCTTAATTCTGTTATATTAACCTTAGCTTAAGGGCAATGCTATATGTGCCGACTCTTAATATAATATATATAGAGAATGACAGGTGATTTTGTAATACAATTTTAAGGGCTTTTTTTTCCTCTTTAAGTTGAACAAAGTTGGGACAAAAATAGTCATTATATGTAGCATTTTTATTAGGTTAATTAGTTACAACTCATTAATTTGAGCATTTGACTCAATTTATTTTACTATTGTCTATATATATCTCAGTTATTTTAATTTTATTTATCTACACTATATTATTGTCTCGTTTGATATACTTACTATTTATAATCTATAATATATATATATATATATATAAGTATAGATATGAAAAACCTTTTGGACTGATAAAAAAATATATAGTTGTTCCATTATATTACTAAAATATCATTTTCATTTTAAATTATTTTTAATTTAATATAATAAAATAGTATTATAATCAATTAAAAATTCTACTTGGTGTTAAGTTTAAGTTATAACCCTATTCATATGTTGATACTAATAAGAGTTTAAAACAAAATTATAATCTTAATAGTAATTTTTATTAAACATTTAATTGTGATTATTATTAAAAGTGTTAAAGCCGATTGTGTTATATTATATTTGTGTTTTCTTTTTTCTTTTTTAATATTATGTTATCAACGGAATTGATTAAGTTAATAAATATTGAATATTTTATTTGTAAATTTTAGATTCGATTCTCGTTCCAGTAGTCCCTTTGGATGGCTGATCTATAAATCCAATATAAGTTCTTATTGAATTTGGTGGCATACTATAACCTTATAATTGAGCATCCTCTATTCACCTAATCTTTTTACCAAAAAATATGTTTTTTTTTTTGGTTGAAATTCATTTTCATGTTTCAATTCTTAAATTTAATATTGTGTGTGTAATTTGTATGTTGGTAGTGATTCTTATTTTATCTATTCAAAAATATTATATAATGATAATTGAGAATTATTTTCTTTGCATGCGATATATTTTTGAAGTAAATAAAATAGAGATAGAGGTTGAGGTTGAGGATACAAGACACTTGGCTTCTATGTGTGAATATTGTTCTTTTCACATGTTTATGCATTGCGACGGAGCATAATATTACCAAAGTTAACTGAGTAAAATAGCAAATTCTTTGGCGATATTTTTATATTAATGGTTTAATTGTGATTATTATTAGAAGCATTGCAATTGGTTTTAATTATATTACATAGTTAATACGCGTGTTTTTTTCTTTTGTCTTTTTAATGTTTATTTCTTTTTGGTGAATTTTTTAATATAATTTGTGTGTATAATTTTTATTTTAATAGTTATTCTTATTTTTAATTGTTAAAAAATAATATTTAATGATAATTGAGATTTTTTTTTTGGTAGGCTATATATTTATTAGGTGAATAAAATGAAACAGTATTATGTGACAGATTGTTTTTTTAACATATTTATGTATTGTGACATATTATAATTTGTGAAAATTCGTACTTAACCTGTGATATATTATTCGTTTTGATCTGAAAATTTTACGATTTTATCTTACAAAAGGTCCATCATAAATTTGAATTTAAGTTTTTATATATATATTATAACATATTCTTAAAATATCTCGATATGAGATCGAGACGTTACATAATATTACAAAAATATATTCAATCATAAACATGTGCTCCCATAAATCTAATGTAAAATTATAAAAAGAAATTGAACTAGTTAATTAAATTTATTATCTTTTTTTTTATATATAATTTGGAGTTTTGTTTATAAAGATAAAATTTGAAAGGAAAAATGTGTTTTTTCGTTATTATTATTGGGATAATCATTCATAAAAAGATTTTAAAAATTATTTTTTCATGATAAAACTTTTTCGTACTTTTGGATAAGAATCAAAGTATCTTTCAAGACAATAATTTTATTATTCCAATGATACAAGATCATTGACATATAAGATTTCTAATTTACAACCAAACAAGATGATTAAGTGTAAATCACCCTAATTTTTAAAATTTTAGAGCATCATCCCATACCAAACAAGCATTTGAGTTTTGTTTTAATTAAACTTTGGTGGTCAGTGAAGAATTTAAGTTATCAAACATATTGCAAATCATAGAAACAATTAACCATTGAAGAACATTTGCAATGTCAGTTCATTACAATTCAAGAAATAACAAAAGAAAAAGAGAACATGAACTTAATTAAAGCACAATTTTCCTTTGGTATTTATGTTTATTTCACCAATTCTGTTAAATATTAAATGAATACAACATTGTTATAATGAATAGAAGAAGACTAGGCCTTGTTTTCCAGCTGCTGATGATGATAAGAACTTGAACAAGCTGCTCCTGTCTCAAGGGCCTTTGGATTTTCCTCTGCGGAGTGGAGATTCGAACCTCGTTCAATTTTCTCGGTCTTTACAATCTTTTCATCAATTTGAAAATCATCCTCAATTTCTAGAATCACAGTGTGCGGTCCATGGGGACCGGGGACAATAGCCTCCTTCACTTTCAGATTTTCATCAACATGAACAACTTCTGTTTCTTGAATTGTTTTCTTCTTCTTTTTCTTGAGGAAACAAAAGAGAGCGACTGCAAGGAATGCGAGGGAAAGGCCACCGCATGAGACAGACACAAGGATTATAACCATATGGTTATTTGGAGATGGTGCAGGAGGAAGTGGAGTTGGGGGTGGATTTACATGGGGAGGTGGTGGAGGGTATACATGAGGTGGCGGCGGAGTAATTGGATGATGAGGTGGTGGTGGTGAAGCGGGATGGTATGGTGGAGGAGGTGGCCGGAAAGGCTGGTGTGGTGGTGGTGGTGGAGGGAAATAAGGGAAGTTGAAGTTATTAGGTGAGGCCATTGTAATATCAGAAGATAGTATAAAGTAGATATTGATTTAATTTTGGTGCAGAAACTGATAGCATTGGGAGCCTATTTGTAGTGAGAGTTTATTTTCTTTGGCATTAGAATTCATATAAAGTTTAAAGTGACTTGGCTCTCAATCTAAGTTTAGAAAGGATGAGCCGATGGGGTTTGTTTGCATTGGAAAACACTAATCTTTCCTTGCTTTTCTGCTGAAGCTAATATGAAATCCAAAACTGGTTAAGACATATTTGGAATCTGAAGGGAAAGGTGGTCGCCTGGTGAAGAAAGAAATGAAAAATATAAAAGAAAAACCATATTGGCCTACTTTAATTTGGCCAACAACTCAGTTAAACAAGGTTTAAAAACCTGAAAGCCATGCTGTATTTACATATTGGGAAAACAGAATTTCTTGCACGTTTAGAGTATTTCAATCAGCTGTTTTGGAATCTGAAGGAATGACGATGGCCTGATGAAGGAAAATCATGAAATACAAAGAGTTTGGACCCACAAGGTTAATTCCTTTATTGAAACCAGGTAGCCAGTAGCCATTTAACTTTGTATTTACTTATTGGGAAAATAGAATTGCTCGTGCGTACGTATATTGTTTGTATTCAATCCTTATAATGTAGCAGCAAGTTGTAAATTTGAGGGTAGTTGTTGTTTCTACCTTCTGCACTTTGGTGATTGGCAAGTTTAGAGTTTGGGTAGAAATTATATATATATATATGAAAGCTTTAAGATAGTAACAAGGAGGTCATGTCTCCCTGTATTGCCAAGGCGGTTGGATCACAATGAAAGTGGTTATGAGAATTGAGAACGATACCAATGCACAATTTATAAGTTCCTAGCTGACAGGAAGAGTCGCCCTATTCAATTTAGCAGGTGGATCCTTGACCTCAGTCACAAGGCATATGGGTTTATATTTCTTCATCAAGAGTCGATCCTGCTTCATGCTAGCGGGAGTTCTTGGTAGCAGAGTCCACAGTCTTGCTTTTCTTCGTTGCTTTTAAATAGCACAGCTACATTCACCAAACAAATATTGCTCAAAAACCCAGAAACTTGCAGCTTATACTTATTTTAGTATTGTTTTTATTTTTGCCTCTCGGACTTTTTTCAGTTAGTAATAATTAGTAAACGTGCATTAACATCCAAAACACTAGAGTCCAATACTCGATCTAGCATCTTGCTATATATCATGCTAAATACAACCATAAACATTAGAGTCCATAAGCAAGCGTTCTTATTCAACCTGATACAGAAAGGGGATGGAAGGTTGAGTAAAAGTATTGCATGTTATAGTCCATCCTCCGAGAGCATCATTGATAGGAGAATTTCATTCCATGTATCAGGTACTCCAGGAAGACACCAATGGCTACAATCAGGTACTGACGGATTGTCGCTCCAAGTGCCCACATGAGCATCACTACGAAATGCCCCCATAGAGGTAACACGTAACACTATCGCAGGAGTTGTCATTTTCTTCACAACATCAGTTATAATGTCGGAAATTCTGCTATGGTCCCTCCCTTTAGTTTTTAGCCAAGGGCGTCTAGTCGCTTTGCAGGAATTACGGTTCCGACCACTGATACAGACACAAAGATTACTATTAGTTAAGTTGTGCAAAGAGGTAATCTGCTTAAAAATCTAGAGATCTGGTGAATTACAAGCAAGTACGAAGAAAAGAGCTCCTTCTTGTTTGGAAAGTTGGAATTTGACAGGATTGGTTTGCTTGGACTACTGCACATTCTGAAGGCAAATCTTTTTCTACTGTTATGCTAAAGGTCACCAGGGCAGCTTACATCATATTTGAATTGAAGGGAGAGGAATTTGAGAGAGCATAGCAGTCATCTCAAACTGCTGAAAGTGTGCTGTAGTTAATCAGTGCTGATGTCAACACTTGCTTAACTGGTTTGATTAATATTGTTGATACTTCAAATAACAGGGTTTTACATAATGATTGGGGTATTGTTGTAAGGGGTGCTTATTGATCAATTTTAATTGCCCTTGTCAAAGGTTTGTTCTCTTTTATACGTCTGTAGCAGGGGTTTCATGCTTTCTTTGGATAACAAAAGTGTTCAATTATCCAATAAATAAACAAATAATAATTGATATTATTTGAAAAAACATATCCATAAAATCGTTTTCAACAGGCAAAAGAATTTGCCATGTCAATCAGTTCTTTCTTTTTTCTTTTTTCTTTTTCACCTAAGCATCTTGCAAATTTTCCATTCAATTCACTATTCTTAATTACCATCACAGATCTACGAAGCTATACGCTGACACATTAAAGCCAAAGCCTTTCTGAGCCTTGAGGTTATTATTGAGAAGCACTAAAGCTCACTACTACAGTTGAGAATGCCACAGATAACTGTTATCCAGCAAGCAACACAATATCAAATGATTTCAAAATAACTACCTGCATAATAAATTATCCTCTATTATTTTAAAAAAAAATGTTTATGGTAAATAACTTTGAAAGCACAAAGTTTTATGTCTTTATGGATCACCCAACTTAGCACCCTCGAAACAATTACTATTATCATTTTTAGATAAGGTGGAGCACTTGCTTTCTACATATCTCATTCTCAAATCTAATAATAGGGTAAACTTACAAAGCTACTAATAACAATTATAATAGACAACAAAACTGGTAGAAAGTAGAATGACTTACATCCAATGTGAAGATTCAAAAGTCCGGAAGAATATCCTAGTTCTGTTTCTGTTCACTGAAGTCTCAACCCAAGATGCCCAAGTCTTTAATGCAGTTCTAAAGGCAGATGGGATACCCATTCCACGCTTTAGTGATCCACCTGCCTGAAAATAGCAACCCCTGTATTGAAAATCTTGTTAGGAGATCTCTACATAAAAAAGAATCATTCATAAGGATTTGTAATTTAGTCCTAAAAGCAAAAGTCAGAGCAGCTGAGTATTTTGTCAGTATATCAGAACACCAACGAGAGAATGAGGCATACATTGTACAATAGATTTAAATTCCAACATGCAGAACACTATGTTCATTTAGGTTGGTCAAAAAAGAAATGGATGAAAAGATCAAACATCAGCACATCACATTACTGTAAATTTATTATGTGCATTTGCAGTCTTTGATACATTGCCACTAAGAAAATATCCTATACACCAAAACAAGGATTCAGAAATAAAAAGAAATCACGTTTTAATCCATCACATCAATTAGTGAGATTCACAGGGCTTAGAACACAAATAGATGCAAGTAAAAGTTCATGAAACTAAATGAACTAAAAATGCAAACCAAAATTTTAACAGGAAAAAATTCTCTAAGAGAACACCAAAGAACACCAATAGAAGCAGTTAAAGAGAGCTAGATAACTTACATATCAAAAAGCTTAGTTGGGGTCCACCAATGACCTGAATTAAATATCAGGAAATCAGAATCAATCCACTCTTTGCTAATATCATCCAGCCTGTCAAGTCTGACTGTCGATTTAACCCTCTTGGGTGCACGCCTTGGTGCTGGACCAGGCTGCACCAGGAAAACTGACCGATAAAAGTCGATACGTAAATTATATGAACTGAACCACACCCCCAAAAACCTAATTCGTTTAGTGATCTTATTTCCATTAATTTCGTAAACATCCCTCTTATCCGCCACACCTTTCATAAGCAAACATATCATAGACTCCCACTGTGTTCTGCTCAATGAATCACCAACAAAAACAATCCGTTTCCCACGAAGCTTTCCAAGAATCTCATGCACATTAAACCTTGGAATTTCACAGTACTTAGGCTTCCATCTCCATTTTTGATAACCCCTATCTCTTCTTCCATTCGCCACGCAATCAAACCCACGCTCAGCAAAAGGACATTGTGAAGCATTATATAAAGGGTAACTTTCATCAGGGATCCATTTGCCATCAAAAACATTGCATTTGCCAACTAAATCACTGGACTCATGAACTCTATAAGTACGAATCGCCGGCTGATAGCTTGGAAAGACATAAAAATATGTGCATACCATTGCTAAAAGGAATGATAAAAATAAACCAATAACAACAAGTGCACTGATTGATTCAGAAACCCAAAGCTTACAATGAATCTTTACAAATTTGTCGCCAAAACTCAAAACCCTTTCATGAAATTGTCTCAACTTGCTTAGTGAATACTGTTCAACCTCAAACCTACCCACCATCTTAACAATCTTTTCCAAAATGTACAGTGTTGACCAAAAAACTATCCAACTTTTATCAGAATTCAGAAATGAACCAACAAAGTAAAGCTAAGTACGCCAAGTTAGCAGCATCAGGAAATAAACCATGCAACTGAAATGAACAACACTTAAAGTTCAAGATCCCACATTTTTCTCAAGCAAATTACAAAAGATAAAAGGTATTTTGTAGCAATCTTACGGGTTGTTTTCAACATAACCGGACATTCGCAAACTTGAAGCTTCTGGCTTGCAGGAGCAGCAAGCAAGGTAGTTGAGAGTAAATAAATAAAGATGGAAGGTGAGGGTATTTTGGGGATTTCATTTGTAGATCTGAGCATAATGCAAGAACTATAAAACATAAAGCAACGAGACAAAGATGAGCGCAAGGACCATTACTTTGGTTAAAAGGCAAATGGCACTTGTCGGTGAGCCAAACAGGAGGTCGTCGTCTAAGAGGATCTAGTATGATGTCCGTGTGTTATCACGTATTAATATTTTTCTTTTTTTGTTTTATCGTCTTTATTTATTAATTTTCAAAATTTTAGAATTTTAACAAATATTATAGAATTTTAACAAATATTATGTTTTTAAAATAAAAACATAGTGAATATTAAACTTATATTTTTACAATTTTAATGAAAATCATATTTTTAAGATAAAAATATATTAAATGTTGAAAAAGGATTATGTTTTTAAAATAAAAATATAGTGGATGTTAAAAGTATATTTTTAAAATTTTAATAAAAATAACATTCTTAAGATAAAAAAGTAGTGAATGCTGAAAGTTTATTTTTAAAATTATGAATTTTTAACAAAAAATATGTTTTTAAAATAAAAAAATAGTGGATATTGAAATTATATTTTTAAAATTCTAAAATTAAAAAAAATTACGTTTTTAAAATAAAAAACATGGTTCTTATTACTACTCATAACAAAATTAAAATAAAACGTAAAAATATTTTTACTTAATGTTATTACATATAAAATTCAAAATGCATTTACTTATTATTATTACATATAAATTTTGTATATTTTTTTTTGCGTAAGTACAATCAACATAAGGATAATAATTATGATTATAAAATTATCTTTATTGAAAATATAAAAAAATATACTTTTAAAATTTTTTTAATTTCAACGAAAATAACATATTATTCACTTGTAACGTATTATGAATGTCACGTGTTTTTCATGTGTTATCAATAATAATATAGCTAAAGACTTTATTAAGTAATTTTACGTTCCTTTTAACCAAATACAAAATTATTTTATGTTTTAAATCAATAAAACCCAAGAATCACATATTTCCTTTCAATATTATTTTCTTTCAAAATTTAAAAATCTGCAAACAAAATGTCCCTTTAATATCAAATGAATTCCATATAAAAAAAATTAAAATTTTAAAAAAATATTTATAAAAAAAATTTGAAAAGGAAAAAAAAAAGAAAGATCGGTATAAATTGAGTCCCATCTTTAAAAATTTTCAATAAAAATTTTATTAAATATAAAGAAAATTTTAAAAACTAAAAAATAAAAAGTTAAAAAAGTATTTAAAAATTAAAAACAAAAAATTAAGGGTGCCACATGACACACAAATTAAACTTTGCACAAGAATAAAATTTATCAAATGAAAAAAATTTTTAGAAAAAGGAAAAAAAAAGTTTGATAAAATAGGTCCAACCATTAAAAAACTTTAAATCTTAAAAAATATTATTCAAATTTTAAAAAATCCAAAAAAATTATGAAAAAAATTTAAAAATATCAAAAAGCAAAGAAAAACAAAAAATGTAAAAAGTAAAAAAAAAAAAAAGAAATTAGAAGGAAACACCACATGGCATATGCATTATGAGGTATATAGCATACTCTTGATATTAAATGAATCCAAAAAAATAAAGTATAAAAAATTATTTATTAAAAAAAGAAAAAACATGTGATATACCATTGATATCAATTGAATCTCATAAAAAATAAAATCTAAAAAATTATTAATTAAATATTTTAAAAAGGAAAATGTTAAAAGGAGTGAAAAAAGGAAAAGCAAAAATGATAGTTTGGTATAAGTGAATCTCACATATAAAAATTAAAATCTTTAAAAACATATATATTTTTATAATTTTAAAAAATATTATTTAATTTTTTTAAAAAAGAAAAAAGTAAAAAGGGTGAAAAAGATAGTAAAAAAAGCTTGATATCCCACATATAAAAAATAAAATCTTTAAAAATATATATTTTATAATTTTAAAAAATATTCATTAAATATTTAAAAGAAAATGTTAAAAACAAATAAAAAATGAACAAACATAAAAATACACATTGCAACCCATGGATAATATACTGTTGATAGTACATTAACAGAATTTATATTTTAGATTAAATAGATAATAAAATATATAATTTTCTAAATACCATAGAGTGACTTGTGACAAAAGCATCCTAAATTTGCTTTTGATTTGTTCTCCCTTTTTTATAATAAACAAATCCAATTTGATTTGATATTGATTTTTACAAAACACTCGCATTGAATCAATATGGATAAAAACCTATTGTATGCTTACTTTTTTATAAAACAAAAACTTTATGAGTTAAATATTTTTACTTTACCATTTTTATTCACTATTTATTTTTTAAAATTTATCTAGTTAAAAAAAATAAAAAAAAAATCTCGAATAAAGATAACACATGAATACCCAAAATGGTTTTTTAATATCAGAATATATATAATTTAAAAATAAAACAAAAGAAATTCTAAAAAGTAAAAAAAATAAAAAAATGAAAAAAAGAGTTCATAGAATATGTCACATGGACACCCAATTGAATTTAAATATTAATTTCAAAAATTAAAATATTAAATAATAATTTTATTAATATAATACATATATATAAATAATAAAATTAATAATAAAAAATATATTTTTATATATGCCTTGAAATGAGTTGAAACAAAACACTTTAAACAATTTTTTGCCCTAATATTGTATCTTATAAAAAAATTCAATCCATCCCAATTTGATCTTGATTTAAAAAAAAAATTGCCCTTATTGAATTGAAACCTATCAGATGCATATTATTTTGACATCTTTATCAATTAATATATTTTATTGTAAAATTTATCTAACTAAAACTACAAAAAAGAGGAAAGAGGAAAAAATACAAATGGAGTACTACATAGATATCTCCATTATTCTAATTTTTTATAACAAAGTTAATTTAATAAAAAATACATAAAAAAAAAGAGAATGGAGAGTTTATAGGGATACTATATGAACATCTCAATTGAGTTTAAAACATTAATTTTTTAGATTAATGTATTAAATAATAATTTAATTAATTAAAAAATAAAAAATAAGGGGTCAGATGTACATATTCATTTTTTTTATTTTAAAAATATCTTATTTAAAAAAAAAAAGAAAGAAAAAAAAATTAAAAGAAAAGATGATAACCAAAAAAGGTAGAAAATTTAGTTAGCAAGTGGTATTTGCAACAATAATTTTTTTAAAAAAATTTATACTGTGGATTTTAAAAAATAAAAATCTAGAAAAAAAGAACTGAAAAAATGAGAAAAATCAAATCCAGTTATGACATTAACACTTCCACTAAAATTTTTTCTTTACAAATAATTAAATTTAAAAAATAACAAAAAAGAAAAATATATATTTTATGTAATCATATCAAATGGGCCACATATTTAAAAAAGTTTAAAATATTTTTAAAATTATTAGATATTTTTTAAAAAGAGATAAAAAATTAAATAGCAAAAATATAAAAGAGAAAAAGCAAAAAAAGGAGCCAAATGATTTAATATGTGATATACTCTTGATATTAAGTGAGTCTTAAAAATAAAAGATAAAAAATTATTTATTAAACATATAAATAAGAAAAAATAAATATGTGATGTATCATTGGTATCTAGTGGATCTAAAAAATAAAATCTAAAAGAAACCTTTATTAAATATTTTTTTTAAAAGGAAAAGACAAAAATGGTGAAAAAAAGAAAAGCAAAAACGCTTCGTATAAATGGGTTCCACGCATAAAGATAAAATCTTTAAAAATATTTTTTTATAATTTGAAAAAAATTATTAAATATTTTGTTTAGAAAAGGAAAAAGTTAAAAGGATAAAAATGAAAAAGCGAAAAAAAAATTGATATAAATAAGTCTCACACATAAAAATAAAATCTTTAAGAAAATATATATTTTTATAATTTTAAAAAAATATTTATTAAATATTTAAAAAAATTAAAAAAAAGGAAAAATAGGATGTATCAAGTGGCATTTTGAAGATGGAGATCATTGCTCTATACATTAATACTTTAAGTATATGTATTAGTGACGTGTCTCATCCAATTTATCTGTTGGTTTAGCTTATCTGTCTTTATAATTAACTTAAAAACTTTATTCTTAAAGTTCATAATTTATTAGGTGGGTTGCCTACCCGTTCTCGTGGGCTAAAATTTTTTTGTTTTATCATCTTTATTTATCAATTTTTTTGTTATAAAATTTACTTAATTAAAAAAAAAAAAAACAAAAGGTCAAAAAAAGGAACAAATAAGATGAAACATATCTCAATCACCTTCATATTTGTACAAAAGTTATTTAATAGAAAAATTTTAAATAAAATAATTTGGAAAAAAGTATACAAATGAAAAAAATTAAAAATTAAAAAAAGCTTATAAAGAATGCCAAATTGACACTTTTATGGAATTTAAAATATTAATTTCTTAAAATAAGTTTAAAAAATATATAAATATAAAATTAAATTAATAAGAAAATATATATTTTTATAAATTAATTGAAATGAGTCAAGTCAAAGAATCTTAAACACAATTTCACCTCAATCTTATTTATCATAAAAACTCGATTTGTCACAATTCGATCTTGATTTTGAAAAATAAAAGGAAAATTTCAATTGATTTTTTTTTACAAATTTATTTAAATAAAAAAAATTGGCAAAAAAAAAGATAAAAAAAAGAAAGAAAGAAGCATAACGTGTTATACTGACACCTTAAATGAAAGTGAAATAAAAATTAAAATAAGTAGAATTTATATGATGAATGTATGAACGCATAAATTGTATTTTAATTATTTATAAATACATTATTTTTATCCTTAAAAAAAGTTTAAAAAAACCCCTCCCAAAAAGCCAATATAAAGATATACTTTTGTTTTAACATCTTTATTCATCGTTTTTTTGTTAAAAAATTGATCTAATTAAAAAAAATAAAAAGTGAAAAAAAAGAGATGATACATGGATATTTCAATTATTTAATAGAAAGTTTTTAAAATTAAAAAATTTGTAAAAAATTAAAAAAGTAAACAAAATTAAAAATTAAAAAAAAAACTCATAAAAAATGTCAAATGGACACGTTTTTCGAGTTTAAAATATTAATTTTTTAAAAATAAATTTAATATATATAATTAAATTAATAAAAAAATATATTTTTATATATTTTTTGAAGGTCAAATCATCCTACACGCGCATCCACCTCGATCTCATTTCACAAAAAATCTCAATTTGTCCCAATTTGATCTTGACTTTATAAAATAAAAAAAAATTTCAATTGGGTTTTTTTTTTACAAATTTATTTAAATAATAAATTTAAAAAATGACTAAAAAGAAAAGAAAGAAAAAAACAAAAAAAAAAAAAGAAAGAAGTATAAGGTGTTATACGGACACCTTGAACGAGAGTGAAATAAAAATAAAAATAAGCAACATTTATATAATGGAATATGAACGCATAAATTGTATCTTAATTACTTATAAATATAGTATTTTCATCTTTAAAAATGTTTAAAAAAAACCCCAAAAAGCTTGATAAAAAGAAAGTCCTATTTTTCAAAAATAAAATCTATAAAAAATATTTATAAAATATAAAAACGAGAAAAAAATGAAAAAATACCAAAAAGAAAAAAAGAAAAAGTGTCATTACATAAATTTTGATCATATATTATTTATCCGTACATAATCAAATTTAAATTATAGATACACAGTTCTCCAGTTTTTAAAGTTTAAATAACAAAGAAAGTGAAAAATATTGTTTATACTAATTTTTAATATTTTTTATATCCTTATTACGACCTTGTTAATTTTGTCTTTGAAATTTTTAAAATTTTTTTTACTATTTAATATTCACTAGAATTTAGTTCTTTAATCGGGATCCATTGTTCTTCATCGATTTTTTTATTTTATTTTTAATATATTTATAATTATTATAATATAAAATAATAATAAAAAAACTATAAATCACAAGTGAAATATTATAAAAAATATAAGTTTGAAAGACTTTTAGATCTAATATTTAATATATTACTATTATTATTATTATTATTATTATTATTATTATAATTTTTCATGTGATGTTAAAAGCATTGTATTTATTATTAATTATTATTAATTGTGTAATCTTTTTAATTTATGGGAAATTATAAACTTTACTTTGGAAAAAACATTAAAGCAAAAGGAAGTACAAAAATGATTTTCTATAAAACAGTTTTGGTTTAAATTTTATTTTTTGTTTTATGTATTTTTTATTTTTATATATTTTAGTTTATACTTTTAAGATTTTAATTTTTATTTATTATAATAATAAATGAAAATCTTTATATTTTAATCCTTGCAATTTTTAGGAATCAAATTAGTCACTCATATGGCCTTAAATTGAGAGTGATTTTCACTTGGAAACAACTCTAATTGTATGAATTGATATTCATGTTTTGCATTTTTTATTTTTGTGATTTAATTCACGAGAAAATGTTTATTTTGTAAAATATGTAAGGGAAAAATTATAAGATAGAGAAAATGAAAAAAAAAATCACTTATTCTTCTTTTTTTTTTTTTTCACTTTTCCTGTTTTCTTTTTTTAATCTTTTTTTTTTAAAAATATTTTTCTAAAAGAATGAAAGTGAAAACTATTACAATAATTAACTTTTTTTTTAAAGTGAAAACTATTAAAAAATTGTATATTGTTTTGGTGTATCAACTGTCACTTGCAAAAGAAAAGTTCTGAAACAAGCCAATGACTATGAATACAGGAATTCATAGCAATAGTCAATATACGTTATAAACAAAAATATTTGTTTTTTTGTATTTATTTGTCTCTCATTGATTTTCACAAAGTTTTAAAAATAATATTTTGCTTTTAGTATCTAATACTTAAAATGGTAGAGAATAGGGGGTGAGTATCTGATGGCATCCATTTCTTTCTCCATTTTCTATTTTTTAATTTTTAAAAATTTTTAATTTATTTTTTATTAAATAAATTTTATAAAAAAATTAATGAAAGTAGGGATAATGAAATAATTAGTATTCAATTGATTTTGAATCTTACAAATCCAACATAAGTATTTTTTTTTTTTTAAATCGTAATTGATTTTTTTTTTTAAATAAAATCAAGTTAGATATAACTTTAAGCTGTTTCGTCTCTTAGCGGGTGTTCTCATAACACTCTTTTTTTTTTTTTTTTCATTTTCTTTGTTTTTTAAATATTTTCCTTTTTTTTTTGGACTTCTTTTTTTAAAACTTTTTCACTTTTACTTTTTATGAAATAAATTTTATAATAAAAAAATAAATTAAAATAAAAATAAAAAAATAATTCTTATCCTATAAATTTTGATTTGTCCTAATCTAATTAGTATACTTTTTTTTAATTCAAGATAATTGAATTAAATTTTTTTAATTAAGCAGGAATTAGAGTAAAATTTTGAATATTACACTTCAAATTTGGTATATATATATATAAATATATATTTTATTATTTATTTAATTTTATCTGTATATATATTATTAAAAAATTATTTAATAACGTAATATAATTAATTTTCATGCCATCTCATTTGGCTTTTTTATTATTTTTTTATTTTTAAAAAATTCATTTATTAAATAAATTTTGTAAAAAAAATAAAAATATAGATAATAAAACAACTTATATTCGCTATGCTTTGATTCGCTATAATTTAATCGATACAATTTTTTTAAAATAAATATTAAGTTAAATTTTATTTTTTTGAACAATTTGAATAAAGTGGCTTTGGGGCGCTTTGCCATGACCTTCCCTTAGATTTATAAATTTTATTTTATTATTTATTTAATTTAGATTTATATATTATATTAATAAAAATATTATTTAATATTTTAATTTAATAAAAAAATTAAATTTATATATAATTAAGTTATAATTTATATTATTTTAAAAAAAGTTATAATTTATATTAAAAATAAATATGCTTATATTTATTTATATGTTGTCATTTATTAAAACTTAATATAAAAATATTGCTTCTCTTATATTTAGAATATAATTTTAAAAAATAAAAAATTAAAGTGAAATTCGAGTCTAATTCTAGTATTTAATATTAAAATTTTAAGTTTTATTTTTATAAAATTGAAGTTAGGTAAATTTAATATAAAAAAAAAAAAAAAATCATATTCTTCCTTGTGCAAAAATAAATCAACTTCCATAGCATAGATGCCTCTCTTCTCTCATCAATACTCGCAAATCCTTCAAAATTCCCTCAATTTCATCTGCTTTAGCATCAGACTAATCGTCAACAATGAACAAATTTGTTTTCTGTACCACGACAATCCAGCTTCTGCACTCTTTTCTCTCTCATTGCCCACGTCAAAGCATTAACCTCGTCCCTGCTTCCTGATGCAGCATATATTCTCATATGTTAGAAAGCAGCAAATCGGGCGAAGAATTTTGGGGTTCCGATTCAATCAGTTTCTCCGCAGCCCGCCGTCTCCCTGTATTATTCTACAAGCACCAAGTAGCTTGCAGCCCAAATCATACCATCCCCAATGGCCCATACATGTTGTCAATAAGGGCACTTCCCGCATAGAGGCTCTTTTCTAAACCAGGCTCTTTTCTAACCAGATTTGTCTGGAAGACAATCGACTTGCTTCCCTTGCTCCTGAGTGTACTGGCCAAGGACACTTCACCAGGCACAATTTCATACTAAATCCTTCTTCGTAACATGTTAAAAGCCTCAAGCTCATTTTCCTCCTGCACATATCCAACAATCTATTGCATTCCATGATGCATTATCTCGATATTTTATAATCTCAAGTTGCTGCCTTGCTTCCTTTAAAGCCCCCATATTTTGCATATCAACCAATGCATTGGCGACAAATAAGTTCGATGCAAATTTGTTTTTGATAATAAATGCATGAAATTGGCGACCTGTTTCTAGACATTCTAAGCAAGCACATGCACTCAAGATACTGGTATAGGTATACTCATCAGGGTGAAAACCAGACCCCTTCATCTGAGAGAACAATTCAATGACTTCGTCAGCATACCTGTTTTGTGCACAACCTCCAAGCATTGCATTCCACAAGATAACATTTTTCTCATCTAACCCATCAAATACTTTCTTCGCAGCATCAATTTTCTCACACTTAGCGTACATACTGATTAAAGAGCTTCCCACATAAACGTTAGAATTTACCCTTGTTTAATTGCCTCAGCATGAACTGATAAGCCAAATTCCAGAGCTGCTAAACTAGCAATCGCACACAACACACTTCCTAATGTGGAGCATGAAGACTTAACCCCAGATGCCCTCATATTTTGAAAAAAATCCAATAGCCTCCACCTCATAACCTCTCTTTGCATGCCCTGAAATCATCACATTCCATGCCACAATATTCTGATTGGGCATCTGGGAAAACAAGGCACATGCATCAAGTCTACCCAAGCGGACAAATCCATTTATGATACTAACAAAAGCCACCAGCTCAGGCACATGACCAGCTTTCTGCATACTTTCAAACACTTTCAGCGCCTCCTTAAGCAAGCCAACGTTAATATAAACCTGCAATCATCGATGTCCTAGAAACAGTATCAAGGTCCATTGACCCATCAAACACCTGCCGAGCTTCAGTCACATAATTACACTTAGAACACATATCAATAAGAGCACCTTCACAAAAGGAACTCGCTTCTAGCCCCATTTTAACAACATAAAAAATGCACTAGTCTACCAAATTCAACATCTTTCAACCTAGCACAAACAGACGGGAAATGTGAACTCATTTGGCAATACTCCACTATTCAGCAATGACCAGTTCTCTTAACAACTTCTTCTACCAATCTTCGTTTAGAATAAATTGAAGTAACTGAGTTCCAAGCCAATACATCTGTCTTTTCGAGGTCGTCAAACACCATATCAGCAGAGTGCACATCCCCACATTTGGCATAAAGATCAAGGATTGCATTTTCCAACAACTCTTTGATCAAAACCTAAGTTCCAAGCCCTGCGCATATATCATTTTGCCGAATTTTAAAGCCTGCTCTCTTGTTTGAGACATTTCGTCGAATGTGTAATGACTTTTGACTTTTCTTCATTGTTTTACACATATCCTTAGTATGAATCTTATGGCATATACATTGCTCTTTGCGTTTTTTATGGTCCTCGTAACCGGATTTGGGCATGACTCTTGTTATTGAGGCCCCCTAGCAAGCAAGTCCTACAGTTGAACGTCACCATGAACGACAGATTTGGACCTCAACAACTCTGGACATTGCCCGAGGCTTGAAAAAGACTACCGTTACAACTCTTAAGAAAGAAAATATTATTGGCATCGAAACTGATAAAACTCTCTTTTATCAAGGGAAGATAAATTCTGTAACAATGGCAGAGACATAGCTGGCAATGGTAAAATATATTGTCTTTGCAATTGGACACGGGTTGTCAATTTAGTTCCAGTTGGATATGGTTGGTTTAATACCCACAAGCTTCAATTAATCAGATTACACTAGCTACTTCGACTCTTTGAATAACTGTACAAGCTCCCTTGATGTATATTTTCCAGGAAATAAATTCATTGAGATGCATGCAGTTCAATTAAATCTAAACCAATGAATCAAATTACATTTCCACACAATCCAAAAAAAAAAAAAAAAATTCACTCTATCAGTTAATCAGAGCCTGATCCATTTCAATCAGATAAAATAATTGCCACTATTTTAATGAAGAACAAGTCCCACATCAAATTCTCCTCTCTGCTACTGTAACTTCAGTGTCCTCTTTTCTTCTGACGACACCTTATTCCCTGAGAACTCAATCATTTGTATTACCTTTGGATAAGCAAATTGTAAAACTCGAAACTCTATCACACTGTTCTGTTGGGTGCAGTATTCTCATTCATCAATCGAAGGACGTGTGTTGTTAGGCAGTCTGCGGCCACGAACAAATGAAGTGAAAAGATGCAAGGCTCTTGATGGTTGTGCATAGGGTACCATATGTGCTGCCCCCCTCACCGTGGCAAAGGTCAACAAATTTCCATATTCAGTCACCCAACCTCCAACCTAACCAAAAAATTAACCCAAGAAAATGTCCATTGCTCAAGAAAGGTGCAAACAGTAAAAGCAAACTCTTTAAATTAGCCGGCATGCGTTAAGAACCTGGCGTTTGTGAAACCAAGCTCCATATGGGACTGTAATCTTGAACTTCAAATCATGAGCCAGTTCACGGACGAGTGTTCTCGAGCCAAGCAGTGGCACAACAGAATCTTGATCCCCACTGCAATTATTAGTTTTGACAATTATATGTTTCAGCAACCACGCTATAAATCAAATAAGTTAAGAAATTCAAAAAACAAAAAAAAAAATCCATAGCATTTTGGATCTCACCTGAATATCCAAACAGGAATACCATTTTGGATAATCTTTTCGAGAATAGGAAGGATGTTTATGTTACCATCAGTATCACTGTACAGTAATTGTCTTTCAGTGCAGAAAACAAAATACATCAGTTAAATCTCGTATCTTAGCATAAAGGATCATCACAAATTCTAAATAGAAAACTAGTATCGGTTAAATTTTAAGATGCAATATGTAGTCATTTCCCCTCTGCAGTTTACAAAAAGATGAAGAGTGACGAATTCACCTACCTACTGCACATACTCCATGGATAAGATAATTTAGTGCGATTCGCGTGAAGTGCCATCTGAACCTCAGGGAGATTAAGGTATAAACGCCGTTCATATGTCATACACACATCAACTCCAACACTTATCTTAGTGGCCTGCATATATTTGGAAAATGAATCATTGCAAAGGTGAACAAGGGAGAACATGCTACAATGGGACAATAAAAGGAAAGCAAATAAAGGGAAAAGAAAACAATACCATCTTCCGCAATCGCAACTCTTGTTCTACAATAGATGGATAGCAAACATCTAGGATAACATCATAATTATTTATATAATCACCAACAATGCTATTTGCTTCAGCTATGGCCTGTTTGCACGGCTGGGATACATTATGAGGACTCTCAAAGACATAGTCATCAAAATCACATTCATTCATGATGGTAAGGCCAATTTCATCAGAAATCATCCCGTGCGACCAAAAGAATTCATATGTTGCTGGAACATCCCGATCAAGTCTGAGAAGGGGATTCCCAATCTAAATGAAAAGGATGCACAGGGAATTGTTAAACAAATCAGGCGAAGAACAGCAAGTCCCAAATATTAGTTTTTCATTGGTTTTTTCTCTTTCTTGTTTCTTATCAAAGAACATAGCCATAGGTAAGTAATGCAGTGCAGGTTTTCTTACAGCAACTCCTTTGATGTTAAACTTAAAGCCAGATGAATGTGCATTATGATCAAGTAGAACATCAGCCAACTGCGGTACGTAATGTCCTGTATAACAACATTTATACCATGTAATAAAACTGTAAAACTGATAAATTAAGATAAAAGAAGCAAAAATAAAAAGTGGTTCAAAATGTTCTGATTACAGCCTGATATACGACACTACTTTCAGTTTGTACCAAGTCAAACATGAAAATTTCTGTTCATCTTTCAAAGCCAAAGAAATCTTTACTCAAATATGTAATATTCTATTTTGATATGATAAAAGACTTATTTTGGACATAAAATTTAGTTATTGCAACTGATTTGCCATGTTTAAACATTTTGTTTAGACAGGCACTTTCTGCAATGTTTCTCTGAAGTAAAAATTTCTCTTGGGAACAAATAAAGTAGCAGTTTTTGTTGAAAACTGTGATGATGACTGGAATTACCTAAGAAGGATCAGGGGACTCGTAGCAAGAGATGCTTTTGATATGTTACAACTGATTCCTCTTATTTTTCATTTTCATAAGAACTTTATAAAATCTCAAAATAGAGAAAAAGTTGTGCAATTGAACAAATTTGCCTTACAATTACAAAAAACTAGAACTGAAACTTCATTGCAATGGCAAACCTGCATAACTTTCTCCTGTCAGAAACAATTCCCTGGACTTGAATTCTGGGAACTTCTCATACCATTTCATCATGAAAATATGCATATCCTTGGCTGCCAAGAACAAGAGTAATTAATATAAGAAACTTCAATTAATATTAAAAAAAATTGCTACGAAAACTCTATTTTAGAATAGGTTGAAGAGAAAATAATCGGTTCTAATCTAGTTGCATTACCAGTGGATGCATCATCACTATAATAATCTGAAGAAGTATTTGAGTATGACCAACCTACACCAACAGGGGACTCAACAAACAGGAGATTTGATGCTATTAAGAGAAAGGGGAGAGAAAAGAAGAAAGTGAGTATAATTCAAATTTGAATTTATTATAATTAAATGCTGAAGTTTATTGCATTTAAATGCTATAAGCATATTTTTATACCTCTATTCCAGGACAAAGAATTCCTTCGAAGGCCTCGGCCATCACCTCTAGGATAAAACGGACCCAATTCAGTAAAAGCACCCCCACCAATGGAGGAACATCCCGGCCCTGAAATGGAATTTGAGGATAAGAATATAAACAGAATCATCTACTTACAAGAGCATAACATATCATCCATCTCTTTGAATCAACTTATCAGCAATCATCTGGAGCAGCAGCAAATTCTTTACTATTTTTTTTAGTGAATTGCAGTCACAATTTATCTATTATGCAGTTGATTTCCATCCCCAGGTAATATTGTCAAAAGCTACTTTTTGAGAAAAAGGTTAATGATACTCATCAACAGACAACCATGCAACATATTTCACATAAAACTCATAATTCAATCGAGAAACAACAGAAGTTTCAAAACAACGAGTAGATTCAAGTTGAAAAAAAGCAAATAACCAACCTCCATTAAGCCAGAGAGTGAGGGGCTTCTTTTCAGGGTTCTTGTCAGCTTCAACAAAGTAATAAAACAAGCTCCTCCCAGCCTTGACATCCACATCAACATACCCAGCATACTGCTTAAACCCAACTTCAGGCTGACCAGGCAATTTCACAACCAGATCCTCTGCTGGATACCCTTTCACTCCCAAAACCACCCACCCCAGCAGCAATGCAATACTCAACAAAAACCCACATAACTTGTTCCACAGACCCATCTCAAAATACCCTTTATCTTTACACACAGGAATTGCACCTCAGAACACTATAAAGCCAGTAAACACCCAAAAAATAAAAAGATAAATAAATTAATAAAGCGGGGAAAAAAGAAACAATAAATACATTTACAATGATGATACTGATAACATAAGCAATATCTTTATCCCAAAAAATATATATGTATATACTAAAAACTAATTCTGTTACATATACTTACAGCCAGCACGTGAATTCTGGGTTTGCTTTAACAAAAAGGTGGCCTACAATATGATTATATATAGTATTTTATATAGTTTTTATAGTTGAAAAGAGATCTGATTTGTTTACACTACTGGAACTTGCTATAAAGAGATTTATAGACGTTAGAATTCAGGAAGCTTCACAGTGGCAGTTGCTGCCAAGCTGTGATTCCTCCTTGTTAACTTTTGGCTTTTACTGCCTAGCTAGCGTCTGTTTCTCTTTACCATACTACCTACAGGGAAAAAAAAACATGCAAAATTACTCTTATTTTTTTATTTAAGTATTGCTAGCTCAATAATTAGTGTTACATTTCTTATCCTACATTAGTGTGAAATAGATTAATGGTTTACTTGTAAAAAAGTTAGATATCAAAAATATTTTTTTGTTTTTTTTTTTCAAAATTTTCTTATTAGATAAATGTATCATTTTAACAATGTCTGGTGCCGAAGAACTTGTAAAAAATATTTTCATTCAATGTATTAAAATTTATAACATTAACATAATTTATTATATTACATAATAATTTATTGTATTTTAATTATCATTAAAAAGGCTTAAAAGTATTCATTAAGAAAACCTATAAAACTATTTTTTAAAAAATCATACTTGGCATTTTCTAGACTTTAAAGTGGATAAAAAAGATTCTCATAAAAAATAAAAATGGGTAGAAAATGAGAATTTTTGCAGTCAATAAGTCAAACCAAAATTTGGGCTTAATTTTTGGCGCTCCATGCGAGTTGAGTTAAATGTTGTTAATTCGCAGTGTGGAAAGTGTTATTCACGGTCCAATGATTGGGTAGAGATTTGAATAGAATTACTATAGGTAGCTTTCTATTTTTTAGCGAAGAAAACCTATGCTAATCCTCTTACGACAAAGAAAGCCCTTGTCAAATTTTACTTACTTCTTTTCTTATGTTTTCCTTTTCTTCTGCCGGCTTTTCAATCAATCACACGCACCTCATTTAAAAGGTGGAGCCAACACGCTCGGGCTCAAATTTTGATTGGGAGAGTTTAAATTGGACATTAATATTTACTTTGAATTTTGACCAAAAAATTGCAATATTCTCATTGAAACAGAAACTTTTAAGATTTATTCTTTTTAATGTTAAATGATTAAAAAAAGTGTATTATTTTGTTTTTTTGTTTGTTGTAATTTGTTTGCTGATGCATGTCAAACTTGTTGAGCCAAACATATGCTACATAAAAATGTTTTCATCCTACTAATTTTGATTTGAATGAATATCCCTTTCATGTAAGATTCATACATATAAAATTCGAGCTACTTCTTCCTAAATTACAGAAATAGAATCAGATTGGAGATATTTGAGGTAGGTTTCTCTTATTCATTTAAAGCAAATGTGTAAGGGGTGGTTCGTGGAATTACAAACTTATTAATCTTCAACCTTGAACGACTACTAGCCCTAGTAGATACGAATCTATTATGCGCAGTCCATATAAATTCAATGCCGTTTTGCCTCCGACACTTGAAAATTTACCTTTGGCTCTGACACCGAGACTGGTTGTGAGGCATGCAGACTTGGTTTCAAACTTCAAATGCAAACCAACCCCTTGAATATTCCTCTTTAACAAAGTAAGATGGTTGCTATTGCTAGTTGTTGTAGAAGGCAGCACATTGTTTTGATGTACGATACGTGGAGTTAGAGTAAGTTTGGTGGGAATTTCTGAGACTAATAAGGATATATGGTAATAGTGAATTTGCAATTAAAAAAAAAAAGAAAACAAAAAAATTCTGACGTATGCTTTTTCAATGACTGTCGTTCCGATGTCTTTGTCCTGTTTAACCCCCACACCCCCCCTTTTTTTTTTTTTTATTACATTACATGTTGCTTGGACGCTTCACTACGATAGACATCCAACACAAGTAAATATTGTCTTTCTTAAGATTTACCGATAGGCTTTTACATGTGCAAGAAAAAGCCAAATTCAGAAGCAGAAATGAAATTGTATTTGCAGAATGAGTTCTAGCACACACAGAGAGAGAGAGAGAGAGAGAGAGAGAGAGAGAGAGAGAGAGAGAGAGAGAGAGAAGAGTATGTGGGTCAAAGGAACCATCCATTAGCCATTTGCTGTAAGCAAAACAATTTATCCTTGGATTAAGATAAGTTTTGGATAAGAATCCTAGGAATGCTCTGCCTTATAAGCAACATCAAGAGAATGATGAAGCTTTTGACTTTCCTTCAAATGCGCCCCTCACTTTCTCATATCTAAAGTCACACATACATTTAGGGAATAGAAGAAATATATGAAATGAAAAAGACAGAAATAAGCTCAATAATTGGATATTATCAACAAACAAAATAATTCAGGCTAAAATGAAAAACCCACCAACTCATCTAATAGACAGAATGTTTTGTTTTCATTTTCCTCCCAATTATCCAACGATTGGATTTTATGGGTGAGAAAAGAAGAAGTGTCCTCCCCTTTTCTTTCCCTCCTTTCATTTGCATCCACCAAATTGGGAAATGGCTCTATCGCACTCCCTCGTTCCCTTCCTCCCCCCCCCCCCCCCCACTGAACACAATGCAAGACTGTTGAAAGCAAAATGACAACAGTTGAAAATCATGATACCAAGCTGAAATTAACAGCATACTTCTGTACTGTAGCATGGGATGATCTTTTTTTTTTTTTTTAAATTCATCCATCTTTGAATATTTCTATTGTCTTCGGTACTCATAATGGGGCATGCGCAAATTATGCAAAGTTCCAAAGATGAAACAGCTGATTAGGTCTCCACAAAAGCAAAAGAAGCTTTGTGGGGCAGCTTGGAGAAGAGAACAGTCAATATGAAGACAGAATACCAGGCAATTCTTGTATCATCATTAAGGCGCAGGCAATGCAACTTTTCTCCTTTAGAAAGAAAAAGTGATGCAAAGAATGCATGACTAAAAAGTACAATTTCTGCTGCAACTACTATAAGTTTGCAGTCCCGGTCACTCTTCTTCACCGAGCTTCTTGCCATCATTAAGTGACAGAAACAGTTTGCCCCTTGCTATTCATGTTCAGCTCATCACGCTCCAAACTTTGTCCCCAAAAAGCCAAAAGGAGAATGACATATAAAGAACAAGCTTCATCATTTCATATAACTTTGCTGTCCTACTTTGGTAAAGGTAGCAAAAACCGACCTCATCCAAACAACTCCGCAGAACAAACCCGACCCAAGCAGATTGTTAAGTCAACAATCCGAACCATAATGAACTGAACATATATGATGAACTGAACGCAATCAGCCTAAAATGACTCACTAAACTTGAAACTGCCACCTCTATTTTTTTTCTTTTCTGACAAAACCTGTAACAAATTAATAAAAATGGTAGATTTTGATCCAAACAACCCAACGCAATCTAAATTCACTTGAGCTTCGTTTAGTAAATGCTTTTGCTACTTGATTTTTGCAATTTGCAATTTAAAAAATTGCTATAAAGTAAAAAGTAAAGGTAAAAAAATAAAATACCATAATTGATTTAAAATGGACAAATAGTTAAAATGTATAAGAAAACTTATTATAACATAATCAGCCTATATAGAAGAAGAAGAAGAAGAAGAAGAAGAAGAAACATGCTTTTAATCATCTAAAAGAATATATATTTTGCGAGTAATCATTCAAAAATTTTATTTGCTTTTATAACCAAACTTGTCTCTTCCTTTTTGCCTCTGAAGGCAAATTGCAAAACCGACAAGCAACGGAGCCTTAAAAAGCCAACAACACGACCTAATTTGAACTGAAACCTAAAACAACCCAAATTTAGCCCAACTCGAGTAATTGCCAGATCAGCTCAAGTGAATTGATTGTTCCAAAGCTTGTAAAGTTTTCATTTCACTGGTGATGGAAATAATCTAGGGTGGCAAATGCAGGACACAGACCTAATGGTGCATAGTACATAAATCAGGTTCAGAAACACTTCTTCATTTCAAATCCACGTACGCTTCAAGAAATGATTATGACAATTTGAGGAAAAACTTTAATAGGAAGCAGGGGAAGGAAGAGGCTGCGAAAGGATGACATTCAACTTTTAAAAATTGGCTTTTGAGCATCAATCATCATATTTGAGTAACCATGTTAGTGGATCTACTATGATCTAATTTCCCTCAATAAAAGTCAACTTCACCTTCCCTAAAAGAAATCTAAATCGTCATCCAACAAAACTTATTGCAAAGATCAGGGTCTCTGGGAACACGAACAAAGTATAATGAATCAGAATAACATACAGAGCAATGCATGGTAATGAGCCTCAGAAAAGTCATGATGTTAGAAATCTTGTGGAATCATAACACCACATTGAAGGACTGAAGAAAGGTAAAAATCACCAATTAGAATGGCCATACCCCAATGCAGAGGATAATGAATTGCACATTTTCCATTTTCCAAGAGCTGGTTACATCCTGCATCTAGGCAATCGTGTATGTTGCTCAACAATTGAAAACCTAAATGCTAAGTCTTAAAATTTAAAGCGGTTCATGGAATTACAAAGACATAGATAAATAGAATAAAAAATAATCAAATGGTAACAGAGTTTTTGTTGCCCTTCATTATGTACATGGGTAACAGCATTAGCCTTGCCATTTCATAATTGATAGCTGGTCCAATGCCTTATTATTTGTGTTGCCCCTGAAATAGGCAAGGAGGTGAAAATTTCCTAGCTCAGCGGATTTAAAACTATCTTCAGCATGCAGCATTCTTACATTATAACCAATTCCAAACAACTACTACCTATATTTTCTATTAGTTTGTGACATATCTTTACCAGTTCCTAATCTGTAGACAACCAAATTATGCGTCAAATTAAACAAACTTGTCATACCATACACTTAAAGAACTGCTTTACAGCTTAAATTTGAAGACAAATTATCTACCATAGATGGTCAATTCCAGATGCTGGTGGCTGACCTTAGTTAACATGTTAACATAAGTATCTAACATGCTACATCACTAACTACTTTTATTCTTAAGGATGCAAAAAATTATGGAAGAAGAAGAGTAAAAAAAAAAAAAAGAAAGGGAAGGGGAAGATCCGTATTCATGTTTCAGTATATTAAAGCAAACATAAGACTCAAGGATAGTTTTATAAAACACCCTTCCCCCTGCTGTTTGTTTGTTCACGCTATTCATTATCAATCCATAATGATTAAATCAATTCTTATAATCAGCTAAATTAATATTTAATATTCTCTAAATCAATATCAAATCAGCTAAATTAATATCAAATCAGTCTAGAATATTACTGAAATATTACTAGAATACTATTATTAAAATCAATCAAGAATATTATAAGAATATTACTAAATATCATTGACACCTTTCACAAACTCAAGATGGTAATGTAGAGGCTAACTTGAGTTTAGAAACTTTGACAAGAAATTGACCAGGTGGATGTGATTTGATGAAAATATTTGTTTTTGATCAGCACTGATAACAACAAAAAATCGAAAAGTTTAAGTGAGCATATGGTGACGAATGAAGTGGTGGTAAATTTTAATAAGTTCAGTATGCTTATGAAAAACGTCATTGTGAGCTATCTAAGAGGCACTTTGATTGTCACAAAATATGAGTACTAGAGTACGAGAAACACCTATATCCTAAAATAGTCATTGTAACCATAAAAGTTTTGATGTGACATCTGCAAGAGCTCAATACTTAGCTTTGGTGCTAGAGTGGAACACCATAGTTTGTTTATTACTTCGTCAAGAAATAAGAAAAGAACCAAAAAAGAAATAATAGTATGTGATAGAACAATGATTGGTAGGATCTCCTACCTAATCAGCATCACAATAACAATGCAAGTCTAAAAAGAAACTAGAGGAAAAATGCAAATCATGAAATATAGTACCTTTCGCATATCGTAGGATCTGAAAGACAATAGCAAAATGAGTAGATTGAAGAGCAAACAGAAATTGACTAACCAAATGAACAGCATAAGTAATGTCTGGATGAAAAACTATCAAGCATACAAGACTATCCACCAGAATTTGATGCAAAGAAAGGTTTAGAAGAGGTGTAGCATCAGAAGAAGAAAGCTTTAAATTCTATTCAACTGGTGATAATGCAATCTTGCTATCAGTTAAACCTATTCGAGCAATAAGATTAGAAGCATACTTTGAGACAAATGTAAGCCAGTCGAATCACTAGTAATTTCAATACCCAAAAAATAACTCAAAAGACTAAGATTTTTCATCTTAAACTTAGAATGAAGAAAAATCTTTAGATCTTGAATACCATTTGTGTCATTACCCGTAATAATCATATCATCCACATAAAGTAAGAGAAGAATAGTACATTTTTCATTAGTTCTAGTAAAAAGAGTAGAATCATGATTACTAGATGTAAAATCAAGTTGTATAACAGTGGTACTAAACTTCAAGAACCAAGCTCTAAGGGCTTGCTATAGACCATATAGAGCACATCGAAGATGACAGACCATGTTGAAAGGTGTATATAAACCAAGAGGTGGTTTCTTATAGACTTCCTCAATAAGATCACCATTCAAAAAGGCTTTTTTAACATCTATTTGATAGGTTGGCCTCTTTTTAATTGTAACAATAGCTGATAGCGAACGAACAGATGTGAGACGTGTAATTGGAGCAAAAGTTTCTTTATAGTCAATACCATATTCTTGTCTAAATTCTCGAGCAACAAGACAAGCTTTATAACATTCCATCAACCCATCAGATCAAGTTTTAATCTTGTAAACTCACTTATAATCAATCACAAACTTATCAGAAGTAATTAAATAATATCCTAAGTGTGAGTTTTCCTAAGAGCTTGAAGCCCTTCTACCATTTCTTACTATCACATAGGATTAGAGATAACTTCATGAAAATTGTGAGGTTCATGTAATGTGGCTAAAGCATAATAATAGTGAAAATCATGAAGTTGAGTGCTAGGTTTCTTTACCTAAATGGAACGATGAAGTGGAAGTGGTATGTATAGTGAAAGGACAATTGTATCAATAAAAGTCTCAATCAGATCAAATATAATAGAAGTGAAAAAAATGGATCACTATTTGAGTTAGAAGTACCTATAATAGTCTCCTCATTTGAAGAAAAATTAAAAGATGAATATGTGAAAATACATGAAGAAGAACATGGTGAATGTAATAAAGACACACTAGTAAACTTTTTATGTTTTCAAAAAACTACATGTCTTGAGATGTGAAGACATTTAGACACTGGATTATAGCACTTTTACCCCTTGTGTTTTACGCCATATCTTAAAAAACAACACAATCTAGCTTTAGGTTTAAGTTTAGTCTTTTCATGAGTAAAAAGTAAAACAAAGCAAGGATATCCAAAAATTTTAAGAGAATAGTAATCAAGTACTGTCACGCCCCGAGATCAAGACGCAACACGGTCATATTACCTTGGAGTAAACCCCAAAGTAATATGAAGCTTCTTTCTTAATCACTATAAAATTCTTTAATAAATTGATATAGTTTACTAGGTAAAATTTATATCTTTGATCTAACTAATGATACATATCTATATATCCAAATACAAACCATATAAAAATACAAAACCGTTTCATAAAATCCCATTGGCCAACATTGTCTCTGAAGATTAAGTGATCTTTCCCATTTGATCTTCTAGCTTTTCACAAAACTAAGTAAACTTATCACTTACTCATCTGTACACTTATCACTTACTCATCTGTAAATAAAAAGTAAAAGAAAATGAGCAAATCACAGCTCAGTAAGTATAGGCTCACAAACCTTACCGAATCAAGCATTTTTTTTATACATATCATATAAATCATTAAAAACATTAGTCAAATCATAATGTCAAAATATTTCAAAGATCATCATTTTGTCAAATATTTCGTAAATTCATAAATCAATGTCAAAACCTGTCACTTCATAAATCATTAAAAAAATATGCTATCATTCAAATATTATAATCAAACCAAATCATAGATCAATCATTAAAAATCATTGTAAATCATCATCATCATCATAAATCATTATTATCATTCATTTATCATTAGCTACGATCACTGCTATAACCCGTGACATTGGCTGTATCGATAGTTTCATCCTTATGATCATTGCTAACTATTATAACCCGCTAACTAGGGCCTTATGCTAACCACTATAACCCGTTAGCAAGGCTGTATGATCATGTCTATACCAACTACTATAACCCGTTAGCCATGGTCATAGAACTAGTTTTAGTATCGATGATCCCACTTCTTAGAGATGTAAAAACGTAGTTATCATAAAATTATTCTTTAAACATAAATCATTTTCTCATTGCATTCATAAGCATGATCTATCATTTATATAGAGAAACACAAAATAATCATATGCTTGATCCTATTTTCATATATCAAAAATAATGAAATAAAACATTTATTCATTTAGAAACATATATATATTTGTATATTCAAAAATAAGCAAAGGGTGTGAAATTCTACATACCTCTTTTTGATTCCACAACTTAGTTTTTCTCCCAAAATAATTAATGGCCTATTTAAGATAATTTTAACATAATAGAAATTAATTAACCCATTTTAAGACCAATGATACCAAAAACAATTAAGTTAAACAAGAATTAACTTGAGTAACTAATTTTGGTAGCCTACGCTACTTTCACTAAAAGGACCATATCTCAAGATATCCAATTCAAAATTAAAATCTTTTCAATGCGTTATAAACTAGACTTGATAGACTTTCTAACCATGTATGGCCCACCTCGTAATTTGATGTAGATTAATTATAATAATTTTTGCAATCCACGTCATATGCTGTTACCAGACAGCATGTATACCTTCTAATAAAAATTACACATTTATTCATAGGAAACTCCAAATTCAATTTCGTTTATTCTGTTGGAAAGTAGACTCAATAAGCTTTCCAAACATATATGGTTTAATCTGTAATTCCTTGTATAAAAATCAAGGCAATTTTCGTAATTCAACCCTGATGCTACTATCTTATAGCCTATATATCCTTAAGTAAAGAATTAGACAACTCTTCATAGAAAACTCGGATTCGACTTCCATTTATTTCATTAGAAAATAGATTCAACATACTTTCCAACGATATATAATAATCATAGCAATAATTTATCCATTAATACAAAATTCTATTTTAATTCACTATTACAGATCATAACATTTCATCTAAAAACAAAATTTTTTCTTCAATTTTTAAAAACTCAAATCCCTACTTTTAGCCTTTAAACTCCATTTAATAATCATTAATAAATCTTAAGAACATAAAATAAACAAAGCCCAATAATTTACCTAAATAGATCATGAAGATTACTGAAAGATTTTATGATTTTTCTTGGTTTTTCTCTCAAAACTTCAACTCCAAATAATAGCAATCAACTTGATATTTCGTCTTAAAAGAGGGCATATACTCACCTTTAGGGGATTAACTTGATTGTAGTCTCTGATTTTGTATCGACAATTTGATTTTTCATATTCTCTAACCCTGAGAAAGATGAGAAAGAAGAACTCTCATTTCTTTTCTGTTTCTCGATAACTAGGTTTTCTTTTATTTAATAACTCAACCCTTTTTTCTTTTACTAATCAATCTTTTAATAAACTGATGAGCTTTGAAATTAGTCTAGCCTAATTATTATTTGGGCTAGGGTATCACATTCTCCCCTTCCTTATAAAAAGTTTCATTCTCGAAACTTGATTTACATCTACATCTTATTCCTCCATTTCTGTAATCACATCTCTTGCTATATGATTGTTTCATTAAACTTTGACAAAAATAATCATTTTGCCTGAAAACTTGTTCTTTCCAATTAACCATTCGAAAAAGATATTTTCAATATGTTATCATCTTGAATTTCTAAATACTCATATCCAACCATATAGCTTCTACCAAGATATTATCTTAACATAGATTCATTATGTACATTAGACATCAAAAGTAACAGTATTCTTTATTTTGAACTTCTTTCACTTTACCAAAAACTTCAAATGTCCTTACATAATACAAACTTAACCTTTCTTACTTTATAATCCTCGTAACTAGTATAAATGATTGACCACTTGAAGCTATAAATCATATCTCCATATTCTGGTATAATTCTTTTGCTTACCTTAAACCATTACTTAATCAACCAAAATTTACCAGCCATTTATTCCATAAATTCAAGAAATAAAAATTTCGCTTCTTTGTCCTTATGCCAATAAGTCTAAGATTTAGATCTACTTCCATACTAAACCTCAAAATGAATAATTGAATATTTGTCTTATGACAATCATTATAAAATATTTCTCTTCAAGTCATGATATAAACACTTCTTAAAGGAATATCAATCAAAGATAAAGCCTAAAAAACTAGAAGGAATACAAAATATTCTTATCCAAAATTCGTTAGTACTTATTTATTAAAGATTCATCACTTTCTCAACTAACAATAGCATAAAAAAATTTTGAACTTAAATCAAATTAGGCTTTCACTACGCACTCTAATATTTCCTTCCAATAAAATTCAAACAAATTAACTTTCATAACATTGTTTCATGATGAGAAAAACGTATGTCCATAAAATTTCATGTAATTCGCTTTACGCCAGATATTCATAACCATATACAACCTTAAAGTTGAATAATAGTATCAACAAATCCTTTAGTTACCAAAAAAATATATCACATAGTACTTTAATTTTCCTTTCTTCTCCACCGACAATATAAAAAATTTTCTATCAATTAACCATTATAAAATATATGAAATCGATGCAATAGATCATATCTATAAATTTATACCATGTAAATTCAAACATAAATCTCTAGTTATCAAAGTTGTCTCCAATTTTGAATATTGTTCTTTTTGATTTAATAGACCAATTATCACATAACAATTGATTTTTTATAATCCCCACAAACATCATAATGTCTCAAATTTTCTTTTTACCAAATATATTGCTATCATCTCCAAGTTAAAGTCAGAACCAATGCATCATAATCCATAAGTAAAATTCTCTTATAAAATTTAAATAATAAAAACTCCAAATACTTGAATTTGTGCCAAAAGTATAGTTATGAACAATAACTAAAAACATCACACTATTTTAGAAAATTTCTCAAATTTCTCTAAAATCAAGTATATACTCAGCATTACCAAGTACACAAAATCATTATTTATAAGATTTCAAACAATCTTTTGCACTTGTAAGATTTTAAACAATCTTTCTTAACCAAAAAATATATATTTTTTTGTAAATCGATTACTCTTTCAAAACCAACTTCTTTACTAAATCAACTAGATAACCACAATTTTAATTCCTTGCTACATACACAACCTTATACCATAATAGGCAATGTTCTCTGTAAATATAGAATTCAAAGGAATTTAATAGTATACTTCAATTAGAAACTATAACCATAAATTATTCACTTTAGCCATTAAAAAAAAATCAGTACACCCCAAATAGGAATTTAATGATCAAATTTCAAATTAACCATACAAACATCCAACTCACATAATCAAACCTTAAATACTTGTTCAATAAAAAAGTAAAATCAAATCAAGTGAATATCCTCCTTTACAAATATAAAATTATTTACCACAATTATAACATTTCGGACTAAATCCATCAAAATAAATTCTCAAACATTATAAGCCATAAATAATTACTTCAAAATTTTAACATATCATTTCATTCCAACTCCAATATTTTATATTTTTAATTCCAACAATATACACTCATATACCACTCTTAATCCATGATTAAAGATTCACTTTACACTTATCAAATACTTCAAAATCTCATTAAGTCACATGTCTTTTCACCCATAGGTTCTCTAGTGATCAAATTGTTCTCTTGAATAATCCTTTAACTTATAAAATATATCTCATTATAAGTTGCATTGAAAACTCTTCAACTTATAAAATTGCACTATATCAAAGTAATTACACTTTCTCTTAACTACAAGATCCAAAAGCAATATGTAAATATCAACCAAAATAATTACACCAAAATCCATTAAATCATTGATTCCTTAAAATTTATTGAAACTTTAACTACTCTAAAATTCATTGAATCATTTACTTATACTCACAACTACAGTCTATGGATCAAAGTTATGTCTTTGAAAAATCATTACATTATCTAGAGATCATCATCTAAATTCTTAAAAATCTTCACATAGTATTTGGATCATAATCATGCTTGTATAATGACTCTTTCAATATAATGATCATACGCTACGTTCTTAGAGAATCATTGTTAATTTAATTATCATAATCTAACTTCTTAAAATCTCTAAAGATCATAATTGTAGTTCTTAAAAATTTTTAAAATCATACTATAAGCTCTTTAACATCTCACAAAGTTTAAAAATCATAACTTGAACTCTTAGAAAATCTTCAATAAATATAACTTAGGCTTTTAAAGAAAATTTCCTCATAGTCTGACTTTTAAAAAAATTTCAAAGACCACAACTTAAGCTCTGATACCACTTTATGTCACGTTTCGAGACTAAGATGCAATACGGTTATATTACCTTAAAGTAAACCCCAAAGTAATACAAAGTCTTTTTTTTAATTGCTCTAAAATTCTTTAATAAATTGATATAGTTTGTCAAGTAAAATCTATTTCTTTAATCTAACTAATGATTCATCTTTATATATCTAAATGCAAATTATACAAAAATATAAAACCGTTTCATAAGATCTCATTGGCCAACATTGTTTCTGACGACTAAGTAATTTTTCCATTTGATCTTCTAGCTTTTCACAAAACTAAGTAAACTTATCACTTACTCATCTGTAAAGAAAAATTAAAGGAGAATGAATAAACTACAGCTTAGTAAGTATAGGCTCATACACCTTGCCAAATCAAGCATTTTTTTATACATATCATATAGATCATTCAAAACATTAGTCAAATCATAATGTCAAAATATTTCAAAGATCATCGTTTTATCAAATATTTCATAAATTCATAGATCAATGTCAAAACATGTCACTTCATAAATCATTAAAAATATGCTGTCATTTAAATATTATAATCAAACCAAATTATGGATCAATCATTAAAAATTATTATAAATTATCATCATTATAAATCATCGTTTTCATTCATTTATTGTTAGCTACGATCACTGCAATAACCCATGACATTGGTCGTATCAAGAATTTCATCCTTATAATCATTGCTAACTATTATAACCCGCTAGTTAGGGCTTTACGCTAACTACTATAACCGTTAGTAGGGTCGTATGATCATGTCTATGCTAACTACTATAACTTATTAGCCAAGGTCATAGAACTGGTTCTGGTGTCGATGATCTCACTTCTCAGGGATGTAAAAACGTAATTATCATAAAATCGTTCTTTAAGCATAAATCATTTTCTCATTGCTTTCATAAGTATGATTCATCATTTATATAGAGAAACACAAAATAATCATATGCTTGATCCTATTTTCATACATCAAAAATAATGAAATAAAACATTCATTCATTTAGAAACATACATATATATATTCGAAAACAAGCAAAGTGTATAAGATTCTACTTACCTTTTTTTGATTCCACTACTTAGTTTTTCTCCCAAAATAATTAATGGCTTATTCAAGATAATTTTGACATAATAAAAATTAATTAACCCATTTCAAGACTAATGATACCAAAAATAATTAAGTTAAACAAGAATTAACTCGAGTAACTAATTCTGGCAGCTTGCGCTACTTTCACTAAAATGACCATATCTCAAGATATCCAATTCAGAATTAAAATATTTTTAATGTGTTATAAACTAGACTTGATAGCTTTCTAACATGTATGGCCCACTTCATAATTTCATGTAGATTAATTATAATAATTTTTACAATCTACGTCATACGCTACTGCTAGATAGCATGTATACCTTCTAATAAAAATTACACATTTATTCATAGAAAACTCCAAATTCAATTTTGCTTGTTCTGTTGGAAAGTAGACTCAATAAGCTTTTCAAACATATATGGCTTAATCTATAATTCCTTGTATAAAGATCAAAATGATTTTCGTAATTCAACCCTGATGCTACTATCTTATAGCTTGTATATCCTTAAGTATAAAATTAGACAACTCTTCATAAAAAACTCAGATTTGACTTTCGTTTGTTTCATTAGAAAGTAGATTCAACATGTTTTCCAACGATATATAATAATCATAGCAATAATCTATCCATTAATACAAAATTCCATTTTGATTCACTATTGCAGATCATGACATCTCATCTAAAAATAAAATTTTTTCTTCAATTTTTAAAAACTCAAATCCCTACTTTCAACCTTTAAAGTCCATTCAATAATCATCAATAAATCTTAAGAACATAAAATAAACAAAGCATAATAATGTACCCAAATAGATCATGAAGATTAATGAAAGATTTCATGATTTTTCTTGGTTTTGCTTTTAAAACTTTAACTCCAAATAATAGCAATCAACTTGATATTTCTTCTTAAATAAAAAGAGGGTATATACTCACCTTTAAGGATTAACTTGATTGTAGCCTCTGATTTTGAATCGCTAATTTGATTTTTCATATTCTCTAACCCTAAGACAGATGAGAAAGAAGAACTCTCATTTCTTTTCTGTTTTTCGTTAACTAAGTTTTCTTTCATTTAATAACTCAGCCCTTTTTCTTTTATTAATCAGTCTCTTAATAAACTAATGGATTTTGGTATTAGTTCAGCCCAATTATTATTTGGGGTATCACAGGTACCTTATTGTATAGATATTCATTGGGAGATTGTGTCTCTAATACTAGTGTGGAAACATGATTAATAGTGTAAACAATAGTGAGAGTAGCTTTACCCAAAAAATGTTCAAGAAATGAAGAGAAAATGAGAAAGGCATGAGCTGTGTCAAGTATATGATGATGTTTTCTTTCATTTCAACCAATTTGTTGTGAAGTATATAAGTAAAACCTATGAAGAATAATCTTATCATCTTTTAACAAGTTACGAAACTCAATTTCTGTATATTCAGTAGCATTGTCAGACTTAAATATTTTCATTTTTCTAGAAAATTGAGTTTGTATCATTTTATTGAATTCATGAAAAATTAATAAAAGTTAAGTTCTTTGTTTGAAGAAATATATTCTAGTATAATGAAAGAAATCATCAAAAAATATAACAAAGTAACATGAATCTTTTAAGTTTAGTGTGGGAGATGGACCCTAAATATCAAAATAAATTAAATCGAAAGGAGTAGATGAGATAAAATCACTTTTATTAAATGGTAAAGTATTTAGCTTTCCAAGTTGACAAGACAAACAATTAAAAATATTATAAGAAAAATTACCTAAAACACTAGTGGAAGCAAGTGACTTTATTTGAGAAATAGATGTAGTAGTACTCAAATGCTGTTTATCTACAAAATAGTTAGTTGTTTGAGATTTAGCTATAGTAATCAAATGTTGTGGAATCTTCAAAGTTTCAAGCTCAAACAGTGTTCCAATCTTATGGCCTTGTCCTAACTTTTTGACCTGTTTGAGGATCTTGCACAATACAGTCATATCATTATGAAATATGCAAATCAAGACCAAGGTCACAAACTTGGCCAACAAAAAGCAAATTTAAGACAAAATTAGGAATAAAGTAAGTGTTAGATATACACAGTTTTGAGGTTTCAATATTACCAATGTGGCTAGCTTTTAAGACAAATCCATTTGCTATTTTAATATTGGTACAAGTATCTTGCTTTTGAACAAAGAAAGATCATTTATCATATGATTTCCAAAAGCAGTACCAAATAACCAAATATTACCAATTATGATAGTAGACATGGCAGAAACATAAGATTGAGATAATGCTTGATTGAATAAAGTTTAAAAATTAGTGATAGAGATTGTAATGGTATAAGGCAAAAACCTAGAAGTATTTGGTTTAATAGTTGTTGCTGTAGTAGTCTTATCAATGTGAGGATATGAATTTGACTATAGCTATGATGATATTTAGCTCTACATTTTTTAATAAAATGATTAGTCCTCCTACATCATGAATAAGACTTGTGGAAGTAGAGCTAGTATTTTTCTAAAAAATTGTAGTAACAATAGTATCAGTAGTATGAATTTAATTCATACCCAATCGAGTTTCCCCATATATCAATTCCATAAGGGCATTATCCATAGATGGTAAGGGATGTCGATGCAAAAGTGAAGACTTGATATTCTCAAATTTATCTTGAAATGCCATTAGAAATTGAATAAGATAAATTTGATTTTGATAAGTAATAAAATTACTAGCATTACTTTCATCTTTAAATTCCAGCTTAGTATTCTTAAGCATGTTTCATAAATGTTGCCTTTTAGAATGAAAATCATCAATTGACTAACTTGGTTCTTGACAAAGGTGAGATAAAATGGTAAAAAATGTTATTGATAAGCAAGGGTAATAGAATTGTATCATGTGGTAAGAAAATCTTAAGTATCTTTAGCAAGTTCAAATCACCTAAAATGTATATTGATAGAAGAAACAATTGTGTTAATGAGCCATGTAAGAATTCGATGATATTCACTTTTCCATTCCTCTAGTCAATCTGTAAATTTGTCATCAATGTTTCTTTTTTCTTTTCTGGTGCTTTGCATTCTTTGGTAACAATAAGCCATAATTTGATCCTTTTTAAATAATTACGTATAGCTATAGTCCACTAGTTGCAGTTATTTTCATTAAGGATAATTGAAATTAGTTGTATATTTTCTTGTTGAATACCAGCTATTAAGTTTTTGATTGAAAAAAAAATGAAATGAGACCTGAGAAGTTATGAGTAATGATATAAAAGATGAATCTTGAAAATGAAAAAAGAAACCAAATATTTGAAGTGCAGAAGCAAAAAAATGAAGTTAGAAATGACTAGTGTAGCTTGATTTGATTTTCTTACATTAGAGCAGCTTGATTTTCTAATTTATTTTGGATTATCAAGTTTTTAGGGATTTGTTTCTATTTTAAAATAGAATAATTCTCATTTTTTTTATTATTTTTGCTTTTTGTTTCATGTAAGTTGTTTCCTAATAAGGAACTTCAGTGTTCCTATTTATTTAGATGTATTTCTTCATTCTAAATAAAATAAGAAAAAAATAAAAATAATTTTTTTTAAAATTTTTTTACATTTTATTAGAGCAAGTCGGCTTGAACCATTAGACTGTAGCTACACAAGTTTCTGTTATGACTAGTAGGAGTGAGAACTTTTTTTTTTTTCAGAGATATGGTATAAGAAAGTCACAAAAAGGTAATACTCCAGCATATCTCTCAAAACAAGTCAACAACCTTTGGAACTTGTTTACTAGCATGAAAATATAATTTATTAAATGTCTTAAGTGTTCAATGAGGAAATACACAATTTTGGATTGTTGACTTAAAAGCATCAGATCATATGACTAGAGATGCATCCTTATTCAACACATATAGATGTTGCTATGGTAGTTTTATTGTAAAAATTACTGATGGCTCTTTCTCAAAAATGGTAGAAATAAGTTCTATTGTAGTTTTGAAAGACATAACACTCGACTCTATCCTTCATGTCCCTAATTTAAACTGTAACCTACTTTCCATCAGTAAGTTTACGAAGAATAGATGTTGTGTCATTAAATTTTTTCTCAACTTTTATGAATTTCAAGAATTGGGCTTAAAAAAGATTATTGGTAGTGCTAGGATATGTGTAGGGCTCTACCTTTTTCAAGATGATGCACTTGAGAGACCATACAACTCTCATACAACCTTAGCCTCTAGTACTAGTAAGGATTACTTTATCATGTTATGGCATTATAGATTAGGACATTCAAATATTTTGTACCAAAAAAGGCTATTTTCCTCATTATTCAATAATATCTCTAAAGATTTTTAGTGTAAAATTTATCAACTTTTCAAGTACACTCAAAATACTTACCCTAGCCTTTTCTACAAATCATCTCTGCTTTTCTCAATGATTCACGATGACTTTTGGAGCCCATCAAAAAATTACAATATCATAGGTTTTAGGTGGTTTGTTACATTCATTGATGATCATACTCGACTCACTTGGGTATTCCTAATGAAAGAAAAATATAAGGTTGGCCAAATCTTTCAAAACTTTAATAGCATGGTACAAATCCAATTCCAAGCCAAAATCCAAGTCCTAAAAACTGACAATGGAAAGGAATACTTCAACTTTATTCTCAGCCCTTACCTCACCAATCATGACACTTTCCATCAAAGCTCTTACGTTGATGTTCATAATAAAATGGGATTGTTGAATGCAAAAATAGATATTTGATAGAAGTAATCGGATCTCTTTTGTTGACTTTCCATCTGTCTAAACATTTTTAGGGAGAAGCTATCCTTACTACAACTTGTTTGGTTAACCAAATACCTTCTTGAGTTCTTAGTTTTAAAACACTTTATCAAACTCTCATTGTTTCCTATTCACAAACTCGATTAATCTCTTTTATTCCCAACAAACCTTTTGGCTGCATTGCCTTTGTTCATATCGACCAACAAAACTACAACAAGCTTGATCCCAAAGCTTTAAAATGCATCTTTCTTAGTTATTTCCTAAATCAAAAGGGCTATAGGTGTTATTCACTATCACAAAAAAATTCTATAGCTCTATAGATGTGACATTCTTTGAGAAATTTTCATACTATAGCAAGAATGATATTCAGAGCGAGAATACTACTTAAAAATATCAATTCTTAGCTATTGACTTACCAATTTCTCAACTAGCCTTTCAAAACTAGATTCCTAACCAGTCTTTTCAAAACTAGAATCTTAACTTGCCCCTTCAAAGTCAAATTCTCACCCAACCTATTAGCCATGTAGATTTTGAAATTCAATATGTTCAGACAACTCTTAACTTTTCAAGCCCTTAGATTATGTAAGAAAAAATAAAAGAACTTATAGTCTACTCAAAGAAGAAAAAAATGCAAAAAAAGTAAACAACTGTACATAGCCTAACACTAAAAATCAACCTGATGTTATAACATTTAGATCCAGGGATCTATCACTAGGCATTGACTTAAGGAGTCACCACTAATCTTTTTTATCTAGGTGCGATTGGCCACCTAAGGAATCTATCCTTTCAAGGAACAACTAAACTTAAGGGTCCCTAAAAGAATAGGTTTAGGTCTACTAACTAAAACATGGTTCGGGAGTTCGGTTACGTGTGAGAAAGGTTATAGCACCCTCACAATGCCCATTGAAAGATGGTACTAGCTTAATTTTGTGTTATCCAAGAAGTCTTAAAATTTTACCAAGTAATTAATTATTGAAAATTATTCTCAATTGACTCTAATACTTTTAACAAAAAATTGAGAAAATTTCCTCACCTCAAGAGTAAGCAAGGAGACTACTATTTCACTTGCAGAGTTCTATCGTCGGATTATTTAACATTAAAAAAAATTTAAAAAGAGAAAAAAATAAAAAAAAATGATTCAACTTTAGATATAAATCTTTTTCTCTTCAAAAATTCATTGCTTTTGTACAAGAAAAATTGATAATTTCAACTTTTCCTAAAAAAAAACCTTTTTTAGAAAATTATTTCCAAAGAAAATTGATATTTTCAACTTTTTCTCAAAAATATTTTGTAGAAAACTTATTTTCAAGGAAAATTGATACTTTCAACTTTTCATCAAAAATATTTCTTTTTATAATTTTTATTTAAAGAAAATCAAAAAATAAATAAAAATAAAAATAAAAATAAAGATAAAAATAGAATAAAATAAAGTAAAATAAAATAAAAAATACTAAAAAATTCTAATCTAATAATAAAAAAAATAATATACTAAAATAAATAAATAAATAAAAATAAATGAAAAAAAAACCTTTTGAACGGCTCAGCTCGACTCAAGATAGAAAAGATGGCTCAGAAATACGGTTCAGGGACGTCGGCTCGGCTCGGCTCGACTTCAGGGGTCGGCTAGCACTCGGGTCATATGCGGATTGGCGTTCAGGTCGGGTCACCAAATTTCAAAAGTACAGATCTTCTGAAAATGTAACGCCAAAACGACATCATTTTCAGCAAATATAAAAGGCTCTAACCTCTGTTTTTCAGTAGATCGCTCTTTCTCTCTCTCTCTTCCCTTCCTTTCCTCCTCCCTCTCTCTAAACAATCCTAGATTTCGATTGTCCAAAGTTGAAAGCTTGTCAAAAAATTCAAAGTTTACCAAAAAATTTTGTCGGATTCTGAAAATTTCAGAAATTTTCTAGAAAAAAACACCAAAAATTCAAAAAAACATTCCCACCGATTCTTAAAGCTGTTCTAATGTACCAAAACCCTTTTTTAGCTTTTGTTTCCTCTCTGTGTGTCTTTTCTATTTGTTTTCTGTGGATCTATTTATAGGGATAAAATTTTTTTTTTATCAATCCTAATTCCCTCTTGGATTGGGATTCAATCCTTGAATCCAATCTGAACTCTGATTGAATCCCAAATTCGTGATAGAATTCTAAATTTTTATCATAATCCCAGCCAAATAAGAAGAAAAACAAAAAAATTAAAAATAATATATTAATAGATAACTAAAGGAAAATAATAATAATAATAGATAAATTATAATAAAAAACATATATAATATAGTAATAGATAAATAAAACAATATGTTAATAAATAAAAGTAAATATATTAGTAGATAAATAATAAATATATTTAAAAAATAAAAATAATAAAAAATAATAAAAATAAAAATAAAAGCAAAAATGGGCCTATTTTACCCATTTGGATCAGGCCCAATTATCCGGGCCTGGATCAAATTGGGTGTCTACAGTGCCACTATTTATACATTTTCTGTGAAACAAAAATTACGCAAAGATGTAGACACCCATTCAAGACTCCATTCAACCTCTTTTCTTTTTTTTTTGTCATTTTTTTATGTTAAAATTTTGATCAAAGCTCCTCTAGGCAGAGGCTCAACGACTTTGAAAAACATAAACAAAGCTCCTCTAATTAGAGGCTTAACGACTTTGAAAATAAATGGCTCATCTAATCAGAGGCTCAACGATTTTGAAAAATAAATGGTTCCTCTGAATAGAGGCTCAACGACTTTGAAAAATAAATAAAGCTCTTCTAAACAGAGGCTCAATGACTTTTGAAAAGTAAAAGGCTCCTCTAATCAAAGGCTCAACGACTTTGAAAAGTAAAAGGCTCCTCTAATCAGAGGCTCAATGACTTTTGAAAGTAAATTGCTCATTGACGATCATGTCCAAAGGAGTTAAAAATCGTGTTTGAAGGAATTTTAGAGATTATGCCCAAAGATCTTACAAATCAATCCTAATATCGAGAAATATCCAATTTAAAGGATTAGAAACTTACTTGACAAGCTTTTTCTCAAATTTGAAAATATTTTCACATCTATATTCTCTATGTGGGATTTTGGAATACCCATGCTTCTTGAATTTATGCATTATATTTTCTTGAATGTAGTATATGCTATGCAATGCGTGTGAAATTCAATGCATGCTATGCAACATTGGCTAATTAATTCCTATTCAATTGTGGTACTCAAGTTTCTCAAGCTCTTTTCTTGGGCCTCAAACCCTTGATTCTTCAAAGACCAAGTTATGCTGTTTTTCTAAGATCGAGCCAGTGTAACTCTAAATCATCTCTTCTATTTAGTTCTCACATTCTTTCTGTAAGAAATCTCTTTCCAAATTTAATGTTCTTATCAGGAATTGAACATCTCGATTCTGTCTTTATCACTCTTAACTTCTTCAATATAATGTAAAAATCTTTCATGCCATTATTCATTTATCAATCATTATTTCAAACTTAAAAAAGTAAGAATGCACTTGCACATTTCTTCCGTTATGGGGTATTAAGAAGAAAAGAATAAGAATAGTTAAGAAACAGTCACCAGAAGAGGCACACAAAGAGTGAAATAGAATGTCTTTTATTAGCAAAATATTGGCAAACTTTGGCCAAAAAAGAATTATAAGGATAAGTATGGGGAGACAATGCCCAAAAATGAACAATCAAACAATCATGATAACACATCTCAAGGTTTTTCCTGAAAACCCAACCATCTGATGCATTCAACAACTTAGAGCTTCTCCAAATTTGCTAGTCTTCATACTAACGAATTTTCAAATTTGATGTTGTATTCTCCTTATCTAAGTTACCTTTTCAGATTTTCAACTTAGATAAACCCCTTATGACTCAAACTGCCTTTTTAAGGTTTTCGCCTTGAGTCCTCCTTTTTCATTCACTTTTTTTTCTTTTCCTTTTTTTTTCATTTTTTTTCATTTCATTTTTTCTCCTTTTTTTCAAGCATAGTATTTCTTCACAGCATCAAAATTTATAGGATGGAATAAATCATTTTCATCCATCTCAGTCAGTATCAGTGCTTCACCCGAGAAAGCCCGTTTCACCACATACGGTCCTTCCCAATTCGGAGTCCATTTTTTCTATTATTGTGCTGGGTTGAAGGATTCTCTTTAAGACCAACTCTCCTTCTCAAAAGCAATGGGGATGAACTTTTTTGTCATGAGCCCTCATCATTCTTCTTTGATATAGTTGACCATGGCACAATGCCGTCAATCTTTTTTTATGAAATTTAATTGTTCATAGCATTCTCTAATCCATTCAGCTTCTTCTAACTTAATTTTTTTTAGAACCCTTAAGGATGGGATCTCTACTTTTACTGGTAGTACAGCTTCCATCCTATAAACCAAAGAAAATGGGGTTGCCCTAGTAGAGGTGTGCACTGACGTTCGATATGCATGCAGTGCAAATGGTAACTTCTCATGCCAATCTTTATAAGTCTCAATCATCTTCTCAAGAATTTTTTTTATGTTCTTGTTGACTGCCTCAATTGTCCCATTCATTTTCGAATGGTATAGTATCGAGTTATGATGCTTGATCTTGTATTGAGCACATATTTCTTGCATCATCTTACTATTTAGATTCTTGGCATTGTCTGAAATAATTCTCTTCAGAAGTTCATATCTACAAATGATCTCTCTCTTTATGAACTTAAAAACCATAGATTGCGTTACATTTTCATATGATGCTGCCTCCACCCATTTTGTGAAGTAATCTATTATCACAAAAATAAATCTATGCCCATTAGAAGCCTTTGGGGTGATAGGACCAATGACATCCATGCCGCACATTGAGAATGGCCAATGTGGTGCTAAAACATGTAAAATAGATGGCAGAGTATGGATCTTATCAGTATATATCTGGTATTTATGGCATTTATGGGTATAGTCAATGCAATCACTATTCATTATCAACTAGTAGTATCTTACTCTCATGATCTGTCTCACCATCATATGTCCACTGGTATGTGCCTCATATATTTTATCATGTACCTCTTTGATGATTTTCTTTACTTTAGCCTTACTTACGCATCTTAGTAATACTTGATCACGATTTTTTTTGTACAGAACATTTTCATCTAGGAAAAAGCTCATAGCTAATCTTCGAATGACCCTTTTGTCATTCTTTGTTGCATAAACTGGGAATTGTTGATCCTTAATATATTGTAAGATATCATAATACCAAGGCTTCCCATCTTCTTCTTCTTCTACATTAGAGTAATGAGCTGGCATATCCTTAACATCTAGCCCGATGGGCTGAATGACAATATTGTCATTAATCTGAATCATTGCAGCTAGAGTAGCCATGGCATTGATAATCAAATTCACTTCTTGAGGTAAATGGTTAAACTAGATATCTTCAAATTGCTTTATCACCTCTAAAATATACTTATGAATGAAACGAGTTTTGAATCTTTCATCTCTCATTCTCTTTTTAATTGATATATAACTAGAGTTGAGTCTCCAAATATTTTTAATGCTTTCACTCTTCTATCTATAGCAGCTTGTAAGCCCATGACACATGCCTCATATTCGATGTTATGTGTGCAATTGAAATTTAACTTTACTATTATAAGGTAGTATTATTCTTTTGGAGAGATCAGAATCACCCTAATTCCATGTCTCAAGGTATTGGTAGCTCCATCAAAATACATTCTCCAATACTTTTCTTCATGCTTCTCTTTCTCCAGTTAGGAAATAGTTATTAGATCTTTATCAGAGAATTTCAACCTCATTGGTTCATATTCTTCAGTAGTAGATCTGTAAGGAATTTCGCTATAGCACCCTTTTTATTACCTTTTGGCTTACGTATATAATATTATATTCCAAGAGCATTACTTGCCATCTAGCAATTCTTCCAGACAAAAAATGCTTCTCGAAGATGTATTTAATTAGATTTAGTTTTGCTATGAGCCATGTGGTATGATAGAGCATATACTGTCTGAGTCTTTTAATAGTCCATGCTAATGCACAACATATTTTCTCTAATAATGAATACTTGGATTCATATTCTGTGAACTTTTTACTCAGATAGTAAATAGCTCTCTCTTTTTGGCTAGACTCATCTTGTTGCCACAGCACACATCCTATTGAATTTGCATACACTATCAAGTATAGAATTAAAGATTTTTCTGAAACAGGTGGTACCAACACTTGAGGATTTGACAAGTATTGCTTAATTTTATCAAAAGCCACTTGACATTCCTCATTCCATTTTCCAAGATTATTCTTATGGAAAAGCTTAAATATGGGATCACATTTGTAGATAAGCTGAGAGATGAACCGAGAAATGTAATTCAATTTTCTCAAAAAACCTCAAACTTCTTTTGGTGTACTCAGAGGTGACAAATTTTGAATTGCTGTATCTTGTCTGGATCTATTTCAATTCATCTTTCACTGGCCACAAAGCCTAATAACTTCCCTGACTTTACTCTAAAGGTACACTTGGCTGGGTTTAACTTGAGCTAAAATCTTCTCAACCTCTCAAATAACTTTTTGACGTTGGTGACATGATCTTCATTTTCATAAGATTTTGTAATCATATCGTCTACATACACTTCAATCTCTTTATGCATCATATCATGGAAGAGTGTTACCATGGCCCTTTGATATGTTACCCCAGTATTCTTTAACCCAAAAGGCATAACTTTGTAACAAAATGTTCCTTACATGGTCATGAAAGTGGTTTTTTTCATATCATCTGTAGTTATTTTTATCTAATTATACCTTGAGAATCCATCCATAAAAGAGAAAATTGAATGCCTAGCCGTGTTATCTACCAGAGTGTCAATATAAGGCAAAGGAAAGTTATCCTTTAGACTAGCCCTATTCAAATCACGATAGTCTACAAACATTTATACCTTTTTATTTTTCTTAAAAATTGGTACTATATTGGCTACCCATTCTGGATACTTAGCCACTTGTAGAAAACCTGCATCAAACTATTTTTTCACATTTTTTTTAATCTTTAATAGTGTTTCAGGCTTTATTCACCTCAGTTTCTGTTAGACTGGCTTACATTCTAGCTTCAGAGGTAATCTGTACTCTACTATCTTCGTGTTCAGTCCTGGCATATCCTGGTAAGACTAAGCAAACACATCTATAAATTTTTGAAGTAGATCTGCCAAATGTTGCCTATCTCCTAATGAAAGTGAAGTGTCAATTTTGACATCTTTTTTATTCTCTTCATCTCTCAGATTCACTAAGTCAACTATCTCCTAATGGGGCTCAATTGGTTATTTTCTTGTTCAATCAATCTCATTAGGTCCGGAGGCATAACATATTCCTCAAAATTCTCTTCATTGTCAAGTTCATCAGTGTTAATTGAATTCTCAAAACTAACCTCTTGATTGTTATCATAATTATCTTCATGTTCATTTAAAGACCTGAAATTGAATAAAATGGGATATGTTGACAAGATGTGTTTGGAAAAATGGCAATAATGAAGACATAAGAAGAAATGAATGAAAATACATCCTTCCTAATCTTTATTAAAATAATAAAAGATAAATAGCCTAAATAAGAAAGATCACCCCAATGCCTTAGGCAATAACTATTGGGATGTACAATTATATTGAATTAGTTTCAAAGGTTAAAGGTATTTCAATGGCACTCCAATTGTTTAGCTCATAATCTGGCAGACAAAGGTAGACCCACCCTTCTTGATTAAGCCCTATTTCATCTTTAATAGCATGAATGGTTAACTGAGCAAAAGTTCTTTTCATGTTTTTTTCTGTATCTAGGTACATGAATCCTCTAGTCTGAAAGTCTCGTACAGGTGTGGGATAACCATTAATCTTACTGTTTTACCAGTTGCATTCTTTTAATCTCCCATTCTACTACTTCATAGCCTATGCTTAGCCTTTCACTATTATCTACCACTGTCGGGAGTTTTTTTATTCCTTGTAAGTTCTTGCCCAGCCCTAATCCTGGATACTAGCCCGTATTGATGACTTGGCTCATCACTATTCTTGAAAAAAGCTGATTTTTAAGTCTTTCACCTACAGAATTAACTAGTTCAAAAGATCAATAGGAGTATTCTATTACTTTTTCGACAGCCTCTACATACGGAGCATTCAACGGTTAGGTCACTAGCATGTCTTCCTCCACAACTACCACTACCAATTAACTTTTTATATTAAACTTGATCTTTTAGTGCAAGGTAGAGGGCACAACATCTGTCACGTGAATCCATAACCTTTCTAGTAAACAGCTGTAGGATGTAGAGATATCTATCACTTGAAACTTCACATTAAAAGTGCACGACTTAATTTACAAGAGCATCTCGATATCTCCTAAGACTTCTCTTCTGGTCTCATCAAAAGCTCTCATGATCATTTGACTATATTTCATATGAGAATAGTCAATGAGTAGCCTTGTCAAAGTTGACATAGGCATAACATTGATAGCAGAGCCATTATCAATAAGAACTTTGGCTATGATATAGATTTTACACTTGACCATGATATGCAAAGCCTTGGCATTTCCTCTTTCTTTCGAAGGAATCTCATCATCGTTGAATGAAATATAATACGACATGACTAGATTTCCAGCCAAGTGGTTCACATATTTAACCGATACATTATGTGCCACATATGCTTGGTTCAATACTTTCAGCAAGACATTTCGATGTGGTTCTAAATTTAATAGCAGTGATAATAATGAGATTCATGCTGGCATCTTGTTCAACTGTTCAACAACTAAATATTACTATGTTTTACCAGCTTCAAGAATTCACAAGCTTCTTTTTCTGACACCGACTTTGGATGATTTTTCTCAAATTCTACTTCAGGATTATTTCATCTTTCTCTCACCTTGGCTTTCTCTCCTCTAGCTTTCTCCAATATTTCTGGAGTGTAGCATCTTTCACTTTGGATAATACCTCTTACATCAGTTATATTAGAGGCGTCAGCTTTAGAGACATCTTTTTCTTACTCTTAAACTACTGTATCACAGCCATATTTCCAGAATACAGCTTTATCATCCTTATATGGGAATGAAGTCAGAATTTTAAAAGTTATCGGCTTAAGAATGAGTTTATCTAGGACTGACTTTGGCTTATTCCCACAATGAATCATCACCAACTTTGGAAAAAGTTTTACTGGCTTATCAGTCATGGATACTTTAACAATTTTTAAGTTTTTTCCTTTTTAGTAGACCTTCATCTGGTATGAATCCAAGAGCTTTTGCACCTCTTGGTGAAACTGTTCACAAGTTTTGATAGAGTGACCCATTGCCCCACTATGATATTTATAACTAGTACCTGCTATATATATATTTCACGATAACTGTACAAACTCACTCGTTGTATCATGTCAGATTTTCACAAAACATCAAACAACTGACTGAGAGGTGTCTTAATATCTACCACTTTTTTTTTTCAGATAGCACTCTTGTTCATTACTTAGGGCATTCACATTATGATTAGGCAAAGGATTACCACTAACATTTGGTGCAGTCACCCATCCTATATCAAAACTAATCATTCCATCCTTGATCAGTCGTTACACTTTATGTTTCAAGGTGGTATAATTTTTAGTGGAGTGACCAGTAATCCCATAGTGATAGTCACAATAAGCTCTGGGATCATACCATTTAGGATAAGGTGGCTTGAGGGGTTCTAATTTACTAGAAGCAATCAGATGACTGTTGTAAAGCTCATGATATAATTCTATATAGGTCATTGGAATTGGTTCAAATACAAGTTTTTCATGAATAGTTTATTGCTCATGAGAACCTTCCATTAGGCTAGTTAGACGAGTTTGAGATATTGAAGTAGGTTGAGTGTTGGGACTGTATGTGGCATTCTGAAGTCTGAGAAGAGAGGTTAATATGTTTGGGGATAAGATGACTGTGCGAATGGTTGGTATGGGTAAGAGGAAGTGTTATTTATAACAGAATAATATGAAAGGTATCCTTGTGGTGAGTAGGGTTGATAACCCTCGAATTACTGTCTATCAAAGCTTATAACCTGAGCTTCAGTCTTTTTTTTCTTTGGGGTTTTTTTGTTGGATGCTTCACCTCTTTTCAACTTGTCATTCTTGATGGCACTCTCAATAATTTCTCCTGAAATTATCATATCAGTAAAATTTTTTGTTGTATTCTCTATCATCTTTTCATAATAGAAAGGTTTCAAAGTGCTAACAAATAGCACTATAGTCTCTTTCTCAATCCAAGGAGGTTGTACTTGAGAAGCTATATCCCTCCATCTCTGGGCGTATTCCTTAAAAGACTCATTTACTTTTTTTTTTCAAGTTCTGTAAAGACAAACGATCATTAGTTAGATCTATAATATGTAGATATTGACTAATGCAATCATGAGCCTATATCACTCTAAGAACGAATGCGAGTTCTGTCTAGCTGAACATACCACCTGACAGTAGAGTCTGTAAGGCTATCTTGAAAAACATGCATTAGTAATTTTTCATTATGGGCATGGGCTACCATCTTCTGACAATACATCGTGATATGGGTTTTTGGGCACTTTATACCATCATATTTTTCAAATTTTGGTACTTTAAATTTTGGTGGGATGACTACATCTGAGACTAAGCACATTCCAGCAGCATCAACAAAACCATAAAATCTAATCCTTTTTACGGCCCGTAATCTTTGTTCAAGCATACTAATCTTTGGATCTTCTTGAGACTCTGCCATCTTTATTTTTTTTTACTTTTTTTTTAAGTCATCTAGATCAGAAATTAGTTCTACTACTTTTTCGTAAAGACATAATTTATATAGCTATGGTAATGCCTTGGATTTAAAGCTGATGGTATTTCGAGGTATACAAGATATGAGAACTGTTGTGACGGAATATCCTGTGTGGGCTGGGCTTGTTGTGGATCGAAACCTGAAGGATACAAAAGTTCGGCCACTTTTTGTGATGGAAGGCCTTGTTGGCTCGTGTTTTCTTTTATTCTTTTTCCCTTGTTCAGCTTATTGAGAGCATCTAGAATCTTGCTCAACTCATTCTCAATATTTTTCTGTGCTTTCTCCAACTTTTCAAATTTGTGAGAACTTTCTTGCTTCATTTGTCTGGCTCTGGCTCTTATGTTATATCGATGGACAGGATTCTCGCTAGATGGAGCTATCTTTGAACCTTAAATACCATATATTAGAATTAGCAAATTTATATGACTATCTCATGGTTACTTTGTTAAGTGTAATGAGTGAGAATGTAATGAATGAAATTACATGTATGCAAAAAACATTTACCTTAAGACGGTATTTAACTAAAAGATTTCATTTATTCCAAAAAACTTTTATTTACATTGAGTTTATCATCATAGAGTTATAACCATAAAATCATTTGATTTGCTCATGTTGGGCCTTGGCTTCTTCGATGAAGTTCAATAGATGCTGTCCATGCTCTTCTACTGGGGCCATCACTTGTTTCAATACCTCTGCCTCTTCTACCATTTCTCTTGCCTTGCATACCCCTTTACAAATTTAGGTCGTTAAAAGCTCAATGTATTTTTATCTTTCGAAGTTCTCTCTTTTACCACATCAGACTTGGTATGATAACTCTCTATGCTCTCTGACTAATACAGCAATATGGTATTCTTGTTCATTCAACTTTTATCTCAACCTGGTTAGGTAGCTATTCAACATGTTATTCTTTGTCTGTACTTGGGTACTTTTTTCTTCCAATTTAGCATATTCTTGTTTCAATCTTGCATTCTCTTCAGTCAGCTCAACAATTGTTATCTTTTTGGCCTTTTCTCTCACACATAACCTCTTATGTTCTTGGTGTAACTCTGCTAAGTCTTCAATAGCTGTATCACGTTCTCTAGCAATCTTACAAACTCTAACTTCATGTCTTTCAGCTCTATCTTTTCACTGATCTTTTTTTTCTGGAAGCTTCTGGATTTCTTGCTTTAACTTATCCTTTTCAGACTCAAACTTTTTTGTCACAAACTCTAATTCTGATGGTGTCTATTCAAGCTTTCCTCTTATTGGCGGTTGAAAGCTTTTATAAGTGAATACCATTTCCTGTCTTCATTTTGCTCTTCAAGGCAAATACCTTAGAGTGACGTTATCAGTAAATGGTCCATGACTCACTTTTCGGGGGTTTTTTCATGCTTTAATCATCTTATTCATCATTTGAAATACTTTTGGCTCGCTGTAAGAGAAATCTAACTGATGAAGCCTATGCGTCATAGGAATGAATTGTTCTATCCTGAACTACCTTCTCACTAGGAGTGGTGCATAATTTGTCGCTCCTCATAAACCCAAAAGTGGGACCACTGTATTATCTCTACACTGATACAACATAGGTTCACGATTCATCCACGGGACCAACCATTTTACTTCGGTACTGGTTAATTTTTGTAGGAAAGCTATCCTTTCCTTTTTAGACTTTTGTTCTGACCACCCACTTTCACAGAATTTCTTGATCGGAGCTCGATTGCGAACATAAAGCTTTGAAAAAACACATTTTCTTCATTCGAAGTGGCTTTTCATCCATAAGTATAATAACTGAATGCAGCCTATAAAGCGCCCTCCATTTCGACAACAGTAACTTAAAGATCTGATAGTCTCTGCTAATTTTACCATTGAAGGGTTACAACCATTGATCACACTCTCAAAGAAGTCAACCACTGTTATCTCAATATAACCCAAAACCTTTAGAAATGTCACCATTCCATATATAGCTAAGGTAAATACATCTAACCTCTGTTCTTCGTTGGCATGTTGCAATAAAAACTCATGAAAAAACTTCCACAGTAGATAAACCTGTTCTTATTTTTTCTTTGTATGAGAATTCACAACTTCTTTATCTATCCCCATGAGTTGAGCCAAACCCTTACGAAATCTTGACTTGTGTTTTTTTACATATATCTTATCAGGAGCCTTGAGGTGCAAACCTAACAAAGTCGAATATTCTTCAATGGTTGATGTCATATCAACTTTATTGAAGATGAAACACTTTATGCAAGATCCCAAAATTAGGCTGCAGCTCTGATTAATTGATCATCGAAAACTACTGCGAGAAGGTATGTTATATGCCCGTGTCTCTGGCAAAATTACTCTTATTTCGACGAACTCATCTTCTACCATATATCAACCAAACCCTTCAAATTATTTTGTTTGAAAAGGATAGATGTTTCTTGAGACAAGATAGAATCATGTTCGATTGGTAAACAATCCCCCATCTTTAGTTGAATCTTTTCTGACTGGACCCTTACTTCTTGGGTGACTCGCAAGGAGCTAATACAGATGAAGAACAAACTAGTCATTCTGTGAAGTCCATGAAAAATTTTGTTGAAGATCATCTTTCAAGCAAATGTTCTTTATGCAACTTTATGATATGAGCATGAACCAATGCAAAAGAATGAGAGAAAAGGTTAGTATGCCCAGAGAAAAAAAAATAACTAAGTAAATTAAAATATCACATAGAATAAGAGAAATGAACCCTATACTTTTGGTCAATTCTAAAAGAGAAGAATGATGGCTCTATCTATAGGTTAGGCATTCTTAAGGTTCACTATATGTGGTTTAAGGTTAAAGTCTAAAGTTTCCAAATTGCTCCTTACATCATTGTCCATTACAAACTAGTAAGGCACCCTAATCCTAACCCATTACAGGCTACAAGCGAAAAAGGTTCAATTTGAGTGGGAGTATTTTGCTAGCCACTACAGAGGCATTAAACCTCATGAAAGCAATAGGTACTTTACTCCCTCCTAAAGGGACAGAGCTCGGGTATAGAGCTCATGTTATGCATATGCATATGAATGACATAATTAATAAAGTAAATAAACATAAATGAATAAAAAATATATACAAAAGGGTTCAATTTTATTAGGCTTTTAGATAACACAAATTTATTTACTGGCCTGACTCTCAGACGTCTCCAGTGGAGTTGCTAAGCTGTCATAACGTTTAGATCTAGGGATCTATCGCTAGATATTGACTTAAGGAGTCGCCACTAATCTTTTTAATCTAGGTGCGATTGGCCACCTAAGGAATCTATCCTTTCAAGGAACACCTAAGCTTAAAGGTCCTTAAAAAAATAGGTTCAAGGTCTACTAACAAGAACAGGGTTTGGAAGTTCAGTTACGTGTGAGGAAGGTTATAGCACCCTCACAACGCCCATCGAAAGATGGTACCAGCTTAATTTTGTGTTATCCAATAAGCCTTAAAAATTTATCAAGTAATTAATTATTGAAAATTATTCTCAATTGACTCTAATACCTTTAGCAAAAAATTGAAAAAATTTTCTCACCTCAAAAGTATGCAAGAAGACTACTGTTTCACTTGTAGAGGCTTTATCGTCATATTATTTAACATTAAAGAAAATTCAAAAAGGGAAAAAATAAAAAAAATGATTCAGCTTTAGATATAAATCCTTTTCTCTTCAAAAATTCATTGCTTTTGTACAAGAAAAATTGATAATTTCAACTTTTCCCCAAAATGTTTTTTGAAACTTTAATTTTGAGAAAAATTGATACTTTCAACTTTTCCTAAAAAAAAAACCTTTTTTTGAAAATTATTTCCAAAGAAAATTGATACTTTTAACTTTTCCTCGAAAATAATTTTTTAGAAAACTTATTTTCAAAAAAATTAATACTTTTAACTTTTCCTCAAAAATATTTTTTAGAAAACTTATTTTTAAAAAAATTGATACTTTCAACTTTTCCTCAAAAAATTTTTTTTTAGAATTTTTATTTAAAGAAAATCAAAAAATAAAATAAAATAAAGATAAAAATGAAAGAAAAATAGAATAAAATAAAAATAAAATAAAATAAAAAATACTAACAAATTCTAATCTAATCAATAAATAACAATAATAATAATAATAATAATAAATAAATAAATAAATAACCTTTTTGAACGGCTCGGCTCGGCTCAAGATAGAAAAGGCGGCTCGAAAACGGGGCTCGAGGGCGTCGGCTCGGCTCCAGGGGTTGGCTAGCACTCAGGTCACACGCGGGTCAAACACGAGTTGGTGCTCAGGTCGGGTCGCCCGATTTCAAAACGCGCGGATCTTTTAGGAATAGTAATGTCAAAACGATGTCATTTTCAGCAAGTATAAAGGGCTTTAACCTCTGTTTTTCAGTAGACCACTGCTTCTCTCTCTCTCTCTCTTCCCTTCCTTTCCTCTTTCCTCTCTCTAAACAATCCTAGATTCCGATTTAATTTCTATCAAAATCCAGAAAAAAATCACCAGAATCTTTAAATCTGACCAAAAAAATCATCAAAAAATTCAAAGTTCGTCGAAAAATTTCATCGGATTCTGAAAATTTTCCAATAATTTTTTAGAAAAAAATGCCAAAAATTCAAAAAAAATTCCCACCAATTCCTAAAGCTATTCTAATGCACCAAAACCCTTTTTTAGCTTTTGTTTCCTCTCTGTGTGTCTTTTCTGTTCGTTTTTTGTGGATCTATTTATAGAGATTGATCAGAAGAGTTTCTGATCAATCTCCAATTCCTCTTGGATTGGGATTCAATCCTTGAATCCAATCTGGACCATGATTGAATCCCAAATTCACGATAAAATTTTAAATTTTTATCCTAATCCCTGCCGTATAAGAAGAAAAAGAAAGAAAAAAATAAAAATAAAAATAAAAATAAAAATAATAATTAATAGATAACTAAAAGAAAATAATAATAATAATTAAATAATAATAATAATAGATAAATTATAATAAAAAATATATATTAATTGATAAATAAAAAAATATGTTAATAGATAAAAATAAATATATTAGTAGAGAAATAATAAATATATTTAAAAAATAAATAATAATAATAATAATAATAATAATAATAATAAAAATAAAAGTAAAAATGAGCCTATTTTACCCATTTGGACCAAGTCCAATTGATCCGGGCTTAGACTAAATTAGGTGTCTACACCTGATCTGAGTTTCTAAGAACTTGAAACTAACACAAGTAATGTCCATAGTGAATCTAAAACTGAAACTTGTAAGCTAACTGGTGATCTTGACTTCCTATTGCATTAAGAAAAAGTGTGAGGTTATGCACTCAGTATCCCACCTACAAGTACATCTCATATAATAGGTTAAATCTAAATTTTTGAGCCTTTATTACTAATCTTGACAATATGTAAATTTCAAGAAATATACAAAAAATCTTTAATGAACCAGATTGGAATGCAACAGTTATTGAAGAAATTAAGGCACTAGAGAAGAATGTACATGGAAAATTTCATATTTGCCTAAAAGGAAAAACCCAATTGGATGTAAATGGATCTTTACAATAAAGCATAATGCAAATGGAAGTATAAATAGGTTCAAAGTTAGACTTGTTGCAAAGGGTTTCACTCAATCCAATGGGATAAACTATGAGGAAACATTTGCTCCAATAGTCAAACTCAATTTAATCAAAATTCTATTGTCACTATCAGCTAACTTGGATTAGCCTCTGTTATAACGTATAGATTCGTGGACCTACTGTTAAACTTGGAATAAAAAGGAGTCGCCACCAATCTTTTTAGGTTAGGTGTGATTGGCCATCTGATTAAAGCTGATCTGTAAAACAAATGTTAGGTTTAGAAATTGATTACGCATGGGGAAGGTTATAGCATCCCCAAAACGCCCATCGGAGGGATGCCACCAGTTTGATTTCGAATTATCCAAGCCTTACTTATTTAGTAAATCTTATACTTTTTTTTTTTTTTTATCTTGTTTGTTATTTTTATTTTTTCTTTTTTGGAAATAACCTTTTTTTCTTAAGAAAAGACAGAATAATTTTTTTTCTTTTTTTCTTTTTTTTTAGAAGAAAAATCAAGAAATAAAATATGGGTAAAAATAAATAAATAAATAAATAAAAATAAAAAAATAGAAAAAGGAAAATCTGTGGTCGGGTTTGGACGCGGGTCAGCACCTGGATCTTTGGGTCAACATGTGGATCCTGGCTTGGCAAAACGGCATCGTTCTGGAGTGGTATAAAAGGCTTCCCTCAACATTTTGTTCTTAAAAACCTCAGAGCCTCTCTCTCTACCCTCAAAATCCTCTAACTTCTCTCTAGAAATCTATCGAAAAGTTCAACCAAAAATTGCAAATCCCATCAGTTTCTGGAAACTTCACCGAAAAATCTAACTGAAAACTAAAAAACCCACTGGTTTCTGGAAAGCCTGCTAGATTCTGAAAATTTTGTCGGAAACTTCAACTTTCATCGAAAAATTCAATCGAAAACTTCAATGTTCTTCAAAAAACCCAAAAAAAATCTAAAAAAATCTAAAAAAAATTCCTAGATAGTCCTAGCCCTTCCTAAACCTCTTACAATCTCAAATCCATCTTCAGAAACCCAAAATCACACCCAGAACTACAAATCGAACCTGAAATCCCTATCATTGAATCTTAGAAACCCTTACTACCAAAATTTTATCATAGCTTTCCTAATAATTTTTCTTGTGTTTTTCCCTTGTTTTCTGTATGTTCCTCTGTGTTAGAATCAGTCCAATTTATTGGTAGCCTAGGATCAATTCAAAAAAATGGATAGAATCAATCCCAGGCTTGATTCTTGGGATTGTATTCTATCCAGACGAGATTTTAGATCCAAAATTTTAGCAGTATTAATTTGATTCTATGTTGACCCAAAAATATGGTGATTCTAATATTTGTTCACATGCAGATTAAGCAAAAAAAAATGAAAAAAAAATAATAATAACAATAATAATGATGATGATGATAATAGTAATAATGATGATGATAATAATAATAATAATAATAATAATAATAATAATAATAATAATAATAATAATAATAATAATAACAATAACAGAATCTAATTGGACCAAAATAAGCTATAATAAGCCTAGTTAGGTTTGACCAAAATGGGCCCAACTAGGCTTAAGCCAAGATGGGCCTAATTAGGCTCGAACCAGAATGGGCCTAGTTGGGTTAAGACTAGAATGGGTCCAATTAGGCTTGGATTAGAATGGATCCAACTGAGCTTGGATGAGGATGGGCTCGAACCGAAATGGGTGTCTACAGCTGTCCCTCTTTGCACATCTTTGTTAGACAAGGATGTTGCAAAGACCTAGACACTCACTCTGAACTTGAATTCAAAAAATGACTTGGACTAAACCAAGGTTAGGATTCGGGATTAAACCACGAGTCAAATGAAATGATTAAGACCAAGTCAAAGTAAAAAATAATGATTGGGATGAAACCATAAATCATAAGCAATGATCTAGACTTGGCCAAGATCGAGCGACTGAGATGAAACTATGAGTCAAATAAGGCTACCAAGACCGAGTCAAGGTCAAAAATAAATGATTGAGACAGAACCAGGAATCATAAGAAATGATCTGGACTAAGCCAAGATTAAGCAACCGGGATAAAACTATAAGTCATATGAAATGAAGCAACCATGACCAAGTTAAGGTCTAAAATGAATGACCAGGATGAAACCATGAATCATAAGCAATGATCTAGACTTGGCCAAGATCGAGCAACCGAGATGAAACCACGAGTCAAATAAAGTGACCAGGATCGAGTCAAAGTCAAAAATAAATGATCGAGATGGAATCATGAATCATAAGAAATGATCTGGACTGAGCCAAGATCAAATGATTAAGATGAAACCACAAGTCATATGAAATGAAGCAACCAAGATCGAGTCAAGGTCTAAAATGAATGACTAGGATGAAACCACGAATCATAAGTAATGATCTAGACTTAGCCAAGATCAAACGATCGGGACGAAACCACGATTAAATGAGAAGACCAGGATAGAGTCAAGGTAAAAAATAAATGATCAAAATAGAACCATGAATCATAAAAAATAATTTAAACTGAATCAAAATCAAGTGAGTGAGATAATGCAAATGTATGCCTTATCTAGGATGCAAATGAATCATTAATTATGGTACTAAGGCTTTTGTATTCTCATTTTCGTGCACCTTTAGTAGAGAAATCATTGGATATCATCCTGTATGTTTACCTTCACTGTGCACCCTAACAGAGAAATCTCTATTTGCATTTGGTAAAAAAGCTATTTTTCATCAACTCAGAGGTGCATTTTGGCAAAAAAACCATCTTTCATTAGCCTAAAGTCATGTAAAGAAATCATTTTCCATCAATCTGGAGATGTGTTCTTTGTTAAAGTAGTCATTTCGCTTGTCTGTTAAGCAAAGCCATATAAGTCTTTTTGAGTCATCTTTTGTCTTTATCTCTTTCAATCCTTTAAAATAACTCATTTCTTATGATTTTGTTAAATTACTAATCATTATCCTAATTTAAAAGCATGAGGATGCAAGTTATGCATTTCTTCCATTCATGGCAAGACATAAAGAAAAAGAGTAATGAATAGGATTTAAAGAATGAAAAGATGGCTTTCATTTATTTAGGTAATCAGTTACAAATGATGGTGGGAAGGATAAAAAAATACACATGAGTGACTATTTGGGGTAACAGTGCCCTAAGATAAATGATTAGATGACCATGACAATAAATCTTGGATCTCATTTAAAAACTTGATTAAAACTTGATGCCCATACATTTCAAAGCTCTTCAAAATTTACTGTCCCTGATATGTTTTCCAAGTAGTGCCAATTGAAGCCACCTTCTAGAGTTTCAATCTAGATCTTTTCTTTTAGGTCTAAACCGTTCTTTCGGGTTTTTGGGTTGGATTTTTTTTTCTCTTTTTTTTTTTTGGTAAATCAAGCAAAATACTTCTTCACTATGTCAGAATTGACAGGACCAGGAAGTTCATCTTCATCCATTTATGACAAGATCAAAGCTCCTCCGAAAAAAGCTCTTTTTACCACATAAGGCCCTTTCCAATTTGGAGTCTATTTTTTTTCTATCAGTATGATGACTTGGAAGAATCCTTTTCAACACCAATTTTCCTTCTTAGAATTATCAAGGTTTGACTTTTTTATCATAAGCTTTCATCATTCTTCTTTGATATAATTGGCCATAGCACAACGTTGTCAATCTTTTCTCATCGATAAAGTTCAGTTACTCATATCGCTCTCGAATCCATTCAGCTTCTTCTAATCTCACTTCTTTTAGAACCCTTAGAGATGGAATTTCTACTTTTATTAGTAATACAACTTTCATCCTATAAACTAAGGAAAAAGGAATTTCCCCAGTAGAGGTGCATATAGAAGTTCATACGCATGTAAAATGAAAGGCAAATTTTCATGCCAATGATTGTATGTTTCAATCATCTTCTCTAAAATTTTTTTGATATTCTTGTTTACAGCTTCTACTCCCCCATTCATTTTTGGACAATATGGGGCTAAATTATGGTACTTGATTTTGATTTGAGCACATACTTTTTGCATTATCTTGCTATTTAGATTCTTGGCATTATCATATATAATTCTTTCTGACAGCCCATATCTATAAATTATTTCTCTTTTGATAAATTTACAGACCACTAATCTAGTCACTGCTATAAAAGAGGCAACTTCAACCCATTTGGTGAAGTAGTCAATCATCACAAAAATGAATCTACTCTCGTTTAAAGCTTTTAGTGTGATAGGGCCAATGACATCCATTCTCCACATAAAAAATGGCCAAAGTGATGCTATGACATGCAAAGTGCTGGGCGAAGCATGAATCTTGTCAGTATAAATGTGGCATTTATGGCACTTTCGAGCATAATCAATACAATCTTTTTCCATTGTCAACCAGTAATATTCAGCTCACATGACCGGTCTCGTCATTATATGTCTATTTGTATGTGTCCCACATACACTATTGTGCACTTTTTTAACAATTCTTTTGGCTTCAAATGCACTTGCCCAATGGAGTAACACTTGGTCCTTGCCCCTTCTGTACAAAGTTTCTCCATCTAGAAAAAATCTCTTGGCCAATCTTCATAAGACTTTCTTATCATTTTTTGTTGCTTGATTTGGATATTGTTGATTTTTTAAATATTGCATGATATCATAATACCAGGGGCAGCCATCCTCCTCTTATTCTAAGTTGGCATAATGTACTGGCATATCTTTGATATCCAACTTGATAGGTTGGATTTCAATGGTATCATCGATCCATACCATGATGGTCAAGATAGCCAAGGCATCTGCAATCTGATTTTTTTCTTGAGGTAAATGTTCAAATCGAATTATTTTAAACTATTTGCATAGCTTTAAGATGTATTTTTGATAAGGGATAAGTTTTGAATCCCTTGTCTCCCATTCACCCTTCAATTGATAAATAACTAGAGCTGAGTCTTCAAACACTTTTAATATTTAATCTTCTTATCTAAAGCCACATGCAGCCTCATGACACAAGCTTCATACTCAGTGACATTATTAGTGCAGTTGAAGTTTAATCTTGCTATAACATGATAGTGGTGCTCCGCTAGAGATATCAAAACTACTTCAATCCCATACCCCATGGCATTAACAGCCCTACGAAATACATTTGCCATGTTTCTTCATCATCATCATCTTTTTCTGATTCTAAGATGGCCATTAATTCTTTATTTGGAAAATCAAATTTCATGGGCTCATAATCTTCAGCGGCCTTATCTACCAAGAATTTAACAATGACACTTCCTTTGATTACTTTTTAACTTACATTTGCTATGTCATATTTAGAAAGCAACAATTACCATCTTACGATTCTTCCTGATAGTGAAGGCTTCTCGAAGATATATTTGATAGGGTCTAATTTAGCTATAAGTAAAATGGTATGGTACAACATGTACTACTTGAGCCTTTTAGCCGTCCAAGCTAAAACACAATACAGTTTCTCTAGTGATGAATACTTGGACTCATACTCTATGAATTTTTTACTCAAATAATAATAGCTTTTTCTTTCTTACTGGATTCATCTTGTTGGCTCAGTACACATCCTACCGAGCCCTCATGTACCACAGGTATAGAATTAGTGGTTTTCTTAAGATAGGGGGTGCTAATTTTGGAGGGTTTGATAAACGTCACTTAATCTTATCGAAAGCTTCTTGACATTGCGCATTCCACTCCCTGGGATTATTCTTTCGAAAGAGTTTGAAAATAGGGTCATATTTAAGAATGAGTTGATATATGAACTAGAAAATATAATTCAATCTACCTAAGAAATCACAAACCTCCTTTTGTGTACTTAGTGGAGATAGATTCTGAATGGTCAAATTTTGATCCCTCTTTCACTGACTATAAATACTAATAACTTTCTTGACTTGGTTCTAAATGTACATTTAGCTGAATTTAGCTTGAGTTGGAACCTTCACAACCTTTCAAATAACTTTTTAAGGTTGATTACATGATCCTTTCCTTTTCGGGATTTGATAATCATGTCATCCATATACACCTCAATCTTCTTATGCATTATATCATAGAAGAGTGTCACCATAGCCCTTTAATAAGTTGCTTTAGCATTCTTTAGTCTGAAAGGCATAACTTTGTAGCAAAAAATCCCCTACATGGTGATAAAATTAATCTTAATTAAAATCATTTCATTTTAAAAGAAGGCCTATGAAAAAAGGCTTGATTTACAAGGAGAATCATTTCATTTCTAAAAGTTAAAGTCCAAGCCTAAATCCATAAATTTTTTCCTGGAAGTTCCCAAAATAGATCTAAGAAATTGTAATTAATGGGCCTTATTAGCATTCAATGATCACCCTCATGCTTTGATGACATTGACCCTACAAAAGCATGTAAATCAGATCATGTATACAATGAAAATCTAGTAAATTAATTAAAAGTGTTATATAGAAGCTATATATGAATATTGTCTGTCATATTTTCTAAATTGAAATGACCACCAATCACTAGCTTTGGCAAATTGGCACATATATAATTATAATTGACCATTTTCTGACTACTAATGAAACAAATATATTTTTTAGTACTATTGTGCATCAAAAGTATATTCAATGAATCCTTATATATATTAACATATTGTAAATTTGTAGAATGCAACAAAATAAGATGTGCAAAGTTGCTAATCACCTTAACATTTCCCTTTAACTTGTTACAAAATGAATATAATCTACCCATCCTTGATGACCAGAACTTTTTTTGTGTGTTCAATAAGAAAACAAAAAATGTTAAAAATAAAGTAACAAAACAAAATACATGTTCATTTGTAAGAGTCGCAAAGCTTTTTAAGCTTGTAGTATGAAGCATAGCTCGTTTGGCTCATCGATCACTATTCAATTCAGCAAGAGTCTATAATTATTAAAAAATAGGAAAAATAAATAATGAAATTCGGACACGAATAATTTTTGACAATTGATGTAAACTTTACCTTTCCTTCAAGTGAAAGCCAATATGTTACAAGAAATGCCCATTAATCTCTCAAGACGTCGAAATGTTTGTTCTGCAATAAATCATCTTTGTTGTTGGAGTGGAAGTACTTGACTTTTAGCTCAACCTTATAATCCTTCCATTTTTTTTCCTAGTGATTTGAATAACCAACCAGTGTAATGTTCAAGAAGCAAAAATTTTTCCTATAAACAAGCACAAATTATTGAGATATCTAATCAAAAAATGAAAGTTCTATAAGAAGCTAGAGGATAAAATGAATTCAAAGGAAGTAAAAAAATCACATAGTGTGTGTATTTGTAGATTATGTATTTGTACCTTTATATGTTTCAAGGTGTCCGTCTTGTACATTTGAGGCACCTTTTTCAAAGTCTAATAATTCAAAGAGAGTAAATACCAATATCTTACTAAGATCCCAAGATAAGATGACATGCTACGGGCTAACCTCTACTATTAAATCATACTTTAATTTACTGTTGGGGAGAAAGATTCCATACATCAATAATTTTGTTATGCCATAAGTGCCACGCTTCCTAGTAGGATCTTTCAATGATAATTAAAAGTAGAAAAGTCAGCAAGAAAATTAAACATAAAATTTAATCAACATGCAGTAAAAATAAGTTATGCATTTGTTCAATAGCATCTTATTAAGGTTAATGTTGTTGTGAAGCATTCTCTTGACATTGTTTTTCTTTAGTATCTTCAGTCATAATTACACAATTTCACATGCTTTTAGTTTTCACCATGATGATTAATGAAGTAAACCTATACAAAAGAGAAAAAAATAGGTTACATAATTATGAACAAGGAAGTCACAAATATGAACAAGGAAGCCATGCTATGCCAATCCAACCTATAGCACAAAGAATGTCAATTAGCATACCATATAAGCACTAGAAAGATGTTCTTTATAATAGTAAAATATTCTATAGATAATATTTTACAAATGTTACCTTAGAAGATAGGCAAAGAGTGGTCAACTTAAAAAAGGCCTTTGCACTACTAAGTAAACCTGCATAAAAGAGAAAAATCAAGTTAAAAGGAATACATATATAAAGATAAAGTGAATAGGAAAACACAAATTCAAGATTTACCTATTTGATCATTAAAGAAATCTCTTAATTATAAGAAAACAAAATCATATAGATTCAACCTTATTATTTATTTGAATCCACACCCATATCATACAAATCTCTTTATATTGCATTTAATACAAAATTTCAATTCTCATACCAAGGATCTTGAACATAAAATACTTGTTTTTCTTAGGATGCAAATACAGAAGGTTCATCTTTTATATCCTTACCTGTATGAATTAAATTTGAGAAATTCACAAGGGTAAATCCATATTGATATTTCTTAATGCCTTTGCTTTTAATAAGGCTAACCCAATCATATCTAAACTATACAATCTTAAATCTATCAAAGTAATTCAATTTTATTATATCCATTAGTGCTCCATAATAGGTATCCTCCATAACAATTGGATCTCTACTTTGAACATTTAGATAATGAGTGGTTTTTACAATCATAGCTACTATACCATTTTGAGTTTTGCTATCCTTTTCAAGACTTTTGGTATGAAACCTAATCCAATTGATAATATAACTTGTATATCTTGTTGCCACCTTATTAGAACTTTAAGAAAAATACCTAATGTCTTTTGTAGTTTCCAAAGGATCCATTTTACAACCTAATTTAACATTGAAATGTATAAAACTTGTTATTTTAACCTTAAATTAGAAAAAAACAATGATAAATTAGAAAATTACTAACCCGATCATGAAATGTAGAATTCATCATATCATTTATTTCAATTGGATGAGCTTGACTATGCCTTTGTTGCCCTTTTACACTTTTTTTCAAATTCCTTGTAAAGAACCTAATCAAGTTAACTATAGTTTAATTAAAATACTTTATAAAAGAAGGACAAAACTTTTCTAGAAAACTTACAAGTGAAATTCTTGAATTGCTTCACACTGAAATAGCACATAACGATGAGCTTGTACCCACTTTTTTTCATTTAGCTCTTATTACTTTTCTTAATGGTCTATTTAAACATGGAAATAAGCTTGAGTTTTGTTATGGTTCATTAGGGTTGTTATAATTTCTAACTATGAAATGGAATCAGGTTTCAAACTCTTCTAAGTATCTTGAACAAAAGACAATACACTCTTCAGCCAAGTAAGCCTTTATAATTGAACCTTCTGGGTGTGCTTTATTAGTCTTATAAGACTTTAATTTACAAAGAAACCTATAATAAAAGGAACAAATATAAAGAAAAGACTAAATTGAATAATTGAAAGACCAAATTTAATATGAAAAAAAAACATTAATTATTAAATTATACTTTTCAATTGGATACATCTATATATAGTAAATAGATCTTGCAATTTTTGCCTTTTCAACCAAATTACCATAAAATGTACCATGATGGTGAAGAATAAAGAAGGGAAAATCTTCTTCAATCGACAAAAAGTGAGAACAATCTTAGATTAAAGTTGCTCAAACTTTTTTATTTGGAGAATTTTAGCACATAATGACTTGAAAATTTGACCCAATTCAACCATAACCCTGGTCACATTTTTAAGTAAAAACCTACACAATGCTAGTCCAAAAAACTCTTCTATCAATATGTGGGTTATCATGACTTTTCAAAGGTAAAACTTTGTGATATTTGAGACTAACACATTGAGAGATATTTATAGAGTAACCATCAAGAACTTTAATACTTTTTAAAACTCTTAAAAAAAATCTTTCTCTTTTATTGACATCCAATAGCACGTAAGAGGTATATGAAATCTACCATCCCCATTTCCTTTAGATATAGTTCTTGTCGTATACCCAATGGTTGCAAGTCTAGACATGTATTCAAATTATCCTTAGTCTTTCTTTTGATATTTAATATAGCTCCCAAAACATTATCACACATATTTTTTTCTACATGCATCACATTTAGATTATGACATAACAAATTATCCTCCCAATATGATAAACTAAAAAGAATGCTCTTCTGTTTTCAAGTATTACAATAAATTGGATTTTTCTTTTCAAAAGTAACATGCATGTGTTCTACTTGACTTAAAATCATAGTTCCTGAAAGTAAAATTGGGGCAACCCTTAGTTTTTGAATGCCATTAAAAGATGAATCAGTTCAGAATTTATGATTAATATCTAAAAACCAATAATAACCCATGAAACAATATTTACCCTTCTGATCTAGCCATAAATGGCATGTATCATCAAAACAATGAGGACAAGCAAATTGACTTATAACATTCAAACCAGACAAATCACCATATACATGAAAGTCGTTTATCATCCACAATAAAGCAACAAGTAACTAAAAATTATCTCCAGTAAAAGTATCAAAGGTGTTTACACCAACTTTTCACAATTCTTTTAATTCTTTTACTTGAGATTTCAAGTAAACATTAATATCATTTCTAGTCCACTCTTACCTAGAATCACTAAGGAAAGAATAAAACTTGAATTTTTCATGGAGAACCAATGGGGCAAATGACTTGGTATCACCATAACAGGCTAAACACTATACTCATTATTCATTGTCCTAGATGGATTAAATCCATCAATAGCTAACCTTAGCCTCACATTACAAGAGTTTGAGGTAAAATTAGGATACCATAAATCAAAATATTTTCAAGTAGAGAGTAAACTAGATGCTTAGCCTTTCCATCTTTTTACGACCCTTATCATGCCATACCATGGCAGAAGCCATGTTTAGAGACATGAACAATTTTTAGAGTTTAGGTTTTAGGGAAAAATGACATAACACCTTCATAGGTTTTTTCTTTTAACCACCAAAATTGCCCTTCAAATCAACATTATCATTTGCACCCACCTAAACGCACCATACACATAACACGAGTCTTCATTTGTCTTTTCATCTAGGTATAACATACAATCATTTAGACAAGCATGAATCTTTTCATACCCAAGATCTAATTCTTTAATCATATTCTTAGTTTTACGATAAGAATTAGGTAAGGTTTCACACTTGAGAAGAATTCTTTTTATTACTGAAAGATGAGAATTGAATGGCTCACTACTCATCCCATAAAAAATCTTTATCTGAAACAATTCTAAGATGATAGATAATCTAGATTATTTTTTAAATCTTGGATACAATTCTTGGTTATAATCCTCTAACAACTTATAAAACTTAACTGCTTCAATATTTGGCTCTTCTTGGGATTGTCTACTATCACTCTTTTCACCAAAAATTAAGAAAAATCAATCATATTTTCATTTTCATTAACTCATAAAATCTCTTCAATATTAGGAAATTGAAGTTCTTGTGAGCTTTCAAATTGAAAAAACCCTTCCAGTAAATGAGACTCATAAACAGGAAATGAAGTTTCACCATGACAAATCCAATTAGTATAACCAAACAAAAATCCATTGCAAATCAAATGCACTTGTACAACTTCTAATGGTATCCAATGCATATTGACACATTTCATGCATGGACATAAAATCATACTATCTCGGCATGCATTCTCAAATGCAAATCTTAAAAATTGGCTAACCCCTTGCATATATTCATTACTAAACCTAGACTTTTTAATCCAACTCTTATCCATGGTTGCAATACTTATGGAAAAAGAAACCAAGCAATGACAAAGGAGGACACAACATAGAAAATAAAGCAACTTTTAATAATTATAACATAATAGAAATCAAATTTATTCTAAAAGGTTATATGCACATGAAAATTACCTAGAAGGGTTAAATCAAATATGGCTTGAAACTTGGGACAATTACTTTCTCCCTGAAAAAATGAATCAATTCCAAGGATTATATATCAAATTAAAGCAAGATAAAACTTTATCAACTATCATTTATCATCATCAAATTCAACATCACCAAAAAAATTAAAATATTGCTTTTCATAAGTTGTCAATTCAATGTAAAAATAAGCTAAAAAATGTTACTATTAGATTCCCACTCACCCAAAAATATGTTCTAAAAGGTTATATGCACATGAAAATTACCTAGAAGGGTTAAATCAAATATGGCTTAAAACTTGGGACAATTACTTTCTCCCTGAAAAAATGAATCAATTCCAAGGATTATATATCAAATTAAAGCAAGATAAAACTTTATCAACTACCATTTATCATCATCAAATTCAACATCACCAAAAAAATTAAAATATTGCTTTTCATAAGTTGTCAATTCAATGTAAAAATAAGCTAAAAAATGTTACTATTAGATTCCCACTCACCCAAAAATATAGCATAATTAATTATTTTTAAAATATGAATAAAAAAATTCAAGTAAAAAAACTCTTAAGGTAATAACAATCTGTAATACCTTCAAACATATTTTTCAAAAAATAAGGAATGAGATAAGTCCAACATATCTAGGTCTTCAACATCGAGATAGTAGCAATAGAACTTATAACAAAATATGGTATACAACTTGACAATTACAAAGATAGGTTAAGTAGTTTAGATTCAGAAAAGTAATCTGATTAAAAGTATTCTTTTGTTTTTATCAGAGCTTGATGCTATGTTACTAAAATGAGAAACAAACTTTAATAAACTAGGCAAGTAGCATCATTTATGAACATCTTGTTTTAAAAACTAGTGGTCACTCACAATCATTGATGTAAGAAATTGTACTTTTATGATCATATAATTCATTTACATAGAAATAAAAAATGCATATGAAGTTAAAACCACAATATTATGAATTAATGACTTATTTTTATCCTTAAGTAGTTAACTTCATTTAACAAAACCCTTTTTTTCCTCTTTCAAAATAATCAAGTAGTATGTTAGATGGTGACCTTTTTCTTTTTCCCTGAAATACACATGCTTAAATTGGCCTGTTTTAATGGAATTGTGCAAATGCAATGCAATCTTCTGTTTAAACTTAAGTGAAGAATTTCATGGATTTTATTGCCAAAATAAGGGTTTTGTTCTTTTTTTTCCTTTTTAACTGCATGTCCCAAAAGGAATATGTGTGCAACCTCTATGTTAAAAGAAAATTGATAGTTTGCTACAAAAGCTAGACAATGGAGAAAAATGGTAAAAAGGACACATGATGCAAGTTATAGTAGTTGTGAATTATTATGTTGGTACATAAATAAACCCCAAAGCTAGCGTCAAAATTTTATGAAGACCAGCGGAGGTAACGTCTAGGATTTCACTTTTTAGTTAATTACCCTTCTATCCACTTAAACCTTAGTGTATTTCCATTTAAAAAAAATTACACAATAACAGGTAAAAACCAATAGTAGTAACATTTTTAGCATACAATACAGTGGAAATGTGTTCAACTAGTTAATAAAATAAAAGGCTAGGCACCCATTCCTACTAGAACCTACTTAATAAGAATTAATTGAAACATGTTAAGTATGGTAAAATATATTATATATATTTGATATATATGGTTTGCTATATCAAACATTCAATTCAGAGTTTCATTTCCATTAGAATGCAATCTACTCTCTAACATTGGACCACTAATTGATTTCTATGTTACAATTAAGACGAAAGAAATGTTGTTAAAATATACTTTCTGTTTAGTTGGAACTTCAAAAATTCATATGATTATTGCTATATTAACAAATTTATTAGTCATTTTAAGGATAAAATCTTGAAAACACTCATCACTGTTGTACCTTTTGTTTATGTTTTTATAGAGAAAGAAAACTAATAAATGTGAATCGACAATCAAATGCAAAAATAATCACAAATTAGGATAAAATAAAACATGTACCTAATATAACTAAATAAATTAGGCCTAAATAATATCATAGTTTTAAACAGCTTTTACAAACTCAAAAAAATAAAAAAGCTTGAAAGATACCTTGTCTACTCCTGCACTAATAGATGAAAAGCTAACAAACTAAAGAGGAACTACTTTTGCACAATAATTGATGAATTGACGAATTACTGTAGCACAAAAATTGAGTAAAGAAATTTAGGATTTTAAAAATTAAGGAAAGATTCATTATATTTAAAAAACAATGGATGAAAATCAAATAAATGTAGAGAAAATTGAAGAGAGATTTGTAGTCTATAGCTAATTAGGGATTTTCATTACATTTAGCTAGGAAACCATGCTGATGAAAAAGATGATGAGGATCGAGCTGAAACTAGCGATTCAAAAGTTAGGGTTTGATTTTAAAAAAATATTTATAATAGCTTGAAATCATATTGGAGACGAGTGATTTGAGAGATATTTTGATTTTTAAGAGTTAAGGTTGGATTTTCTAATTTTTCAATCAGAAAAGAAAAGAGAAAAACAAAAGAAAAGAGAATAAAAATGAGAAAAAATAAAATCACGTGAGTTTTTTTTTTTTTTGTGAGGAAAGTTTTTTCTTTCTTACTATTGAAGGTTATTAGTGTCTTTAAATCATTATTGACTAACAACAGTTTCATTTTTATTAGGAAAATAGAAAGTATTAAAGAAAAGCTTCGGTGATTTCTCAAACCCTAAAAAAAAATGCCATTAAAATTACATTTTTTTGTTGTGATATCACATTAAATACTATTAAAATTTAAATATCATATTAAATATTTTACTATAAATTAAAAATTATTCTAACATTATCTTACAAAAAAATAACTTTGAGTCAAATCATGTTGGGCTTGAACTTTAAACTTTATTTTAAATATGCATATTTACATGCCTAAATAATAATCTAACCTTTAAACAACTTTTTTTTTATTTGGGGAATAAAGATTTCAACCTACTAGTAGAGGATCATGCACTCAGCTAAAATGTTGGGTGGCGTAACTTTAATAGTAAAATCTATTATAAATTTTGATGCAAATTGGAATTACATCTTTGGTACACAATCTTTATCAATAAATTACCTTCATTAATGTTATTTTTTCAAAATTTTGACATGTTAAATTTAATCTAAACTTTTAGATTGAGGTCAAAATCTATAGCAAAACAAAATTAAAGTTAAAAAAATGTTAAACAGATAATTTTGCTAGCTAATGATAGCAATACTGGAATGATGATTAGAACTTTTCATAGAAAAATTATTGCAAATCAAGCATCAACTACTATTGTGATAATGAATTTTAGGGGTGGGGAAGAAAAACACTCCAACCAAAAATGCATAGAAAACTAATGAGTAGCTTTGCATTTACAAAAGTTACTGAATATTCGAAAAAGTTCAAAACTAACATTTTTGAATAACTATAAGATAGAATTCAGTGTAAATAGCCAGTTGAATATTAGTTGACATGTATGTTGATCAAACTTTTGAATGTTGCAAGTTTGAGAAACTTGAGCACGTTATATTTTCTTTAGGTGAATTAAGTAAATAGGAGTTGAAAATTAATGGTCGATTAAAATTTTCAAAAAAAAAAACCTATGCATATATGTTTTCTTTTAAGTGTTGACTATGTGATCTGGATAAAAAATATGTTAAAAAAAAGAAAGAAAAAAATTTATAACAAAAAAAAGATGCCTCATTGGTAAAAGGGAGAGATAAGGTAACAATTGCATTGTCTGTCTAATTTTTTTTGCCCCAATGCCACAATATACTTTTCTACAAGCAAAAGTCTTCAAAACATGTATTTAAATGCTCTTCTTTTATTTTAATTTTCTGATGACCATCAATGTAATTCCCTTTCTCAACTTGCTTTCGATCCCACTCTAACTATGCCTTCTTCTTAGACCTAAGTAAATAGTACTTCTATTTTATCATAGCATTATGTACCTTTTAGCATGTTTTGGGTGCAAAATATCACTAGTAAACTCTTGTAAAATATCCACATTTCAGTTGCAATCAAAGTCTTGAAAGGATAGCCATGGTTTGTTACTCCAATAATTGAGGATATAAAGGATTAAAAGATCGACTCCAAAGAGTCGAGTCTTTATTTGTTTCTTCTCCTCCTCATCACCTTCCTAAAAGTGCTTCAAGAAGTTCATATGTTTGGAATATAATGCCATGAAATGAAGATTTTGTTTAGATACCCCTGGTCCTTACCATTGTAAGATTTAATCTTATTAATATGATCCCTTAGTAACTGGAACGTATAATTTGATGGCGTAACAACCATCACACTAAAGTTGAAAAGCATAGCATTATTCCTTACAGTAGAAATTTTTGGCATTTCAAATAAGAAATTGATATTCTTAAGAATAAGAAGGTCAGCATCAATGAAAATGATCTTGTCATAATCAACCAGCTATTAAAAATGAAACTTGTAATTTCATTCATTATATGCCTCAGGTTTAGTTTTTGAATTCTTAATTATATGGATTGTATAAATTTTCCACCAAGCTGCCTTTATGATAATCACTGATTAAGTCATCAACAAGTATCACAAGGTCTCTAATTGAACCTGACATATGGATACTTTGAGTAGCAGTAATGGCCCATAAATATGTACATAAGCAGAGTGTAAGATTATTGCATATGTTTTATAGTGTGCTTTCTCTGAATGGAAATACTTTATTCAAACTTATTCAATTAGTTTAAAGCCTTTCAAATGTAAGAAAACTAAAAATTTCAGTTAGTTTAAACCTTCTAGAATCCATTAATAGGTGTTGTACTTCAACTTATCATTCTAAGATGGAAAATTTCTATATTAACAAGAAAAAAGTACAGTAAAACATAGAAAAGATTAAGTGGGGAAAACATCAATAATTAGTATTCTTGTAGAACTATTAAAAAAATTATAAAGATAAAAAAGATAATTTAGATTAGTAATGTAGGATGTCATTGACCCATTCTTCATACTTAATCATTGTCACTAACTAAAACAATAATCTTGCTACTTTTTTATAGCTAGGCATTCAAATTTCCTCAACAAGGTTTCTTATTTTAGTGAAAAAATTATAGACGTGCAAAAAGTTGATAGTGAAATAAATCTTTCAATGAACCAATTTCAAGTATATTAAGAGTAGAAGAATTTGTATGAACAAATATCTAGACGAAACTAGTTTGAAACTAACCTTGTAAAAAGTTGATAGTGAAATAAAACTTTCAACCAGCCAACTTCAAGAATATTAAGAGTAGAAAAATTTGTATGAACAAATATCTAGACGAAACTAGTTTGAAACTAACCTTGTAAAAAGTTGATAGTGAAATAAAACTTTCAACCAGCCAACTTCAAGAATATTAAGAGTAGAAAAATTTGTATGAACAAATATCTAGACGAAACTAGTTTGAAACTAACCTTTAGCCTAGAGAGGAACTGAACATTCACATGACCCTACTGGTAATTGAATCTTTTCTCTTAACATAGGTTAGGTGTATACAGCCAAGCATTCCCTTCTTGTGGAATAAGGTCCTTGCAAGTAAACAGATATGGGATAGGGAAATAGTTAAATAGAAAGCATATGCATTGGGTGAAACCATTTAATGGATGTGGCAAGCCTTGTAGCTGCAAGTTGAAAGTGTAGACGTGCAACATCTTTTGACCACTTTTTTGACTTATTGTAAAATAGCTTGACAGTAATAAAATCAATCCAAGGTTTTTTAGAAACTTGAAAATTAGGTATAGAAAGATAATTAAGAACCTCAAATTCTTCTTCTTCATCTATCCATTTAAGATATAAGGATTCCTAAGTTACATTGTCTGCCATATAGTCTAATAGCAAAACAAGATGTTTAACTTCTGGTAGCAACTGCTTCTATTTATTAGTTTCACCATTATTAAAGTTCAACAAGCCAATTCCTTGATGTTCATCCCTGTCTATCAGTTTATCAATAACATTTAATATTTGGTCCTAAATTACATCTAACACTAATAAATAACATGAATCTATAGTCTCTTTATCCATCTGTTTACAAAACTAGGCCTGTATGTATTGAAATTCTACTTCAAATAACTAAAAGATAGAACATAAACAAGAATAATTTTAAACATATATGCAAGCAAACTCCCAACTCATAGCTTTTTAGTACTAAAAATTCAAAGAGGTAAAGTTAAAAGCAAAATTTGTGAGGTTGTTGTCCATGTTAGATGGATAGCTGGTTAGATACAGTCACACACATGGTTTATTTTCAATCAAAAAATAGTTAAAGTACAAGAGAGCAAACTAGAATTAGGATATGAAAATTAACAGAAGATAAACTGGCGTTAGAATATATCAAGCAGAAAGATAAATTGACATTAGAATTGTTAAGAATAGTGACTCAAATCTCATAACAAATTTGTTTAGGATTGGCTAGATATTGTTTGATGAACAAGAAAACTTACAGAAGAAGAATTAAAAAAAAAAGAATTCTTAATAGGTAAGTTTGACTTGTAAAAAAAGAATCCTAAAAGGAAAGGCATTCTTAATAGGCAAATTTATATACTTATAAATAGGTAAAGTCTCAATAAGATTAGGTACGAGAAAAAATATAAGAGAGTTATGGAGTTTTAAGAGATAGACACCTCATAAGACTATTGGAGATTTTTAAGTGTGTATGTTTGCATGTTTCAGCGGACTAGAAGAGACTAAGATGGATCCTCTCAGTCTTCTTAAACATACAAACATACACACCCATAAATTTATATAGGTATGGTGCATAGATGCATATGAAGTATGTATTTGTTTAGGTTAAGAATACTCCATAGAATTAGAGAAGATTGAGAGGGTCTATGGGTATTAATTATAAGTGCTTGACATAGATTATTTGTTTGTAATTCTCTATAACTAGTGGATCCTATTTTTTATTCGTGGATGTAAGTTAGCTGGACCAAACTATGTTTAATTATTATCTCTTGTGTGATTGATTGATTATTTGATTTTGCTTCTGCTGGCATGATTGGATTAAGGCTTTTTGCCTAACTGATGGTATCAGAGTTATGGTGATCCCTAACAAGAATATATCGAGATACAAAATTGGATGGGTGATTTGAAACATAAACTATAATAGAGCAAAAAAGTGTAAAGAGAGTTCCCAATAGAATTATAACCAGTATAAGGTATATATCTTGCAATTCTAGTTCCTATATCGAATGGAAACATGGATGGTCCTCTCAACATCTTTAAAAACTTTGTTTCTTTGAAACCCTCTTCTACTTCTATCTTCATTGTAAGAAATTAATTATGTGTTACATCAATCCATGCACATAAAGCAAATAAAAGCGAGGGAAAATTCAAAAACATGAAAAACAAAGGTTCTTTATACTAAAAGTAGTTTAATAGAAAAAGTCATGTTTATAGTTTAGTTCAGAGCAGTAATATAATCCATTACAAATTCAACGTCAATATAGAGATAAATTGAAGTATCAAACACCTTATTTGCAAAAAAAAAGTAACTTCAAATAATGCAAACAATATTCAAACTTTTTCAAAACATTAACAGAACTAGTATTTGCATAACAAAAGCACACTAATCATGCTATTTCCTCTAGCTTCCATAATTTCACTAAATATTCCAACTCCAGATCTCATTTCTAACTTTCACTCTATGGAGCTTGCATCAAATAACAAGTCAAAAGATCACATTACATTTACTTAGTAAAGCATTATCTATACTAAAAGCAAATAGCAATATCAGCAAAAAAGAGAATGAAAATAAACAGAATTAATGTAGATAGTTGAAAGCATAAGCAGTTAAAGTTAGAGAGTGCCACTTAGACCTTGCTTAATACTTCATATTTAATTTTTTTTCAATAGCTATAAAGCTAACTTAAAGTGCATAAATACCTATAATGATAGGAAATTTCTTCAAGAAATCCATAATTACAACAATTATTACGTAAATGGAAAAAATTAAAAAAGCAAATCACAGCCAAATTAACAAATCTCATTGCATTTTCTAGTGAAACAAACAACTATGTTTAAAATCAACAAGCTAATTAAGGTAAAAAAAATTTTACTAAAAAATTAAGGTTTTTTTTTTAATTGTAGGCAGTAACTTAAAAGTATTGATGAATAAATGAGATAATTGAAAGAAAAAGAAATGAGAGGAAAGGAGAGAAGAACCTACGCGAAAACAAAAACATGAGATAATGTTTTTTGAGATTGAGGGAGGGACCTCTCATCTTTACAAAATTTTTAGAGAACAACTAAGTTGAAATTATCATTTGTTTATACTTTAAGATTTAAAGCCTTTACTCAAATTATTAGTTGCTTTTTTAAAAAATAATAATAATAAAGAAAGAGAGAGCTGGCTTTGTTATGTGATGTGGAAAATATAGTGAGAACAGCATGCATTAAAAGTTAAAACATTTTCTTTCCTTATATATTTTTTTATAAAAAATGTATTAATTATAATAATAATAACAACATAAGAAGGAGCAAATCAAGATCAAAACTTAATTATCTAATAATGATAAACAAGCTATGGGCTTTGTGAACCCTAATATATTTTATGTTGGTTGTTAAAAAGATAAAGAATAGGTTCTTATCTCATTATTGCTCTAGTTTTGTAGTCTAGTGCAATGCCATGTCACCAAGCATGTTTGCCAGCTAGAATTTTATACTCCCTAAATATATTAATATCAAAGTCAACACCAACTCATTTTGGTTATGATTTTGGAAAGAAGCTAAAACCCTTTTTTTTATGGTGAAGATAAAATTAAGGGCAAACCCAAATTATGCTATGCTTTGGGTACAATTAAGAGGTTATGAATCAAAGTTGGATGCAAATAAAAAAAATTCAAACTTATGGATGATATCTATCATGTAAATTTTGATAAATAAATTATGATAAGATGTTACTTACTGTAATAGAACGATGTAGTGAGAAATTTTTTTCTGATGTATTGAATTTTTTAAATTGAAAGGACTAGACTTTTTTTCTATTAATAATAAATTTTTTAAATAGTTTTTAATAATAAAAGTACTTTAATATAATGTATGTTTCTATTTTCCATTAGCATTTTGTATATTTTCTATGGAAAGTTACTTACATCATAATGCACTACCAAATCAAAATTGTCAAACATTATTTCAATTTTTTTTAGAACACTTTTTTAACAATATTTGCTCAAATAACCTTTCCTATTTAATAGGGTCAAACAATGTAAGAGAAATAAAATTGAGAATTTAAGCCATTGGTCTATCTTTAGATATTTTATGCATGTAAGAAATATAAGGTAAAGAAAAGCTTTTAATCTAAAGATAATAATGAAATTAACACTATTTCCATGTTAAAATTTATGTGCGATTTTATTTATCTAAATTTGATGAATCTTCCTTTCAAATTACCGGAATGATAAGAGAGACTTACCTTTGTTGTTGCTAGATCTAAGGTTGTGCTTGTTAAATTTTTCTTACTCCAAATCCATTATCAAAAGAAATGCAACAAACAGTTTGGTTAAGCTAAAATTGAGTTAGGTTGGTGGATAGATTTTTTTTTTTTGAAATATTAAATATTAATCAAGATAAAAAAAAATCAATGAATATTAACTTAAATGGTAAGAAAGTTTTTTTTCTCTCAAATTTTAATCCATTCAGAGGCCATGGAAAGGTGATTTCTCATGAACTCATGAGAAATTCATTAGATCCTACATAAGTGTCATAAATTAAGCTTCGTTTCAATCAAGTAATAGCCAATGCGATACTTGAATAGACTCTTCTACACAAGTCAACCAAGAAAACTTGAATATTTTATTTAGTAAAACAACCTAAAATCTACTAACTACTTATCCCTTTAAAGAATATAAGAGCTTTTACAATTATTCTATAATGAATCATTAAAGTATTCAAAATGGGTAAAGTTTTCCTAAGTACATGATACCAATGGCATATTTACTAGATTATAGTCCTATACAAGAATGACTCATGACATCTTATTCCATTCAATTTATCCACGTACTTGTTAATTTAGTGTTTTGAAATTATTTAATTTTTTCATTTAAAGGCCTTTAAATCATGGTTTCTTTCTTAATTGATTTCTTCTGGTCCTAAGTCCTTCCATTTGACTAGATACTCCTAGATTAGTCTATAAGACACTATGGTTACCCTATTGCTAAGATTTCTATGACTTATTATTTTAATATAGACCTGGTGCTTATAATCTGTTTTTTATTTTTGACATAAATTTGATGTTTATAACCAATTATCAATTTCTAACATAAACTTAGTGATGACTCCTAAAATCAAATATATGTCTAAACGAAAGTGATAAGGGTGAAACTAACTCTACTCACACTAGTATTCTTTAAAAAATAATAACCAACTAGCAGTTGGAATTAGATAGCATGGTTGAAGATCATGAAGTCTAATTTTATCTAATTTTAGGGCAACATTAAAGTTGTCTATAGAAAAACTATGAATTTCACACCTTTTTTCATGGGTCAAGCTTAGTCATCATATCTTAGGAACCTTTAATGATTATCAAGGTACCTTTAATGATTATCAAGGTTGGTGAGTTAACCATTTTTATTTGCTCATAATCCTTGTCTACCTTGATACTACACTTTTTGGTTTTTTTTGGCGTGATGAACAGTCGATGGCATATGTGTTTATCATGACCTTTGTTTTCTTATCAATCAATGCCACATCAAAATACATGAGGCTTTCTTAGGCTATTTTTTAAAGATTTAGTGATGACTCTTAAAATCGAATATATGCCTAAATGAGAATGATAAAGGTGAAACCAGCTCTATTCACATAGATGTTCTTTCAAGAATATTAAGCAACTAATGGTTGGAATAAGATAGTAAGGCCCAAGATCATGAAGTCTAATTTTAGGACAATATTAAAGTCATCCATGGGAAAACTATGAAGTTCACACCTCTTCCTATAATTCAAGCTTGGTCATCACATTTTGGGAACCTCTAGTGATTATTGAGGTTGGTGAGTTAGTCACTTTTATTTGCTCATAATCCTTGTCTACCTTGATACCACACCTTTATTTTTTTCTTTTGGTGAGATGAACATGTAGATGGCAAATGTGTCTATTATGACCTTTGTTGTTTTGTCAATCAATGCCACATTAACATACAATAGGCTTTATTGGGCTTTTTTTTTTTTAATTTTTCTTAACTGTGGATGAAAGGCATTGAAATACTATGTAAAGCCAAACCTTGTTGGCTCTTTCTTAACATCCTCGGTGGTTTGATGAGATGAGATGTCTCTTGAGAGAAAAGCTTGTAATTTACTAAAAGTAGCTTTATGTGGACACTTTATAACTTGATGCAGTTTTTTGCACACGGTGCAGGCTAACGACAATTTTGGCTTGCCATTTTATGCACTATTTGTCTTTATTTTTGGTGTTTTTATCAAGTGGTTTCCTACTAGCTCTTTACTTGAAGGTTTGTCCACTTTGACAAATTTTCTCCCACTACCAAAGTTAGAGTTACTATCATTCAATGGAGAGTACTTTGACTTAATTAATCCATCAATATAGTTATGAAAATGTTGAACAACAACCATTATAGTTGCCATGTCTTGTACCTTTTATTTTTGCAACTTTGCCTAGCCCATGGCTTAAGGCCATCAAAGAAATAGAATATTTTTTCCTTTTCGAATATGTCTTTTGAGATCCAAATCAAGGTAGAGAAGCTCTTTACAAATTTTCACACCAACCTTATCACACAAATTCTTATTGTTTCTATTAAGATATATATTCTACATTTTTTAGGAAAAAAAAACTCTTCAATTTTTGTTTGAGATTTGCTTAAGTTTTGATTGATCACTCTTTACCTAGAAATTTAGAATGCCACCATAACTTGGCAGCTCTCATAAAGTACACGGAGGCCATCGCCATTTTGTCTTTCTTTGATTTGATGCTAATAACTTAAAAGTATTGTTCTACGTCGAATAAAAACTTTTCAAGTTCTTTTGCTTACACTATCCCTTCATATCCCCATAGTTCTAGGACTTTAGCCTTTTTTTTCTTTGTTCCCTGAGCTAGAATTGAACCTCCCAATGGACATTACCATCAGGTTTACTTAAGTCTTTAGCTCCTTAAATTGGTTTTGGAGAAAGCTAATAGTTTCTCTGATCTCATCACCCAAGGTAGTTAATGTATCACATTATTTTTGTTGGCTGTCTTGCTTTCACTTTTTAGACCATGTGTTACCATTTGAGTTTTCAAAGTGACCACACGGGTTTAAGCTATTCAATTCTTATTTGTCATATGACTCATTTCTTGTAGCAACTATTCTTGTTTTTTCATTAGCACATCATAATTATCTCTGATACTACGTGTCATATACTAAGTTTTATTTCCATTAAGCAATAATTTGTGCAACACTTGAATGAATTCTAATCCATGTGTCATATAACTCATTTCTCATAGCAGACATTCTTGTTTTTCCATTAGTAGTTATCAATTGTATCTAATACCATGTATCACGAACTAAAGTTTATCTTTATTAAACAATAACTTATGCAACACTTGAATAAATTCTTCTACACAAGTTATCCAAACGAGCTCAAATATCTTAATCATTGAGATAATTTAACATCTACTTACTTCTCTGCCTTTAAAAAACATAAAAATTTTTACAAGTATTCTATTAGAAACCATTAAAAGGGTATTTGGTTTAGGGAAAGATTTTTCCCCCAAATCTTACTTTTTGTAATCTAATTCCCATGTTTGGTTTGCGGTGTTTGATTGCTGAGTTTATTCTAAGATTCCCAACAATGTTCAAATAGCCCAAAATCAAAAGTCTACCTCTCTATATGGTTTTGTAAGATTTTAACAGGAAAGTTAATTTTGTTCTACATTTAACTTCAATAATATTTTTTTTTATTTTCAAAAGCACTATGTTTTTTATATATGAAACATAATAGATCAATTAAAATAATAATAAAATAGATATTTTCAAATCAATGACGTTTTTTAGTTTGGAAACGTAGTAATTGATATAATATTAAAATATAATATTTATGTTACTTTTAATTATGTTTCTTATATAAGAAATATAGTATTTGATAAATAGATAAATTTATATATATCAATAACTATGTTTCTTATTATAGAAACATAGTTATTGATATAAGATACTTTTAACTACGTTTTTTTAGAGTGTTTTAAATACATTTTTTTTATGTAAGAAATGTAAATTAATATCATTAACTACATTTCTGGCATAAGAAGGTAATCATTGATAAAATAACAAAGACCACGTTTTTTACTTTTAAAACATAATCATTTATTTTTTTTTTTGGTTTTAGAGCAAAGACTACGTTTTGAGTTTCAGAATGTTGTCATTAAATATAGTCATTTTTTTTCTATTTTTAAAGCAAAGGTTATATTTTGACTTTTAAAATGTAGTCATTAAATGTAGTCATTTATTTATTTTTTTTCTGGTTTTAGAGCAAAGATTATGTTTCAACTTTGTAAAGATCTAATTTTGTTTGAATAAAATCTGAATAGTTGTGAAGTTTTTAAAACCCAACCCACTTTAAATATAATATATTTTTAATTTTGACAAGTTTTCATAATTGAATTTAAGACCAATTTGACCTAAATATTCTAAGGTCAAATTTAGCCAAACATTGTAAAATAGAATCAAACTTGGTCAAATGTAGTCAAAATTAGTCAAATCGGATCGAGCAGGGGTCAATCTTCAAAATTCACAACCAAATGGTGTTAATAAGCCTTGGGATTAATATTTGTGATTTTAATGCACTGAAAAATTTAGTTGCACTTCGAAAATGATAAAATTATCGAAATGTCCTTAAAGGGTATTTTTGTAATTTTATTTTTTTGAAGTTGGATTTTCGTGAAAACTTTTAGATCACACTTAAATATTATTTTATGATTTTTGATGTATTGAAATCCCAAATCGCACCCCAAGAGGTGTAAAATTACTAAAATACCTTTAGGGGTATTTGCATAATTTGACCTTTTTAGGATTGATTTTTCAAGAAAACTTTCAGATTGTGATTTCATAATATTTTAAGATTTTTGGTGCTTTAAAATCACAAAAATGAAGAAGGAAACATTGTTTTCCAAGAAAATGGCACAAAAGGTAAAAACTTTAATAAGGGTAATTTAGTCTTTTCACAAGGTTTCAGTACCACTTAAAGCCTCACTTTATACTGAATTTATCATGGACCATTGGACAATTGAAAGCTTTGATCCAAAGGTGAAAGGTGATTGCTTTATGAATAAACAAGGATGGATTTTTAGCCTTAAGATGCATCTCATGATCAAGGGCCATTTTTTATTTTGCATGGCTTATAAATTCATCATTTACAGCTGAATAAAGGGAAGGAAGCAGCTGGGTAGCATGAAAAACAATGGGAAAAAAAAGAAAATAAAAAAAATTTTGGGAGCTTGCTTGGTGGTATAATCTTTACTAGTTTTCTTCCTTACATTTTATTACATCTAATTGCATTTTCATATTATTTCATATTTGTTTGCTTTCTTTTTTAATTTTTTCTTAAAAAAAATTTATAATTGTTTGTGTTTATAGCTTTAAATTTGATCTAACAATTCAATCAACTAGTCCATAGTTTGATATAAGATAAGAGAGATCAAAGAAAACAAAATCCACCATTGAAACATCCATTGGAAGGTTCGGCCAAGCTTACTCTCTTTATGGTTGAACCTCTTTTTGGTTTTTATGATGTGTTTTCCTTGCTTTTAAATTATGTATATGGACTTTAATTAGATAAAACAAACATTAAACATTTATGCAACTATGATAAAGAAGCATTTTAATCTCAAGAGAAATTTTATCAAACATGTAGCAAAGTACTTAATAGAGAAACTATGAAAAAACATCATTATTTAGCCAAACACTATACACAAACCACTAATCTAATCATAGTTTTCAAAGAATAAAAATGTTGAATTAGTAGACTTTTTAGTGATTTTAGTTTGTTTGCATGAATTTCAAAACAAAAAAAATGGTAGAACATGTCTTAAAATTTTAAAACTCCTGGTTTTGATCCATTTTTACCTCAATGTTACATGTATGTTGAATTTGTAATATATTTGTAAATATGCTTAAGTTTATAATATATTTGTTTTCATACATGATCTATGCATTAAAGTTTGCATTTCATTGATAGCATTTTGGAAATTTTTGTCACATTACACCTATGCATCAAAGTTTGCATTTTTATCAATGACATTCTTGTAATTTTTTCACATGCATTTCCCATAAATCCCCAAACCTCAAATCCAAACCTCAATTACAAACCCTAAATCTTAAACTTCAAATTCAAACCCTCAGCATCAAATCTCAAATCCAAACCCTACTTACAAACTATAAACCCAAAACCCCAAATCCAAACCCTAAACCCCAAACCCCAAATCTAAACCCCCAAATCTAAACCCTAAATCTAACCTTAAACCCTAAACCCCAAATTTGAACCCTAAACCCTAAACCTAAAACTCTAAACTCCAAAACTCAAACCCTAAACCTCAAACCCCAAACTCCAAATACAAACCTCAAATCCAATCCTAAACCTAAACCATAAACCAAACCCTAACCTAAAACTTAAACCTACCCTAAACCCTAAAAAACTGAACCAACCCTCAAACCTTAAAACCAACATTTCATCCCATTCATGCATTTGCATCTCATCTTACTTTGTTGTTACATGCATTCTTAAATTGTTATGCCTTTATACCTTGTCATTCATGTTCAATTGTCATGCATTCATATTATTATTATTATATTCATGCATGCATGCATTTTTTTAAATAAGGCTTTTCAAAAAAAAGTATTTAAAATAAGATAATATCTCAAATAAATATAGCTTTTAAAATCTTAATTAAGTGTAAGAAGACTCTTAATGGTTATTATTTTATGTGAGGTATTATCTTAGTTTTGTGAGATAATTTGAAAACTTTTAAGTTAAAGATATTTTTGAAACTCTATCTAAATATAAGAGAGTGAAAAAAGTATTTTGATACTTAGGATATTTTCATTTTGATTCAAAAAAAAAGTTTTGCTTTCGAAACAAAAATTTAAAAATGATTTGCTTTCAAAAGAAAAAAGAAAAAATTGATTTTTTTGGAATAAATAAAGGAACTAGTTTATAAACATTAAAGTGGGACATCTTTATCAAAATCTAAGGATAACATTTAATTAATTGATATCGTCTTTGATAGGCGTTATAGGGTGCTAATTATTCTCCTTGTATAACCAACTCCCGCACTTAACTTTGATTTTTGTAGATCGTAAAAATATTTTTTTATTAAATTTTAAACTCGTTTTAAATGTTTTATTAAAAGAATAAAATTTTTGAGTGACCAATCACGCCTTAAAAAAAATTGATGATGACTCCTTATTTTGGTTTTTCTCAAAAATGCTTTTTTAGCACTTATTTTTTTCATTCCCTAAATACGACGGTTAGGTTCATGAGCTTGTACGTCACAACATTATTTATTTATTTATTTTAGTTTTAAAGCAAACATTAAATCACAACCCCAAAATCCAATGACTTAAGCTCTTTGTAATGTCCTTCTAATAGTTGATGTAACTTCCCTAAAGCCATAAAAACAGACTTATTATTACAGGTGAGATATTTATCATAAGTGAGATAATTGTCACTGTTAGATTAGAAAACAGATGAGAACACAATTAATTTTGTTACCATCTGATTAAGAGGACTTGTCTATATATATATATATATATATATATATATAAAGAAAAGCATAGTATTTGACTTTATATTTGATGTTATATTTTTTTGAGTCAATGACTACGTTTATATTTAAAAAAATATAATCTCTAACTTTATTATATATATTTTTTCTTTTGTAATATACCATATGATTTTTAATATTATAAAAATAAAAATTTTCTTTATTTTTATTATTTAATAACTATTATAAGTTTAATTTTAATAACATAATTAACAGTTGAAATATCGATAATGTATTATTCATGAAAGACATTATATTAAAATGTATTTATTACGTAATTTGAGATTTCGTAAATTAAATTTAAAAATCTAATATTTTCATCATAATAAAAATCACTGATTATTAAAAAATTTATATTTTTTTTATATTATTTTCACTCTCGAAATCAAATGCCCGCCAAGGTGTTCCAAATAAGGACATTTTTTAATTTCACGATGTGTATGGTATGGCAACTTTATCCGGTCATAATGCTATATAAGATTGGATAAGGACAATTAGAATAATTGGACAGATAAAAAAAATGTACGTAACGTAAAAGAATCTCTTACAACTCAAACCTAAGAAAAGGACATAGAACGTGAAACGCTGCGTTTGACACTACACAAACTAGAGCGAAACACGGCGTTTGGATTCGTCTTCTCATTTTGTATTTTCATTTTTCAGATTTCTAAAAATTCTATTCCCCTCTACGCTTAAACAGATCTGAATCTTCTTTTGCTCCAAAAAAAAAAAAAGTTCCAACTTCGCGGGAACATCACAGCTCATTACCTGATCATCAATCACAGCCACCGGTCTTAAAGGGCTAAGTTTAGAGAAAATTCGAAGATGGTGCTGGTATCGGCCGTACGGGATTATGTCAATCGGATGCTACAGGACATCTCCGGCATGAAAGTCCTTATTCTCGATTCTCAAACGGTAAGCAAAATTTTTTTCTTTTTAATCCTTTTTTACTTTAATTTAATCTGAATAAATTCTAAAATATTGCTTAAATTTATTGATTTTATTTTTATCGTTAATTTCACATATCTTGTCACTTTAATTGGAAATAGTGTAGTGTGGGAAATTGTTATGATCTGAGGGTAGAAAAATTAGAGATAATTAGGAACTGAATGATCATTTTCAATTTAGTACAAACAGATTTGGCATTTAATTAGCAATGAGGCCTCGAATTTTGCTGCTAGTTAATTAGGGGGAGTTTATTGTTATCATTTTTCGGTTTGCTTGTGTATAAAACGGATCTTTTCTTATCGCGGAGCCTATGAGTGATCGGCTGGTGTGGCTTATTGTAGCTTTTTGATGAGCAAATTACTATTAGTTCTTGGTGGATGAAGCTTAACGCAGTTGTTTGAATGTTTCTTACATGATTTTTGTTGATTTTCTGGTGTAGATTTGAGAATTTGTAAGCCTTGCTAAATGTAGATGTAAGTAATTTGACTGTTTGAGCTGGAAATTGATAATTTTATGTTGAATGAAGTAGTTGGAGAGGGAGATCATCTCCATCCTCTATTGCAGGCCTTTGGGATTCATGTAAATTTGGAAGCAGACATGGTTGCTATGATGGTACACAACTTTATAATGATTGTCAAGTTTTTTGGTTTCTTCATTTTGCGACCACAACTGGTTTTGGATTATACCAAATTGATGTTATTAAACTACTTAAGGAGAAAATCTGACTTTCGTTCTTTTTGATGTGTTTGATGTAGTTGATGGTAGTCTAAGAACTAGAAGGGCAATGGAGGAAGAAGAGAAGAGAGGAGAGGGGTTCTAAGTTCCCATTATTTGTATCTCACCCAAAAAAAAAAAAAAAAAAAGAAAAAGAGTAGAAGGGAAATGAAAGAAAGGTGAAAAAGGGGGCGGGGCTTACCACTCCTTCTCCCTCCCCTTTCCCTCAATCCAAACAAAGCCTAAATGCATCTTTTCCAAGATTATGACATCAAGGAACAATCCAAGCTAGAAAACCGGGGAATTAGCTAGAGAAATGACCTCTTTACCTCAATAGATATCTGGAAATGTGCTGGAGTCTTTACTAATTTTTTCTAGTCCTAACTGTACGTAACAATTTAAGTCCCTAAGGTCATCTATAACTCCCATAAACAAAAGTTTCCAACCAAACACATTAGTATATTTGCATTTTTGTTGCTAGCAAATGAGGTTTCTTCATGGATCAACATAATACTAACAAACGAGTCTTCAAAAAGGAAAAGAAAATGTGGTTTTGAATCGGGGTAATTTATTCTGTTCTCTGAGTCACAGGTAAGCATTGTGAGTGTTGTTTATTCACAGTCAGAGCTACTTCAGAAAGAAGTATTTTTGGTAGAATTGATAGACTCCATTTCCAAGTCAAAAGAATCTATGTCGCATCTCAAGGCAGTTTATTTCCTTCGGCCTACTTCAGAAAACATTCAGCATATGCGGCGTCAGCTATCAAATCCTAGGTTTGGAGAGTATCACTTGTGTAAGTTCTTTGTATCTTTCATTGATTTTACTCTGAAAATATGCAAATTTTTTATTACCCAGTCTGACATTTTTTCCTTGTAGTCCTATTTCATTTCATAGTGGATTTTTGCAGTTTTCTCAAACATGTTGAAGGATACCGAGATTCATCTTTTAGCCGATTCAGATGAACAGGAAGTTGTCCAGCAAGTCCAGGTAACTCTAATATGCTGCCACTGTTTTTCTTGACTGGAAGTTATGTATAGTTTGCATTTCATTATCTGGCTCTTTATTTAACAATAAAATTGGTCGTAACTACCAGGTCTAGATTTTATTCATAGTTGGGTAAACTGAAGAGATTCATGAGAATTTTATTTATGAATTCTTAAGAAACATTTTAGAGTACAAAAGGATATATATAGCTAATACATCAAATTAGGCAAATCCCATGATATCCTAGAGATAATAACAAATCACCTAAAAATCCTCTAACAATAAATGGAAACTACCAAGTAGGAATTTGGTCAATGAACCAAATCCCTTTTATTTAGGAAACAACCAAAATACTAAATGAATGACAGCTAATCAAATCTGGTTAGGAATTGGTCTTCCACACTCCCTCTCAAGTTGGGTGGTAGATATCAATCATACCCAACTTGGACTTCAAATTCTTGAAATTGCCACGATGAAGAGCCTTGGTGAGGATGTCGACTGTCTGATGTTCTGTTGGAGTATAGACCAGTTTGACTGCGCCTTTTTCAATATTCTCTTTGATAAAGTGGCGATCAATCTCTACATGTTTCGTTTGATCATGATGAACAAGGTTTTGGCAATGTTAATAGCTGCTTTATTATCACAAAACAGTTTCATTGAATTCCCAGCTGACTTTTTCAGTTCTTGTAGCATTCTCTGAAGCCAAATTCCTTCATAAATGCCATGAGACATAGCCTTAAATTCAGCTTCAGCACTACTTCAAGCTACCACTACTTGTTTGTTGCTCCTTTAGGTGACCAAGTTGCCCCACACATTTGTACAATACCCTGTAGTTGACCTTTGATCTGTCATAGAACCAGCCCAATCTGCATCAAAGAAAATCTCCACATCTCTAGTTAGTGTTTTTCGGAAGTGCAACCCTTTGCCCGGATTTTTTTTCAAGTATTGAAGGATCCAGTATACTGCCTCCATGTGTGTCTTTGTAGGATTCTTTATAAATCTACTCACCATACTTACAGAGAAGCCAATGTCAGGTCTAGTGTGCGCCAAATAAAGTAACTTTTCCACAAGTCTCTGGTTCCCATATTGACATTTGGGTTCGTCGGAGTATCTATTGGTTTACATCCGAGCATCCCTGTCTCTTTGAGAAGATCGAGTACATATTTTTGTTGTGAAACTAAAATACCATTTCTTGATTGAGCTACTTCCATGCCAATAAAATATTGAAGTTGTCCCAAGTCCTTTATTTCAAACTCTTTAGCTAGAAGAGTCTTCAATCCAACTATTTCCTTTTCATAATCCTCTGTGAGGACAATATCATCAACATAAACAATCATAATAGCAATCTTGCTATTTGGTGAATGTTTGACAAATATAGTGTGGTCAAATTGGCATTGTAAGAACCCATTCTTTTTTAAAGCCTTAGTCAAATGATCAAACCAGGTGTGAGGAGATTGTTTGAGGCCATATAAGGATTTTTGAAGCTTACACACCTTGTTGATGTTGTCCTGGTTGTCAAACTCTAGAGGAATCTTTGTGTAGACCTCTTCCACTAGATCACCATTCAGAGATGTATTTTTGATATTGAGTTGGTGAAGAGGCCAATCTAGGTTTGCAACAAGTGATAGTAACACACGGACATAATTCAGTTTTGCTACAAGAGTAAACGTCCCTTCATAATCAATCCTATAAGATTGAGTGAACCCCTTAGCCACAAGACGAGCCTTGAATTTGTTCACACTTCCGTTTGTATTGTGTCTGATAGTAAAAATCCACTTACATCCCACTAGGCTCTTTCCTTTAGGAAGATCAGTAATTTTCCATGTGCCATTCTTTTGTAGTGCTTGCATTTCTTCCATTACCGCAGCTTTCCACTTTGTTTGTTCGAGCGCTTATTGGATGGTATTCGGTATATGAACATCAGCTAATGATGTAACCAGTTCTTAGTAAGTAGGAAACAACCTTTCATAGGAAACAAAGTAACTAACAGGGTGCTGAGTACATGATCTCACACCTTTTCTTATAGCAAGGGGCTTATCAAGATCACTAGGAAAATCATCAGAGATAGGTTCAGTAATTGTGTTACCTGTATGAATTTCAAAAATCTTTGGATTTGGTTCAGAATCTTGGTTCTGTGTTGGAGATGTACAGGTCGCCATCTCTTTTTGAGATTTCGGTCTCCTTAAGTATACAATAATTTCCTTAGCTTTTGTCTCTTGTGCGATTTCAGGAGATTTTTGAGACTCAAGATGACTAGTTGACTGGGAAAAAGAAGAAGAATTATTTGAAACGGGAATTTGAATTGGTAGACAAGTAGAGGAAAGATCAAATGATAGTTCAAAATACCAAAGTTGATATTCCTTAGAACTTTCCCCTTGAATATTGGCTTTGGGATAGAATGGTTGATTCTCAAAGAAGGTGACATCCATGGAAGTGTAAAACTTTCGAGTAGTTGGTGAATAACATTTGTAGCCTTTTTGGTTAGGTGAGTAGCTAAGAAATATACACCTGAGTGATCTGGGGTCTAGTTTACTACGTTGTTATTGTTGTATATGAACAAAGATAGTACATCCGAACACTTTGACTGGTATGGAGGAAATGATTTGGACATGAGGGTAGGTTTTTGATACCATTATCTCTAGGATATCATAGGATTTGCCAGATCTGATGTTTTGGCTATATATATTCTCTTGTACTCTAGAATGTTTCTTAAGAATTCATAAATAAAATTCTCATGAATATCTTTATGGTATCAGAGCGTTCATCTTGAATCATCAAAACCTATATATTTTTTTTTCTTTCTATCTACACCATGGCCAGCAGCATAGGTGTGTCCGAGCCCTCTATTTTGCCTATCATTGATCACAAACTCAATGGACAAAACTTCATCCAATGATCTCAATCAGTGATATTGTTTGTCTGTGGAAAAGGTAAGGAAGATTATCTAACAGCAATGGCTGTTTCATCCAGTGAGGATGACCCAAAGTATCGACCCTGGAAGTTGGAGAATAGCATGGTAATGTCGTGGTTGATCAATTCTATGACCAACGAGATTGGTTAAATTTCATGTACTACAAAACTGCCAAGGATATTTGAGATGCTGTGAAAGAAACCTACTCCAACTTAGACGATATGTCTGCAATATTCGAGATCAAAAGCACTCTACATGACCTGTGGCAAGTAGACTTCTCTATCACAGAATATTTTAATTTTTTAACTCGTTATTGGCAGCAATTAGATATCTTTGAAGAAATAGCACGGAAGTGTCCTGATGATAGCCAACAATACAGGAAAATAGTGGAGAAGGACTGAGTTTATAAGTTTCTACTTGGTCTAAACAAGAGCCTTGATGATGTTCGTAGGAGAATTCTTAGCATCAAGCCATTACCTAGCATTCGAGAAGTTTTCTCTGAGGTCTGTTGGGAAGAGAGTAGAAGGAAAGTGATGCTAGGGGCATCATGCAATGCACAAGAGATAGAAAACTCAGCCCTTGCTGCATGAAGACCAAAATCCTACCAAGGTGGTGAAAATCGACAGAAGAAAGGTAACAGACCATGGTGTGACCACTGTTAGAAGGCAGGACACACATGGGAAAATTGTTGGCAAATCCCATGATATCCTAGAGATGATAACAAATCACCTAAAAATCCTTTAACAATAAATGGAAACTACCAAGTAGGAATTTGGTCAATAAACCAAATCCCTTTTATTTAGGAAACAACCAAAATACTAAATGAATGGCAGCTAATCAAATTTGGTTAGTAATCGATTTTCCACATAAACTATCATATAGTAAATTTGCTAGAAGATGCAAAAAGAGAGCCATTTTTGGTGCATCATTGAGATCTTCTGAATGCCAAGGGGATAGGTTGAACTCTTGAGAGCTCATTGTTTAATTGATAAATCTTTAAGTAAGGACCATGTTTAAACCCCCCATCAAGGACTATGCTTTTCTAAGAGTAGCTGTGTGTGATAAAGCAAACTCTTTAACATCATGACGAGGTCATTCTAGTAATAGTTTGACCTAAGTATCAATGGGGAATGTTTTCTTCTTGACTATAAATGATGCATTTCCAAAATTGAAAGGGTTGATTTAAGTGTTGTTGTATACTGACATGAATATGTTATATGTTTATAGTCCAATTCACCTCCCTATGTGGGACAATGTGTATTGTCCTTAATAGCATAGACTTGTTCATATGTTTCTGTTGCTTCTAATTACATTTTAAGAGTATTTCTGGTATGCACTATACTTTTAAACCAGATTTGTAAGTTTACCTTTGAACTCTTATATGGTTGTCATCTTGATCTTACAGGAGTTTTATGCAGACTTCATTGCAGTTGATCCTTACCACTTCACTTTAAATATGCCCTCAAATCACCATTATATGCTCCCAGCAGTTGTGGACCCTTCTAGTTTGCAGCACTTCTGTGACCGAGCTGTTGATGGCATTGCTGCAGTTTTCTTGGCATTAAAACGAAGACCAATTATTAGATATTCAAGTACCTCTGATATTGCAAAAAGGATTGCGCATGAAACAGCAGTAAGTAAAATTGCACTACTGCAACTATTATACCAGAATTTTCTATAAAACTGTTCTAGGTTTTGCTTAATTAATTGTGTCAAGACTCCTTCAATATATTTATATGTTCATATTTTAAAATATTTTAAAGTTTTATTATGGATAAGAAACTTTAAGTTTCTTCCACAAATTTTGAAGTCATTAAAGGCACTGATTTTCTGGGGATTTGACAGAAACTAATGTACCAGCAAGAAAGTGGTCTTTTTGACTTCAGACGGATGGAAATGTCTCCATTGTTGCTGATAGTTGACAGAAGGGATGATCCTGTGACTCCATTGCTGAATCAATGGACCTATCAGGTACATGTAGTTCTGACTGATATGTTACCAGTTCTTATGGATAGGAACATCACCATTTGCTGAATTATCTGTTGTAGGCAATGGTCAATGAGTTGATAGGTATTCAGGATAACAAAGTGGATTTGAGAAGCATCGGCAAATTTCCCAAAGATCAAGAGGTTGATTGCATCTTCCCCTCCACCAGACATATTTGTTTTAATATATTGCAGTGGTTTATCTTTGTAGTCTCATGCTTACAGGAAGTCGTGCTTTCATCAGAACAAGATGCTTTCTTCAAAGCTAACATGTATGAAAACTTTGGAGATATTGGAATGAATATCAAGCGAATGGTAGATGATTTTCAGCAAGTTGCTAAAAGTAACCAAACTATTCAGACAATAGGTTTGTATGAAACAAAATTGAGTACTGCAGATTTATTAGTAATTCATTTTGGTAATTATTACTGAGAGCTGAGACAGGCCATTAAATAATTATCTTTTGAATTTCTGCAGAAGACATGGCCAAATTTGTAGACAATTACCCTGAGTACAGAAAAATGCATGGGAATGTTTCAAAGCATGTGACATTGGTAACGGAAATGAGCAAGATAGTTGAAGAGAGAAAGCTTATGTTGGTTTCAGAAACTGAGCAGGAGCTGGCCTGCAATGGGGGGCAAGTTGCTGCTTTTGAGGTAGTGTACAATTGTACATGTGTTTGTTTTATCAATATTTTATTTTTCTTAGCACCATATTTGTTTGAGTGTAAATATGTCAATTAGATCTACATTAAGATACATAAGATATTTTACAAATCTAATGCTATTATAAGTGGTGATTTTGTGGTAGAAGCATTAAGAGGAAAGACCACCAGTACCAGAGGAAAATCTGAAATATACTAAGTGGTGTTAGACCAAAGGATTGGATCCTAGGAGTCACTGCAGGGAAAAACGGGTTTATGAATGAAATATGTTTGAATTTGTTGTTTTGGGATGTTAAAGGTGAAAAGCTTCTTACAAGGGTTGAGATTGATTGATAAAAGCCACAGTTGAAAGGAATAGATGAACAAGCTGCATTGGATATATCTGAAAGTGAAACTGTTCTCAAGGGGTAAGTGTTGGTTCAAGATCAATAAATGAGCGTATTTTTTTTCTCTTACTGTGTTCTTGTTTAAAGTAAAGAAGGATTCTTGCACTTTGGAGAAGAATGAGCTACATGGCTTTGACAAAGGAGTTTATAGAAGAATAACTAAGAAGTAATTTTGTCCCTTACACATTAAATAATAAACAAAAATTTAGAATGAAGTAATAATATTTTAGCTGTAGCCGAAATACCTAGATGCTATTTATTTATGTGCATGATAGAGACTGCAAACTCAGAGCGTCCAAACGTGTAAGAAGCCGGTAATAATGCGGTTTACCGGGGTTTACCATTATTCCTATTTAATGGGGTTTACCATTATGTTTTCCTGTTTATTTTCAATTTCTTATGCTGCACAAGCAGCAACATAGTTGTGATATTGTTTGAAACAGTGGCCAATAGACGAAGGAATGAAATAAAAGAGCATTAATTTTCCAAACAGATGTCTGAAGGAATATTTTTGGCCAAAAATGTATGAAGAAATAAGGAGCAAAGACGGAAGAAATATAGGTCATCAGGACCAAGTTTACATATTGTTGAATTCTTGCTGCAGATGATCAATAGTGTATAATTGGATACCAAATGTATATTTAACTGATTATGACAAAAAATAATTCACACTATACCCACAAAGGTTTGTCTATTTGGTAAGGAGAGGAGCTCCCTTTCCTTATCAATGAGGGTTCTGTCATTTTGGCGAGCTCTCTAGGAGTAAAATCCTGCATGCACCTAACTAAAGTGGGGGAGTGCACCCTTAGATCATCCTAGGAAAGGGATTATGGCTGGGTAAAGCCTGGGGATACCCCTGACCTCATTATCAAAAGAAATAATGCACTACATTGGAATGGAAACCATGATTTATTTACAATACACATATTATGCAGTAATTATTTTTGTCCTCATTTAGTGCTAATCAAGTTCTTTATTTACCCATCGTTTCATTAAATCTACCTTAGGTTACTACTTACACATCAAAATTTGTCCCCAGTATTTGTTTTAATCATTTGATTCAGTTGTAGTTTTTTTAGTTTACTGGTCTGACATATAGATGATACTCCATTTAAGCTATTATATTTTGGAGATGATCATAGAATAAAATTTTACATTATGATTTGGAATGATACTGGGTGTGGCAATTGGGCTGGTTGGGTTTATGCTTGCTTCCACCCGACTTGACTTTTTAATAGTTCTATTCGACTTTGCCCCTCCCGACCTGAGATTGGATCATTACTTTTGATACCTGAACCAACTCAACACATATATGTATAATCTGCATTTGACCCGACTTTACTTGGAATTAATTCAATAATTTTAATTTAGTATAATATTCATAAAAAATAGTATTTTTTAATATAAATTACATCTTAATTATATATAAATATAGTATTTTATTAAGTTAATCTCTTAAATTAAAGTATCAGCTAGTATCTTAATTAATGTAGTACATATATAAATTTAAAATTAAATAAATAATAAAATATATATTTCTATATATATATACCTTGGAGTGGAGTACCCTTAAATCCGCATCCGACCTGCATTGACTATTGTTATATGAAAACCCACCCTCTAGTAAGCATGGACATGGCATCTACCCTCCCATACTGGTGTCGGACACAGACACGCTGCTGATGTGTCAGAATATGTACAGGACATGGAAAAAACAAAAACAACTTGGACACGGTTCCTAAATGATCAAGACACCTTTGGACACGAGTTTGGTGGTGGAAAACAATAAAAAAGGGGATAGAGACCGAGGATTTTTTTGTAGATCTAGGCTTTTCTAATTGTTTTTGGGAAATCTAGCTAGATAGGAAGAAAGAGCAGGCTAAGACAAATTTGGGGTGATTTTTTGGTTGAAAAAAGCTGTTGGATGACGGTGCTCGGTGGCAGCTGTTCCGGTGGTAGCGCGTCTGAATTTGGGTAGCATGCTGAAATCTGGAGAGAAGAAATGGAATAAGAGAGAAGATAGGGATGAGAGATGTAGAGAGAGAGGGAGGAAGAAAAAAAATGAAATAAAAAAAATACGGGTCATTTATAACAGCATCTAAACGGTGTGTCTGGGAAGGAAGAAAGGGAAAAAAAGAAAAGAAGAGGTGCGAAGAAGAAAAAGAAGGAAAAAGAAAGAAAAAAGGAAAAATACTTAATTTACTTAATAAATTTAATATCTTATAATCTATTGGCATTAAAAATTAAATTAATAAAGTTATAATTGTGTTTATTAATTTTTTCTTCTACACAATTCTAATTGTGTTTATAATATTATTTTATTTTGCTTTTATATACATCATTAATTACTTTTTAATTGTGTTTAATTTATATTTATATAAAAATTATAGATATAAAAACATATAATAATATTTTTTCGTGTCGTGTCTTGTCATACCCGTGTCATCATTTTTAAAAAATTGTCGTGTCATTGTGTCCGTGTCTTCTTGTAGCCGTATTGGGTGTCCCTGTCCATGCTTCCTACCTACCTTGCCCTACCTTGATTTAAAAAAAAAAAAAAAAGCTCTTATCGGATCAGGTGAGTTGGAACTTGTTAGATATGGGTAGTTTTGCTATCCCTAATAAACACAGGGTGCATTTGACAATCTCTGATTACCTTCTTTGCAGGCAGTGACAAATCTTCTAAACAATGAAAGTATCTCTGATATTGACCGACTATGCCTTGTAATGCTGTATGCTTTGCGCTATGAGAAGGAGAGCCCTGTCCAATTGATGCAGCTATTCAACAAACTGGCATCTCGATCTGCCAAGTACAAGCCTGGGGTAACATAACCAACATGCACGTTGTTCTACTTGCATTTCACGTAATGCTCATCATAATGATGGTTCATAAAACCAGATCTCTCTTTTGATGTTCTAGTGATCTAATTAAAAATTCTTTTTGTTGGTAAAAATTAACTTTCTATTTAAGCTGTAGCTGTTTTATATCCCATTGCAGTTCTTTCATTGGTCAATTCTCTCTGTGAAGCTGAATTAGTCAGCAATTATGTTAAGAGCTATTTAATCCTTGTGTTTAAATGAGAGAAAATTGGTTTTAATTTGTTGGCAATTGTGGAACAGCTTGTCCAATTTCTCCTAAAGCAAGCAGGGGTTGATAAGCGTACTGGTGATCTTTATGGAAATCGTGATTTTCTGAATATTGCTCGCAACATGGCTCGTGGACTAAAGGTTTATTGGAAAAGCTTTTACTTATTTGCTTGGAAAGATATTTCTTCATTTGCTTATAGATCATTTTTCAACTTTTCTTACTAGGGTGTTGAGAATGTCTACACCCAGCACCAGCCTCTTCTGTTCCAAACTATGGAAAGCATAACCAAAGGACGGTTGCGAGATGTTGACTTCCCATATGTTGGAAATCATTTTCAGCAGGGCAGGTCTGTTACTACATAATAAAGTTTTCCAACTTTGTTGGGAAAGTTTGCAATTGATCTCTTTGTTTATGGAATATCTTTATGGTTACAATAAATTTAATATCAGCTATTTAATGTTTTAATGTGGATGCCCCTTGATATTTAAACTTGCATGTTTAGTTCACTGCTGGCCTTCAGTGAAGTTGATGGTGGATGATTTGAGTACCATGTGGCTACTAATTTTAAAAGTTAGTTGGAGGCATTTGATGAGAGTGGGCTTGAACGTAGCGGAGATGAGGATGCTTAGATGGATGTGTGGTAAGACTAGAAGAGACAAAATCAAAATGAAGAGATTTGAGAAAAATTAGGGGTTGTTTGAATTGAGGAGAAGATGAGAGAGGGAGACGGTTTGGACATGTGAAACGTAGGCCTAGCTGTGCACCGGTTAGAAGAAATGAGTCTCTAGATCTAGGAGAGATTAAAACTTTTAGAGGCAGATCACGAAAGACATGGATGCAAGTAATAAAAAATGATAAAATGGTTAAAGGTATTACATGAAAAGGTTGTTAATAGAAATGAGTGGCGCAAAAAGATTCAAACTACAACCTAACATAATTCCGTTATTTGGTCTTTCATACAGCCGACCCTAGAGTAGGGGATATGTGGAAAAATGAGAGTATATTGAAAACTTGTGTGTTTAATCATACAAACACCATAGATTTAAATACAGCTAGCTAGAGAGTAAACTAGGAAATTAAATATTCCTAAATCTAATCCCTATAATCAAGGAATTGTCTATCCTGATATTCTGTCATTAATTCTAGAGATACAAATTCTCAATTTTAGGGATACAAATATATATAGATTACAATCAGCAGATTACAAGATACAACCACTTGTAACTAAATGTTTTCCCACACTCCCCCTCAAGCTGGTGAATAGGTGTTTTCCATTCCCAGCTTGGAAATAATTTCCTGAAATGTGGCACTATTGAGACCTTTAGTCAACACATCTGCAAGTTGACCCTTGGTGGATACATATGGGGTGCAAATCAATCCACTGTCTAGCTTTTCCTTTATTAAGTGCCGGTCTACTTCAATGTGTTTTGTTCTGTCATGTTGCACAGGATTGTGTGCAATGCTTATTGCAGATTTATTATCACAGTAAAGTCTCATTGGTCCATCCCATTTGATCTTCAAGTCTTCTAGAATAATCTTTAACCATAGTAATTCACAAATTCCTTGAGCCATTGCCCTAAACTCTGCTTCAGCACTTGATCTTGCCACCACATTTTGTTTTTTACTCCTCCAAGTTACAAGATTACCACCTAGAAAAGTGCAGTAGCCTGAGGTAGATCTTTTGTCAATTACTGAACCTACATAATCAGCATCTGTATATGCCTCTAGTACCAACCCTGAATTTCTTTTAAACAAGATACCTCTCCCAGGATTAGTCTTCAAATAGTGTAGTACACGGTAGACATCCTGTAGGTGTACTTTTTTAGGACTATGCATAAATTGACTTATCACACTCATAGCATATGCTATGTCAGGTCTAGTATGTGAGAGATAAATAAGTCTTCCAACTAATCTCTGGTACATCTCTCTATCTACAGCAGTATCTTCATTAGCTTCTCCAAGCTTATGATTAGGATCTATAGGGGTACTTGCAGGTTTACATGCGAGCTTCCCAGTTTCCTTCAAAAGATCCATCACATATTTCTGTTGTGAGATAAAAATACCATGACGTGAGTGGGCTACTTCAATCTCCCTAGCTCTTTTATCTCGAATTCTCTGGCCAAACACTGTTTTAAAGACTCTCTTTCTTTTTCATCATCTCCAGTTACAATTATATCATCAACATATACTAATAGAATTGTGACCTTACGCGAATCTGAGTGCTTGATAAACAGTGTGTGATCCCCTTGACTCTGCTTATATTTCATTCCTAGCATCACTTTGGCAAATCTCCCGAACCAGGCCCTAGGAGACTGTTTAAGACCATATAAAGCCTTTTTCAGCTTGCATACTTTTTGTGCTTCTAGATGACCCCCAAATCCCGGTGGAACTTTCATATATATATTTCTTCTTCCAAATCACCATGTAAAAAGGCATTCTTTACATCAAATTGTTGAAGCTGCCAATTGTAATTTGCCGCCAAGGATAATAAAATTCTAACTGTATTCATCTTGGCAACTGGAGCAAAAGTTTCCTGATAATCCACTCCATAAGTTTGAGTGTAGCCCTTAGCCACCAGCCTAGCCTTGTATCTTTCAATAGTACCATCTGCCTTATACTTTACAGTGAAAACCCATTTACACCAAACTGGATGTTTTCCTGCAGGCAACTTTACCAGTTCCCATGTCTTATTTTTCTCTAAGGCCTCCATTTCTGTTTTCATCGCCTGCCTCCATTTCTCATTGGATAATGCCTCAGATAATGTAGTTGGAATAGAAATAGTGTCTAGGCTCACAAGAAAATTTTTATGGGATGGTGAAAACTTTTCAAATGACACAAAATTAGAGATTGGGTATAATAGATGTTTAGTACATTCTCTAGTTCCTTTCCTAATGGCAATAGGTAGATCATAATCACTAATTTTATGAGAGTCATGCTCATTTTGAGAAATAGAATCAGAGACTGTAATTACCTCATTTTCAGAGTTAGGATCAGGTTCTTGGATTTGCACCGGTTCAGGAGCTGGAACTTTTTTTCTTAAGTACACCTGTAATTCTTTCACAGAATCGAGAATAGTATTATCTTTAGTCACAACTTCTATGTTTGGAATGGGTTCAAATTTAGAATCAGTGTTTGACTTGGACTCTGAAGAAATGGGTTTAGGTTCAAAAGAATTAATGGGTGAAACTGTTTTGGAGGAGGATGACAAGTCAAGCAAAAAGAAGTCTTTATCCTTATCTTCTATAAATGATGTCTCCCCCTGAAGATAAGGTTGAGTAAAAAATGGTTTACTTTCTTCAAAAGTGACATCTGCAGACACATAGAACTTTTTGGTAGGAGGATGATAGCACTTATACTCTTTCTGAGTTGATGAATACCCCACAAAGATACACCTAATTGCTCTCGGATCCAACTTTCCCCTATTATGACTGTGAACATGAACAAATGATGTACAACCGAATATCCTAGGTGTGAGGTTGTTTGTGGTATTAAAGTTGGGATAGAATTGTGAGAGTAGTTCCATAGGAGTTTTAAATCCCAAAACCCTTGAAGGTAACCTATTTATAATGTGTGTAGCAATGAGAACAGCTTCCCCCCAGTAAGATTTGGGCACATTTGCTTGAAAAAGGAAGGCTCGGGTTGTGGCTAGTAAGTGGCTGTTTTTTCTCTCTGCCACTCCATTTTGCTGTGGAGTATTAACACAAGATGACTCATGGATAATCCCCTCATTTTGGAAATAGGTGGATAGACTCTGATTGAAATAGTCTCTTGCATTATCAGACCTAAATCTCGTGATTCTCACTCCAAATTGATTTTGGATCATGTTTTGGAAGCTAAAAAACACACTATTCACATCTGATTTGGATTTAAGTAAAAAAACCCAAGAAACCCTGGTACAATCATCTATGAATGACACAAACCATCTTGCCCCAGAAATATTAGGAACTGTAGAGGGACCCCAGATGTCACTATGAATCAAGTAAAAGGGAGTAGAACTTCTTTTGTTGCTAATTGGAAAAGATACACGTCTGTGTTTTGCAAGTTCACAAACATCACAATAAAACTCTTCAACGTTTAATCCTTTGAACAAGGAAGGAAACATGTTTTTCAAAGTTCCAAAAAAAGGGTGTCCAAAACCACATGGGCTTGGCTCATTTGCAGCCTTAGAACTAGCATTAACTAGCATTACTTGTTGCATTAAACAACATACAAAATGCATGAGAGCAGCCTTTGGCAGACCACACATTTTGGGTGGAACTTCGTTGATATTTAGGAAAAGTCTTACTTGTGTAAGATTATGTTATTACTGATAAAAACATATATGAGGAAAGAAAGATGTATGAAGATCAATTAATAATTTTTCAATGATGCATATTCCACCTCTACACAGGCCACAGGAGGTAATTATATTCATTATTGGCGGAACAACTTATGAGGAGTCTCGTTCTGTAGCTCTGCAAAATGCCAGCAATTCTGGAATTCGTTTTATACTTGGGGGGTCGGCAGTTCTCAACTCTAAGAGGTAGGCTGTGGAAATTCTCTTGTTCTTGTACATACGTCCATATCAATATGCTTGAAAAAGGTATCCTAGTGATCTGTATGTAGTCCTTTTTTTACAAAATGAATTATTGACAAAAATATAAAATAAGATTTATGGAGCCAGTACCAAGTAGTTGAGTTCTGATTTTAATGAGTTAAGATTAGAAAGTTTTTTTCCTTCATTTCCTTCTAAGTTGTCCAAGACATGGCAGTTCATGTATCTATATTGTGTCTATTTTGTGTCAAATATGTGTAAAATTCTAAAATTACCATGTAACAATTTGTGTCCACTTGTCAAACATGAAACAAATTTTTGGTTTTCTTCAAACCCATATACAATTTTTATTAAAATTTTAAATTGTGTTGTTTTCATGTATTTTTTCATATTATTTTCATGTTGTATCATCATGTTATTTTTAAAATTGTTAAGTCTAAAGATGTCAATCTTATGTGCTAAATCAAATATAAAAACTGCTTTATAAGTAGAGTAGATGTTGGTTTAATGATTGCCGAACTTTGCCTGGCAGGCTTTTCTTGAATTATTGTTTTTGGCTTAAATGCAGGTTTTTGAAGGACCTAGGAGAAGCTCAGAGGATATCTCGAACCAGCACCAGTGTAGTATAAGTTCAAATGCTGGCATAAACCACTTGAGAACCATGTAAATAACTTGGTAAAGGATTTTCGGATTAGATGACTGCCAGTGACACTGTTTTGTCTGGAATTTAAACAGCAATATAACAAGGAGAGACTGGGAAATTAGCGCATAGTCCTCGGATAAGATGGTACGACATTCACTATTTTGCACTTGCACAGAGTACAAGTCAAGGTAAAATCAGCTAAAACCACATTAAATTCTTTTTTTTTTTTAAAGGGGGAGGGGGGATTTGGTATTGTCTATCACCTATATTTCTTCTCTATCATTTTTATACTCTCACGAACAAATACAGAATATTTTGTAATTTTGTACACGAAATTTCACTTTTTCTTTTTCTTTTTTTGGTATACTTTATACCTCTTTGATATGTTCAGCTTTGCCTGTGGGAAATAGAATCCGTCACTTTTTTCTTAAGAAAAAAATTTGTTGGCTAAATTTTTTTTGTTAAAAAGTAAGAACAAAATCTAGTATATATATAATTTCATATTTTATTAGTATAGCCCCTAAATCTATCAGTGAAATTAGAGTTATTATATATATTCTATAGAGGCATATTTTAAAATATTAATAAATATATTTGATTTATATTTATAAAATGAACTTCAGCTTAGTATCGTGAAGATTTAAATCTTTAGATTTTATTTTTTAAAATTTTTTTATGCGGGGTTCATTTGATATTTTTATAAAAAAAGATTTTTTAATCTTTTTTTTAAGTTACATAATTTTATAATAAAAAAATGCAAATGCAGGTGTTTACGTAGCATTCGAATATTTTTTTTAATCTTTTTTCAGGGAATTCTTTTTAAAGTTTTTGTTTTTTTTAGCTTTTTTATGTTTTTTAAATTGATACATTAAATTTTGTAAGAAAAAGAATTCGATGGAGATGTTCGTAAGACGCTCATTTTCTTTAGCCTTTCATTTTCATTTTTTTTTTTTGCCCCTTCCCGTTTTTTAGTTTATTTAGTTTTTTTTTTTTTCATTAAATAATTTTTGTAAAAAGTAAGTGAATGTAAGGATGACCATATAATTCACTTTTGACTGTTTCGATTTGTCTCAATCTAATAAAAATAAATCATTTTTTGGATTTGGTCAAGGTAGGGTGATTCCTTTTTTAATTATAATTGGGTTGGAAACAAGTTTAGATTAATTCATCTTTTTGCATTATGGTTTTTTTTTTTAATTTTTTAAATTAAATAAATTTAGTGAAAAATGAGGCCAACAAAAATGTTGACATGACACTCCATTTTGGTTTTATTCCTCTTTTATTGCTTTTTTATGTGTTTTTAATTAAATCAATTTTATAAAAAGGGAGTCAATAAATAAGAATGACAAAATAATTTGTATATGATGAGTTAAAATTTTTTTATTATTTATATATAAATTAAATTGTTAGTGACATTAATTAAATTTATATTTTAAAATATAATTAATATATTATCTCTTATTATTAAATTTCATAAAAATGATACATTAAATGTAAATTTTTTTCTAAAATTATTTAAACATGTGTTTATTGTTTAAAAAATCCATTAGTTGCTAATAGTTATATAATTTATTGATATAATGTTAGATTATTAATTTCAATAATCAGATTTTAATCTTTGTCAATCTCAATTATTAAAAATTTATTAATTTGATTTTTATTTTGTTGGGTAAATTTAAATATAGTAATTCGTGTTTTCTTATTGTGTTTTGTGTTGTATTTTACTGTGTAATGATACGAATTATTAAAACATGAATATGACATGTTTATTATACGTGTTACATATGATACGATATGAGTCATACATGTATAATTAATCTATTTAAGCATAATACAAATAAATATGAATAATATGAATATATACGAATAGACATGAATAACATGAATATATACAAAAATTATTTAAAATAATAAATAATTATAAACTATCTATCATTTACAACTTAATAAACTTGAAATATTAATAATAAACTATTTGCATATCAAAAAAAAAAAAAATTGATACCCATTTAATATGTATTTAATATATATTTAAAATTTAATATATATTACATAATTATATTATTTTTTAGTATTAAATTTAAAATAATGAATTACGAAATATTAAAAAAATAAAATAAAGATGTATACAACTAGTATTAATATTTATATTATATTTATATTAATAATATAAAAAATAATTTTATAATAATTATTAAATGAGTATCATAATTAAATATTTAAAATAATTTTTATATGATATTGAATAACTAATTAAGTATATAATTAAAAGTTAAAAATTAAACCAATTTTTATATGTTTATATTAAATTAAAATAAATATAAAAAATATGCTAAAGGTGTTAAATATATTAGATGTGTACTCGTATGATAAGATTAAATTAAACTTATTTTTACGTGTTAAATATGTAATCATGTGACATGTTTTATCTAAATGTATTTTTCGTATTTTACACGTGTTTAAATGTGTCTACATATATGAGATACGAATTGTGTTATATCAAAATTAATATCAACACGAAAAAATATAAAATATGTTTTTTTTTAAAATAAATACGATTTTTTTTGTGTTATGTTTTTTCATATAACTATGTTGTGTCTAAAATTATTAAGTCTAAGTAAATTATTTTCATAATCCTTAAAATCTTAAGGCATACCATTTTGATTCTTAATATTCAAAATGTAATTTACATTTATATGATCATAACGAAACAATATTTCCATCAACAAAATCATTAATAAAAACGTTATATGTCAGCTTGTACACTCATGATTCACACGCGGTGCATATGTGGCAAAATAAAACCTTAATTATTAAAGCCTTAAGATTTTTTTTTTTTCATTTTTCATATGTTTTTACTCTTTCTAAAATTTCTTCTCTCCACCTTTTAGTAGGGCAGAGCAAACATTCTGACTTAGTTTTTTTGATCAGTTAATTTTCAAAACCAACTTAATTGATTTAATCTCGAGAATAATTGAATTGACAGACCAAGGTATTCGTAACTAAAATTAACAACACTAATTTAATTTGGTTTGTTCGATTGATTATGATAATTTTATTGATTTACCAATTTGTTATTTCACCTAATTTTATTGATTTTAATGTTGAGTAGCGATTTCTTCAAGAATTTGAACACTATTAATCAACACTACTCATATTAATATCACGATATTACAAATAAAACAACAAGATTAGGTTCAATCAAAGTGACATAAAGGAAAAAAAATCAACAAAATGAGAAATATTAAATCAACAAGCAGAAGTTATGTGTCATTAACCTTTTTGGGAGAAAGATGCTCGCTGCCTGGTACTGTGGATTTGTGGTACTAATATCAAAGCTGTTGGTGCATGGTGGAGGAAGAATTGAATAAACTAGCGATGAAATCATAGGGTGCATAAGTCGTGACTTAGAGAAAGATAAGAAATTGAAGAAATTAGAAAAGAATCATGAAGAAATTAGAGAAGAAAAAGATGAATTAGAGATAGGTTAAGAAAAAAAGATCGAAGAAAAAAGGTGGTAGGTCAGAGGAGTCGAGAATCTAGAAAAGAAGAAAAAATTTTAGGGGCTAGGATTTTAATGGGTAAAATAAAATGGAAGGATATAACTTAATATGAAAAATCAATAATAAATATTAATTGTTTAAATATTTAATTATGATCAATTTTTTTTTTCAATCGACTCAGTTATTATTTATATATATTTACAACTAATCGAATAACTCGATTAAATTGAAACATTAATCAACTTCAAATCAAAACCAAAATAACTAACTTGACTTTACCTAATTAATTTAGTTTAGGTTGATTATTTTGATTATAACCAAAATATGCTCTCCCTTACCCTTTAGCTTTTCAAGTAACCATTAACATAAGGCCATATTTCAGCTACCATCCTCTATCACCCTTTAGAGGTGATAACGGTTCAGTTTGGATCGTATTTAATTCGATTTTTTTAAATATTACATAATATTATGAAATTTTAAAATTCAAATCGAATCTTTATTCGATCTAAATTAAACTAAAATGAATTTTATTGGTTTAGTTTGATTTATCCATTTTTAATTTTTATATATTATTTTAATATAAAATTTAATATATTTAAGTAATTTTAATATAAAATTATTATTTTATTTTATAAAAATTTAAAATATATACAAAAATAAGAAAAATATATAATTTGGTTTTTTTTTTTTTTCAATTTTTTACCTCTCGATGAAATCCGATCAAAACTTAATATATACATTTAATATCCGAACTTGATCCAAATCGAATATAAAAAAATCGATTTCAACTGAATCAAACACTACCGTTTCAAATAAATTTTTAGATTTTTCAATTTTTTTCTCATCCCTACCACCCCCAGCCATTTGCTAGCATCAAATTTCATTCAAAATTTTCTTATTTGCTCTTTTTAGACTCCTATTTTCATCATTCCAATTAGATATTCTTAAAAACCTTTGAATAGCCATTGATCTAAGCTTTAACTAGCGGTTGCTCCACCTTAATAACCCAACTTTGTTGCTTCAAAACCCAAACCAAGCCTATAAGTACCTTTTTCTAGCCATTCCTTTCATTCATACCTTAAAAACACCAAAAACCCAAAAAAGGTATACATATAAACCGTAAAACTTTTTTCTCTCTTTTTTCTTTATTAGATTTTTTTTCTTTGGCTAATGTATTTATGTTATTATTGATTGTTGTTTTGACTTTTCTTGGATGAGGTTGCAATGACGGATGATGAATGTTACACCCATTTACTCGGTCAACCTTTGGTCAACATGATCAAACCCTTGGATTGCCCAGACAGTGCCCCATGCACGCCCAAGTTGCTACCTCATCAACACTAAAAGAAACGACTCGCCCCTCGTCAAGGAAAGGACTCGACCTAATAGCTCCATTAATGTCTCGTTAAGATATCATATCAAAACTAAATACTTAGTCTTTAACTTGTCTGAAATCATTAAATGTAATTTTTATTTATTTAAGATCATTAAATGCAACTCATAATCACTTACATGAATTTTTCTCAAATTTTATATATACTTTTCATCATCTGTCAACTATTTTAATGAAATCATCACCTTTTATCTCATGTATAAAATAAAGATAAATCTCATATATGTAAGACAATCCTCGTACTTCACACTTAAGCATATTCTTTCCATTGAAACTTCCTTCACACACCTCACCCTTTCCTTACCTTCCCTCTTGTTCAATGGACTTGAGTGTTGGAGCATACCTAGAGAAACAACTCTGACCTTACTGGCTGTATTTTCTACCTACAAGTTCAGGCCATACAACCTTCAACAACCTTACACTAACTTCTTCTAGTTAAAAAATAAAAAATAATATCAACAATTGGCACATCTATAGGAAATGACAGCCATATTTCATCTTCCCCATTCCTTTAAAACTACAACACCCACCATTAATGCAACAACCAACCTGCAACTATCTTTGATACAACAACTATACTACCAATCCCTCAATAAATCCTATCACCAAATATCTATTCTTGGAATTTCTTGTTCCCCAACAACCCTCTCTCATTAAATGTTTGGACCACACAATCTCTAGGCTTTTACCACCACTGTTAGTCACACTATTACGGTCGGACCCTTAAACTCAGTATCCTAACCACCAACTACAAAAATCCAATCCTAATAGCCTATTAATGCAAGTCATTGGCAAAACATTCTCCTTGCAATGTCCATTGTGCATGTCTCACTCCCTGTTCCACATATCCCAATATATCGACCAAACATGCAATAACGCCCCCCCCAAAAAAAAAAAAAACTTTTACCAGGCACTTGTTACCCAAATACAACTCTTAAATGCATAAGTGGCCACATAACAGAGACTGCTCCAATAATACCAACAAGCCATCCAACAACCACTAGAAAAACCAAAACCTAGAGAAAGATTAGTCTCATCTTTCAGAGAACCACTACGAAACCCTACCCACTACGAAGAAACTTACCTCCAAACCTTACAGGATGGCACCTACCACCATGACCCTACCACACAACTAGGTTCACATAAATTCTAACCCTGACAATGAACTTATTGCCCAAATGGCTGCCTTGCGCAAACAATTAACTAACTTGAAAAGAGAAAAAAAACATAAAGATCTCCGGTGATTGGAAGATGATCACAACCCCTTTCCACCAACCATCAGACAAGTAAACATTCACACCTCCCAAACACTTCCCAAAGACACGTAAAATGGGGCCATTGATACAGAGGACCATTTGGATCACTTTAGAACCTTTATGGACCTATATAACGCCTCTGACACAGTAAAGTGTAGGGTTTTCCCTACCACCCTATGAGGAAGAGCAAGAATGTGGTTTTATTCCATGGCCTTGGCTACTATCCATAGTTTTAATGCCCTCGATAGACAATTACTGGCCCACTTTCTTAATAGTAAAGTCACAGTATGCTCCTCTACGAGCCTAGTAACCGTAAAGTTGAAACCAGATAAAACTTTACGGTAATATTTGAAGAGGCTTAATGCTGCCATGTTGATGAAGGACTTTAATACTGAATGAGCCATTCACGCCTTAACCTTTTAAGGTCAGACATGACCATATCATATATTCTTTGATTGTGAACAAGTCAAAATAATTGTACCAGCTTTATAAAAGGGCTTAAAAGTTTGATAAGGCAGAGGATATCAAGGTTATAGATAGAGCTGAAAGGCGTGAACAATGCCCCGACCGTCTGTGAAATGACAATAGGTGAACCAATTCATCGAGCCAGTGATTCCATGATAACTGCCAAGCCTACAACCAATAAAAAAAGAAAAGATTAGCAAAACAAAAATCATACCTCCCAGTCACAATCCAATCATTATCAAAATTCAAACAAAACCTTTAATGCCATCACTTAACGCTTTGCCCAAACCAATGACCCAACTAGGGGAGGTTTTTACCTTGAAGACCTAACAACTAACCCTCACCACTGTAACTACTATTTAACCTAGAGGTACTCGACTAATGACTGCGTTGTCTTCCAAAAGGAGATTAAAAGATTTAAGGGCCTAATAAATACTCAATCCACCTGCCAAAATGGTAACCCCTCGCCTCGCTAAATATGTGACACACCCACTTGCCTACAGGGCAAAGGCTCTTCTCTCTAAACTAAAGAAGTTCGGTAAGAAAAGTTGCTAGCAAACGCCCAATCCAAGGAATAATTCATGTGATTGTAAGGGCGACAAAGGATTGGGCTAATAGTAAGTCGAAGTGTAAATCCCATTTGCACAGTGTTATGGCCATTGATATGGCCTCAAGAAACAAAAGATGGAAGATTGCAGGTTTAATTCTTCGAAGAGGACATTGATATTCTATGGCAATGATCCTATAATAATGTAGCAACCATTGCTAATTACCAAGTGCAAAGAATCTTGGTAGACAGTGAGAATGCAGTTGATTTGACATAATACCAAGTCTTCAAACAGATGGGATTTCCAAATAAAGATTTGAGGTCATCAAAACATATCTTTGGGTCCACCAACCAATTCATCATGGTGAAAGGATCTATCACCCTGCTGGTAACAATGGGAGACAATGAGCAAACACTTACAACATTGGCAAATTTCTTAGTAGTAGACCAACTTTTGGCCTATAGTGTTATTTTTGGTAGCCAACTAATGAAGAAAGCCAAAATGGTAACAGCTATCTACTGTCTAAAGATCAAGTTTCCTACATCCACAAAAGTAAGGTATATGAAAACAAACCAAGTTATAGCTCCCGAGTGTCACCTCCTAAGCCTTCGGTTGATTAAAAAAAAAGATCAAACAGCAAACACACCACCCACATCTACAGAAGAACTTGAAACACATCCTAACCCTTCATCTTCAGTACACGTAATAAACCTAGCCTTAGCCCAGACATTAAGTATTGACAATTTGGACGTTAGAGATGAAGTAAGGGAATCCAAGGCTCACCATGTCGAGCAAACCATACTAGTACAGCTGTACCTACTAAACCCAGAGTTGATCACTCAAACAGGTTTTTTGTTGAATGCTAAGGTAAAAAGCATCCTACACAAGTTCCTATAGTGAAATATGAATGTGTTTGCATGGTCAGCGACAGACATAGCTGGCATAGATAAGCATGTTATTGCTCAAAATTTGAATGTAGACCTAGCTGCCAAACCTGTGAAGTAGAAGACGAAAGTTTCATCCCTGAGCAAATATAGGCAGTTAAAAAAGAAGTTAACAAATTACTAACAGTTGGGTATCTCAAAGAAGTAAAGTACCTAGAATGGCTCACAAACATGGTTATGGTGAAAAAGGCAACGAGAAGTGATAAATGTGCGTAAACTTCACAGTTTTAAACAAGGCGCGCTCCAAAGATAGCTTCCCTCTACCTTTGATTGACAGGTTAGTTGACTCTTCTACGAGTCAAAAATATCTGAGTTTTATAGATGCATTCTCAGGATATAACCACAAGGGCTTGGGTAGAGGAAGCCTCTAGAATACTTTGGGAGTTAGAACCATAGATCACCTAACAATCGAAAAGATACCATTCACATTGATGTATGGCATCGAGGTAGTGATATCTGTTAAGATGGGTGTCAACACATTTGGAATAGCACACTTTAACCCCGGCTAGAATGAAGAAGCCCTCAAGGCTAACTTAGATTTGTTGCAAGAAACTAGAGACCTAGTTGAGGTCAAAATGGCTGCCATGGCTTAACGGGTTGCCAAATATTACAACTATCGTATCAAGCATAGACATTTTCAAGTGGGTAACGTGGTACTCATGAACTATAAAACCAATAAATCAGCAAGAGAAAGGAAAAAGCTCAAACCCAATTAGGAAGGACTATATCAAATTTCAGCTATCATTAGTTTTGGGGCGCATAGCTTAAAAGACATGAGGGCAACCCCATACAAGGGACGTGGAATGCTGTCCACTTGAAGAAGTACTACATTTGATAGATAGCCATCATCAGGTCCTTTAAATTTATAAAGTACTTTTATATTTATATTTCTTTCAAGTTGTATATTTGGGTTTCACTAGCCCTTTCTTGTCCTTAATAAGCAACTTTTGTACAAGAAAACCTTAATGAAGAATGATGGCGACCATGCTCCCCGACTTGCATATTTATTGCATTAATACGTTATGCTAATACACCGAACACACCTTGTGTGCCATCTTTATTACTTTAAGGCTCTACGTCAACACCCCTAACATGCCCTGCATGTCTTCTTATTGCATTAAGGTTCTATGCCAATGCACAATGCACCTTGCCTATACGTCTTATACGCCCTGAGCGCCATTCTCTAACTCCCACTCCAATATAGCTAAAACAAAGCTCATACACCAAGAAAAAATGATAGTAAAAGAACTGCCTCACAATAAGGTACACACACTTGTTAATTTTAACAAATTATTTTGTTTCCACCAATATGCCTAAGTGTGTTAGATAATGCCTACCTTTGAAGTGAGGATTTTTGCAAGATCCTTGAATTCAACCAACAAATTATTATACAATAGTAATAAGTCTGAGGCACTACCCTCTTAGTAAAGAAAAACTTAGTGTACAATCTAGTTCAAGTTGCTTTATCATAAATTGATGAATAAGCTAGTCTATAATGTGTGAGCTATCTAATGTTGATTGCACAAGAAAACTTAGTAATGTTGATACGCTCAGGCATGACCCCAGTACTAAGTATTTAGTAAGTCACAAATGGCATCAATTTAAACATGTTCATAATTAGTCTTCATAAATCATTAGTAAGGTTAACATATCCAAGCAAAAAACAAAGTTGTATAGATGGGATATTTTAACTTAGTAAATTTTGCATCAAATTGTGATTGAACATTTTCGTTTAATCAACTCTGCGCAAAGTCATAGTGATTGAACATTTTTAACTTAGTCATTAATACACCAGCAAACACAAAGTCAAAGCCATATTTAATCCAGCACAAAGCAATGAAAAGTGCAAATACAAAGTATTGTGAAAAATGCTTCTTTTATTAATCAACTGATATGTGTACAAGCATAAAAATTATAAGGAAAGAAAATATAAAGAAAAACAAATATCATCCTAAGGAGCGCTACTAACATCTTCACCAACAAAGGAAACTGGAGGAGCAGTAGGCTTAGCATCAACAATAGATGGGGCCTCTTAAGTTAGCACTATAAGGGTAGGAGGCTAGGAGCAGCAATAGCACCTTCAGTCCTGCGACCCACAGGAGCAGGCTTAGCACCAGAACTACTAGCCTCAGGATCATCAGTTGGGGCAGGTAAAACATTTAGGTCATGACCTACTGAGACTTTACCCAACCCTTAAGAAATCTTAACCCCCTCTAGCAGAGCCAAGTCCTCAGAGAATTCCATGTTGAACCCCTAAAGAGGCAGCCTTATCTCAGAGAGAGTGAGAGCCTATACTGTTAGTTGGTGATCTCGCTAACTTCAGTGGGCTCCTCATCTTACTATTCCATCCTTCTTAAAGACTCTGCCTTTTCTCCCTATAAATCTGCCTTTAGTTTTGCCAACTCTTCATTCGATTGAAGGGCACACGTTAAGGCTTTGTCTCCCTCCACCACAGCCTGGTCCCTCTTCACTTGTATTAGGCTGGCATGGGCAGTCACCACCACTTGCTCTCCTTGAAGCTTTTTCTTTTCTTCTTTCACCTCTTTAAAGTGGGCACTTTGTTCCATCCAATAATTGTTGTATGGCCAGACTCTTACCCGTGGTTTCTTTCACCTGGGCGTGGCGTCTTAACTCCTTAATAATCTTTATGTATGAGGTGTTGAGATTCTCCAACCCTTCAATTAAGGCATCTTTTTTCTTAACCAGGGCTTTTAAGTCAACCCTTGTTTGTCTCTTTTTTTACAAGTCCTTTTGACTTCCCATGTAGGTCCTTCACAAATAGCTTTACTTGCTCGTAGATGCGCACCTTCTTTGCTAAGGATTGTAACAAAAAATACACGAAGGTCAATGAATAACATAACATAATCAACAACAACACATTTGGTTCAAAAAGTTACCTTTGCAGCCACGCACAACTCTACCTGAAGGTTGTTCAACAGAGGGAACCACTACACTCTATCCCTAATGAATTTAGAGAGGCTAGTTGTGGCCTACAAACAGGCAGCCTTATTAGGAAATAGAAGTAAAGGCCTTTCATCTATCGCTGTGAAGTCCGCAAAGGATAAACAGTCCAGGTTGTCACCAAAGTGGCGTGCAGCCAAGGCATTAGGCCCTTAAGATAGCCTCTATTTATTCATCGTAAGCTTGTCAGCATCAGCACTTACCCTTGCTGCTGATATGCCGATTGCTGATGGAAAAAGCACTATATATCTAGGGCTGCAAAAGTAACGACAGGACTTGATGCAGTAGCAAGAGTGTCTGCTTTTGACCTTACAAGAATCATAGGTCTTTTCCCCTTTTACCCATCTTGACCCATAAACCTTTGGAGCTTGGCAGCACGATCCATCTTTGTAAAATAAATGTACAACAATTAGAATTAGTTCACAAGCAGAAAAGTCAATCACATGATCAAATATTACTTTTAGTAAGGCCTTTGCTAACTAGCATGCCTACACTCCCCACATCCCCTTCACTACCCCTCAAAAGTTAAAAACCCTCTACCTTCTTTACCCTTTCCATAGGTACTTGCATAGAGACTGCTTTAGGGATAGGCTTTACAACCTCAGTAGAAGGATTCTCGTGGCAGGCCTCAAGTTTCTTGGCGTTGACAGCCTTACTCATTATTGTAACAACAATAACAAAAATCAAAAGCAAACCACATAATCAGCAACAACATCAACCTTAATAAGATAGTTCAACACCAACACGTGTATACAACAATTAAATTAAAAACTTACATCTTTTGCCCTGAAGAGCCTCTGCATCCTTAACTTTGGTTGACACTTTCTTCTTGCCTTCTCCTCATCTAATACCTCCTAGACAGTAGCAGCCAGAGTTTGGTCTTCCCTAGGGATGAGGTAGTAATCATGGATGATCTCGAGAGTGGTCAATTTGTTGAAGGAGATCCTAGCATCTTTTAACGTATGTGTCATGGACCTAAGAAAGAATTTTAAATCCAACATCGAATATAATAGGAAGATCTATGAGATATAAAAGGGTTCACATCATCTCTGTCTTGTGAGACACATTTTGTAAGATAAAACCGTGAGGTCAGGGGAGCCAGAGCGGATAATACCTCACAAGAGTGTGACCGTGAGGCTGATTCGGGACGTTGGAAGGGTGAATCTCGGGTCTCGGAGCCGCGTGGGTTCGGAGCTTAAGTCTCGACCCGTGACAAGTGGTATCAGAGCCAGCCCTAAACCGTTTGATCCACGCCAAGAAGATCTATGAGATATAAAAGGGTTCACATCATCTCTGTCTTGTGAGACACATTTTGTAAGATAAAACCGTGAGGTCAGGGGAGCCAGAGCGGATAATACCTCACAAGAGTGTGACCGTGAGGCTGATTCGGGACGTTGGAAGGGTGAATCTCGGGTCTCGGAGCCGCGTGGGTTCGGAGCTTAAGTCTCGACCCGTGACAAGTGGTATCAGAGCCAGCCCTAAACCGTTTGATCCACGCCAAGCATCTTGAGGGAGATAGGTAGGGTGGTCGGTCTTCGTGACGAGGGCGTCACGAGGTTGGGTGCGAGAAAATGTCACGGACCTAAGAAAAATACTGAATCTTACATCGAACATAATAGGAGGGTCATTGAGGTATAAAAGAATTCACATCACCTCCGCCTTATGAAGCGTCTTTTGTAGGACAAAACTGTGAAGCTAGGAGGGTCAGAGCGAATAATACCTCATAAGGATGTGAACCGTGACGGTCAGACTGATTCGAGACGCCGAAAGGGTGAATGCCCAAATCTCAAAACCGCGCGAATTTAAAACTTAAGTATCGACCCGTGACATATGCACTTACCTTGCTTCATCCTTTCCAAGTTTAGGAGCCTTCTTTGTTAGTGGGCTAACGTACAACCACGTGACTTTAAAAGGGAACCTTACCCCGAGCATTCTGATGCATGCCACCACATATCGATCATAGTATGAATGGTTGTTGGAGGGAAGATCTACTATGCAGGATCTACCTCGCGCCTTGAGGTAGTATAGCCAACTACCAGTCTCTCTCAGCATGTACAAAATGATGATGACATTCACTGAAAGGACCCACTCATTCATATTGCAGAAGATTAAATACGTCACTAGGATCGCCCAGTTAATTGGAACGATTTGTGTTATTATAACATTGAAAGTGGCCTGCAGCAAATGAAAGAACAGGTCAACAGAAGATGGAACCCATACCTAAAATTATTTAGGTAGAACCCTATCATGCCATTGAATTCGACCATTTGGCTGATTGTGAATCGTAGAAGAGGCAGTGAAACCTCATACATTGGGTTATTAAAGTTGAAGGCCACATAGTCTACCGTTGACTCCATCATTGAACGAGTACTGTGGCAATGGAGCCTATCTAGTGGCCACGAATCGAGAGCAAAATCTTTGGGCTCCTACACGATGACCTCTTTTCCCTTATTCTTTTTCCCCTCCCCTTTAGTAGCGGCAAGGATGATCACATCAACCAAAAGGACCCTCACCACTCTAATCATTATGTCACGACCGTGACCTACACTAGCTCGCCCACTTTGGCCCTCGTGGCCTTTCCCCTATGTTTCCTCTGCCTTATCCTAGGCCTCTTCAGCCGTTTCCCTCCTATCTTGACCACCAATATTGGTGGCTGGTGCCCTACCCTCATCAATAGAAATGACTATTCTTCTTTTTGGTGTCATTGTTTTTCCTTTCTCACAAAACAAACAAAAAATAGAAATAAAAAAGATTACCCATAGAAAGTTTTTTGAAGAAAACTTTGGAAAGTACAGAAAACAGAAAGCAAGAAGTTCCCTCAAAAGCAAATAGCATAAATGAAGCCCAAAAATTCTAAGTCCCCCTTTTATACCCATCCAAATAGCACGATTGAAATGACACCAAATATGAAAGGGACAACAATGATCAACACATAAATAGAACTTTTCTACAGCTACTGCATTTATTGAATGTGCATGAACAGAAGATGAAAATGCAATGTAGAATGAATCTAAGCTAGACAAATGAACATATATCTAACTGAAATTTGTAAGAAAAATTTAAGAACTAAAATACAGCAGAAAACTTGATAACAGTAGAGTAATGCTTAACCAAAAACTATTTTAACTCACGCATGAACTAAATTGCATAAACTTTAGAAGAAAAAAAATTTAACATACGATCCTGAAATGCAAGAGATCTTCAACTGAGTTAAAAATAGCTACATTGACAAATATTTCACAAGAATCTATAAGAAAATCATAAAAATCAAATATAAAATCAACTCAGCAAACTGAAACTCAAAATAGTGTACTAATATGCAACAAACAGGATCTATTCACAAATACTTGAACCAAACAGTAGCTGATTTCCATTAAAATCAAGTCATTCAATCACAATTTATCAAGCTAAACATAAAACTATAGATCTAAGAGGAAGACAGATCAATCAGAACTCTATGATGAGAGAGGTTTCACACCAAAGTGGACTGTCACGTTTGGCACCTGCACTTTCCTTTAGCTAAACCTTTCAGCTTTGATCTGGAATTCTCTACTGCAAGTTTAAATCTAGACTTTATACATGTTGAATATCTATAGCTTAGGAACCTGTGAAAAATATTTAAACAAAATCTAACCAGATTTGCTAGAGATTCAATGCAAGAGCCACATTTAGGTCAGCTTGATCAGTTTCACAAACATTTTGAAAATTAAATGGAAATGAACTGTTTTAATTTGAAAATTGATTCAAACTACAAATTTTGTTGTAAGAAAAGATCATAACAAAATACATAGAAACATGTAATTTCGCAATGAGTTTAAATAGGAAATCTAGAAAACAGTTGTTCGAAAGCTAGAAAAATTTAAGAACAGGAAAAGAAAATGTAGAGAGAACAGAAATTTAAAACCTAGGCTCAGTGCTCTTAATGGCCAACCCTCTTCCCCTGTTTATAGGCAGAGGGGAAGGACCTTGAATCCTAAAAATATCTAGAGATTTCGTGCTCACCTGGTGCTGCTGCATGCCTGGGTCTTGTTTCTTCCCCTTGTAAGTGGCTCTCCTTCAACCAAATTTGGTCTTCATCCAAGTCAACTCAATAGCCAATCAAATCCCTCCAATATGCCGCATTAGCCCCTTTTATATTTGGTACACTCCAATCCAACATAGGCAGTTTGCAAGCTACTTCAATCTTCCCATGCATTACATGCATGTTTCTTGCATCAACGTCTCTTGGATCCTTCATTTTTTTTTCTATGAAAAATTCCAATACTTAATGAACATTTTTATCATATATTTTTCTAAAAAAAATTAAAATAATACAAAAAAAAAACAAGAAAAGTTAAGAAAACTCCCTAAGTGTCAATGTGATCTATTGACACTAATGAAGGCCATTTGCACACATTTGCATAAAAAATCCTTCACATTGTATCCAAATTGATCAATATTTCTCATTTTCTTTAATTGTGTCTACCCATAAGAATAATAGACATTTAGAAATATTTTTGTCAAAAATACCAAAGAATTAGCTAAGATATAAGTGAAATTGCACTAAAATTAAGCATGAAAAAGCTAAAATTTAAGTGCAATCAAACCACCAAACTTAAGCTTTTGCTTGTCCTCGAGCAAAATCATACTACACTCTCAATGCTTCATTCAACATAATTGCCTTATGGATTGATCAATTAATATAACTAAAGCAAAATCGTGAATAAGTGATAGTATACAAGAATCAACCTAGGCTAATATCATTCCTAACTATGGTTCTACAATCAAGTAACACCTCTCACACATCCTTGCATGAAATCTAATAATGTTATGCAAAACATGAAACTTTAATAACAAGGATCAATAAAACATGCTCATGTTCCATAAGTTTATTTATTACATCTCTCTTTACTAATGTAGATAAACACATGACCAATGATCATTTAAGATTTTATTAAGCTTGTAATATAAGGCTTGAGTTGAGGTATAATAAAAGTCATTTAGGATAACAATACATCAAATGTCTAAGATCATCAATCATTGGGCTCTTAAGGTGAAAATGGTAGCCTTGACTAAAGAATCACCCCTCAAACTTTGATTTAGCTTTTTTTCTTTCTTTTCTTTTCCTTTTTTTTTTTTGGCTTTTTCATCGCTTTATTACTTTTTTTTTGTTTTTCTTTTGTTTTCACAACTTTTTTTTTTATTTCTCAAACTTTCCAAAATCCACCCTAATGATGCATAACTCACAAATGTACATGAATGTCCTAATGCATATAGGGCAAGGAACCAAAAAGATAGGAAATTATCAAAATAAGGCTATAGGCTTGTAAAATGGTTTCAAAATAAAGAAAAAAAAATCATACGGCTCAAATGGGGTGATAATGGAAACATTATGTTAAGGTTGGCTTGAAGAAAGGCTTAAATGATCCAAAGATGTCTTATATCATTTCCTTAATTATGTGTCCTCCAAGATTTCACCTCTAGAGACAATCAAAACAAATTCTAAAATCATTAAGCAAAACTCTAAAAACCAATGCAAAAACAATCTCATTCTCACATAATCAATACTAGATAAAAAATGCAATCTTATGTTCAAAGCATCACTCACAAATGATTACTATATTCAAGAATTCACTAGACCTAAGTATCATCTCATAATTCATACACATTCAATCTTTTCTTAAAGCTATATTCATTATCCATCACTACGTATCATTGGCTTCATAAAGAACTACTTAAATAAAGTATAATAAAAATTTAAACTACTGCATGTCAAGTTAATTTCAAGCCAAGCTCAAGGAAAACTAAAATTTTACTAAGAATTTTTGAAAATTTTCTCAAACCCTCATTTTTAAACAACACATTGTCATCAATGTACAAGCATCAAGCAAAAAAAAAACATAAAAGAGAGGAACAAGAAAACTCTCCTATCATTATGGAGGCATGATTGATGTCAAGAATTGATAGTTGAGATATTGAAGAATAACTGTAAATAGAAAAAGCTCATAAAGAAGACAACTCACAAGAATTTGAATAATGACAAAATATGATTATTGAATTGAAAGGGATAAAAGTTCACCACCAAATTAGACACTAAGAGATACAAAAACACTACCCTAAGAATTCTAATCAAGGATACAAAATAATAAAAGTTCACCACTTTAAGAAATCCACCTAAAAGATACAAAACTTGAAGAACAATCTAAAAAATTACTTAAGGATAAGGAAAACTTTATTCTGCCTTCTACTAAATGTCGTAACGATTTTGTATCCGTCTGACAAATTTGGAAATGAAATAAAAAATAATGGAGTCGCCACCAATCTCAAGGTGCGATTTGCTACCTATTAAAACATATCCTTTTAATGAAATCTTAAAATTTATTAAAAAGATAATTTTTGGGTCTACGCAACAGTCTGGGTTTGAGAGTTGATTACATGTGAGGAAGGATTAACACCCCCACAGCACCCGTTTAAAACGGTACCAATTAATTACGTGTTATCCTTTGATTTTGATAACAAGCAGACTTATTTTCGATGTTTGAAAATTAATTTTCTAGATTTTTTATTTTTTATTTATTGTTTTTATATTCAAATATTATTCGAGAAAAATAAATTAGAATTTTTTTATTGAAATAATTCTTAAAATATTTCAGTACGTTGGTAACATTAGAAGAACTCTTTCTCACCTATAGATTTCTTAGGCATTATTTCTCAGAATACTTTAAAATCTCATCTTTGGAGGTTTGAATTTACTTTTTGTAAAAAATTATGTCATGTATGCAATGCAAATAATAACATGTTGATGCACATATTTTATTCTCTTTTTCAAAAATTTTATTAATTGTTTTATTAATTTTTTTTATTTTTAATTTTGAAGAAAAAATTTTTTTTTATTGTATTAAAGTTTTTCTATAAATATTCAAATACACTGGTAATATTTTTAAAAAAATCTTCTCACCTAGGATTTTGTAAAGTATCACTACTCAGAATACTTTTAGAATCTCATCATTGGATAAAATTTCATTTTTTCTTATTTATACTATTTTTAATAAATTAATTAATTTTTATTTATTATTCTATAAAAAAATTTTATTTTATTGAAAATTTTTTATAAATACTCACCTAGAGATTTCATAGGTATCACTACTTGGAGTACCTCTGAATTTCATCGTCGGATAAAATTTTATTTTTTTATTATTTATTAATTAATATTATAAAACAATAAAAAATTATTTTGGTAAATTTAAATATTTTTACATGCATAAATATTAATAATAATAATTAAAATAACAAAAATAAAACATAAAAAAAAATCTTTAAAAAAATTCAAAAAAAATTTTTTTTACTTGAACCGGACCAATCAACGATCCAGTCAACGCGGGTCTGGACTGGTTCGATCGGTTTACTGTCAGTGGTTTGGTCTGGGTCGATTCAACAGTCTGAGCGCAGTTCGATTCGGTCTGGTCTGGTTCACCTAGATCGGTCAAGGGTCAAAAGGGCGAACGGGTCGTCAGGTCAGTTGCGCGGATCCCGGGTCAATTATGGGTCGACGTGCAGATCCTCAAGTCTCAAAACGACGTCGTTTTAGGCATTTATTGAAACGGCATCATTTTGGCTATTGGTTTTCTATATAAAAGTTAAAATTTTTTATCATTCATTTTTTCCCCTTTACAAAAAAAAAAACTTCTCCTTTTCTCTCTTAGACAAAAAACCAAGGAGACCGATGGTTGAAAAATCTCAAAAGAGAGTAAAATGTTCCTCTCCCCCTTAAACACAGATTCAACCGTCGTTTCACTTGAAAGTATCCCAAACGACCCAGATCGACCTTCAAAGTTTCGGCCAAAATTTTTTTTTTTGTTATGTTTTTCTGGTTTGCCTTTTTTGTATGTTTTCGTATGTGTATTTTGATGCTGGGTTCCCTGTTTCAGGGGATTGTTTCTGCTTTTTTTTTGTTTCTGTAAAAATGTTTTTCGACAGAAAGCTCTATTTTTTTTTGTAAATTTTTTTTTACAATTTTTTTTCAGTTTCTTCCTCTTTTCGTTTGCAAATTACAAGCTCTATTTATAAAGCTTGCTGGGATCCAAATCCCAGATCTTTTGGGATTCGAATCCTATTTTTCAACCGAAAATTCACGCTTATCACACGTGTTAGGCGACTTGTCGGTCGGCTGCTGGCAACTAGCGGTGGTGATTTTGGACGTTAGGGATTGTGCATTTAATGCACTAGATTTGAACTTGATAAGGAAGAAGAAAAAGGAAAAAAAAGAAAGAAAGAAAGCAGAAAGAAAAAAAAACATAAGAAAAATAAATAATAATAATAATAATGATGATGATAATAATAATAACAATTAAAAAAAATGATGTTTGCAGCTGCCCCTCTTTGCCTATTTCTGAGAATCAAGAATAAGGCAAAGACAAACAAACAATCATTTTGTTCTTCAAAGAAAAAAACATTGAGCACAAAAAAAATTTTTTTTTAAGGTTCAAGAAGTTCAGCAATATTTTCAAAATTTTAAAAGGCTCCTCTGAGCAGAGGCTCAACAACTTTAAAATTCTCTTGAAAAAGCTCATCTCAGCGAGGCTCAACAACTTTTAAAATTCTCATATTGGAAAAGCTTTTGAAAAAGCTCCTCTTAGCAGAGGCTTAACAGCTTAAAAAAAATTTTATCTTGGAAAAGCTCCTCTCAGTAGAGGCTCAACAACTTTAAGAATCTCATCTTGAAAAAATTTCTCTCAATAGAAGCTCAACAACTTTAAAAATTCTCATCTTGGAAAAGCTTCTTTCAGCAGAGGCTCAACAACTTTAAAAATCTCATCTTGAAAAAGCTCCTCTCAGCAAAGGCTCAACAACTTTAAAAAAATCTTATCTTGAAAAAGCTCCTCTCAGCAAAGGCTCAATAACTTTAAAATTGCATCTTGAAAAAGTTTCTCTCAGCAGAGGCTCAACAACTTTAAAAATCTCATTTGAAAAAAGCTTCAAATCAAGTTTTTAACTTTGAACAAGTAAATTTCTCTCTTTTGAAATCTTTTGTTTGATCTTGTTTTTCATTAAGAAATAGAAAGTCTCTGTCCTTATTAAAACTGCTCATGGATGCATGTACTAAGTGTTCTAAATGTAATGCATATAATGCAATCAAAATTATTCATTGTAGTAAAAAGGTTCTTGAAATTTCTCATTTTTTGGCTTCTTTTATTAGTATTCTCATATGACCAATCTGTTCTTAACATCTAACCATAATTATTTTTTCTTCTTAAAAAGTCTGCAACATCAATGTCTTGTCATGCTTTTTTCATCCTTTTTCATTTGTCTTTGTCAACTTTTAAAAAATAAGGCTAAGATCTTTCATGTTTGTTTTTTTTTTTTCATTATTTTAAGTCCAAGACCAATAAAATACAATCACACATTTCTCCTATTCGTATGGCGAACCAAAAATGAGAATAAAGGAATGGATAAGTGTTATTTCCAAAGAAAAGATAGCATATTTTATTAGACTGGTAACAAGTGCATGGTAAAGTATTTGAGTCAAAACAAAAGTGCCCAAATAATGATCATAAGATAATCATGAACAAAATATTCCCAGATTCTTTTTTTAAAACTAAATTAGATGACTTCCTTGATCCTTCAGAGTTCATCAAACTATACTTGCCCATGTATTGTGGAATGATGCTTCTTCTTTGCATCCAAGCTGCTTTTTTCAGGTTTTCAGCTTAGATGAGTCATTATTTTTTTTATTTTTTTTTCTTTCAAGCAAAATATTTTTTCACAGTATCTAAGTTTATGGGAGTAGGTAAATCATTTTCGTCTATTTCTGCCAAAATGAAGCCCCACTACAAAATGTTTTTTTCACCATATACGGGTCTTCCTAATTTGGTGTCCATTTTTTTTTTATTATCATATTGATTTGAAATGATCTTTTTCAGCACCAAATCTATTTTCCTAAAGTAATGGGGATTTATTTTCTTATCATGTGCTCTCATCATCCTCTTTTGATATAATTGACCATGACAAAGTGCTGTAAGTCTTTTCTTTTCAATGAGGTTCAATAGCTCGTAACGATTTCGAAGCCATTCTGCTTCTTCTAATTCTACCTCCATCAAGACTCTCAACGAGAAAATTTTCACTTCGATTGGTAGCACAATTTTCGTTCCATATACCAAAGAAAACAGGGTGACCCCAGTAGATGTTCGAACTGATGTTCTATAAGCATGCAAAGCAAAAGATAACTTCTCATGCCAATTTTTACAAGTATCAGTCATTTTCTCCAAGATTTTTTTGATAATCTTATTCGTAGCCTCCACTGCCCCATTCATTTTCGAACGATACGATGCCGAATTACGATGACAGATCTTGAACTGAGTGCATACTTCATTCATCATTTTATTGTTCAAGTTTTTGGTATTATCAAAAATAATTGTCTCTAGAAGCCCATATTTGCATATTATCTCTCTTTTTATGAACCTATATATCATAGATCGAGTCATGCTAGCATATGATGTAGCTTCTACCCATTTGATGAAGTAATCAATCATCACAAAAATGAATCTATGCCCATTTGAAGCTTTTGGAGTGATGAGACCAATGACATCAATGCCCCACATAGAGAATGGCCATGAAGGAGCCAAAACATGTAATGTTGATGGCAGAGCATGAATCTTGTCAGCATAAATTTGATATTTATGACATCTCTTAGCATAATCAATATAGTTGTCCTCTATTATCAACCCATAATAGCCAGTCCTTATAATTTGTCTAACCATCATATGACCATTTGCATGTGCCCCACACACTCTATCATGCAATTCTTCAATAATCTTTTTTGCTTCAACTACATTTACATATCTTAAGAGCACTTGATCTCGATCTCTTTTATAAAATATATCTCCATCAATAAAGAAACTCATAGCCAATCTTTTGATAGTCCTCTTATCATTTTTTGTTGTATGTTCTGGGTATTGTTAGCTTTTAATGTATTACGTGATATCATGATACCATGGCCTCCCATCAACTTCTTTTTTGACACCTAAGCAATGTGCTGGTACATCTTTCATATCCAGCTTGATGGATTAGATTTCAGTATTTGCATCTATTTTAATCATTACAACTAGAGTAGCTAATGCATCAGCAATTTGGTTTTTCTTTCTAGGTTGATGCTCAAACTGAACTTCTTTAAATTGCTTGACTAACTTAGAGATGTATTTATGGTATCGGATCAACTTAGAGTCTCTTGTCTCCCATTCACCTCGTAACTGATAAATAACTAAAGTTGAATCTTTAAACACATCTAACATTTTGATTTTCTTTTCAATTATTGCTTGTAGACCCATAACACAGGCCTCATATTCAGCCACATTGTTTGTGCAATTAAAATTTAACTTGGCTATGATGGGGTAATAATGCCCATCAGAAGATATCAAAATTGCCTCAATACCATAACCCAAAGCATTAACAGCTCTGTTAAAATACATCCTCAATGATTTTTCAACAAGTTCATTTTCTTCAATGGCCATCACATCCTTATCAGAAAAATCTAATTTCATTGGCTCATAATCTTTGACTGCACGATCAGTAAGGAATTCAGCTATTGTACTCTTTTTAATAGCCTTTTGAATCATATAAACAATATCATATTCTGAAAGCATAACTTGCCATCGTGCTATTCTCCCTGTTAATGAGGGCTTTTCGAAGATATACTTAATAGAATCTAACTTTACTATAAGCCAAGTAATGTGATAAAGCATGTATTGTTTAAGCCTTCGAGTTGTCCAGATTAATGCACAACACATCTTCTCTAATGGTGAATATTTGGACTCGTGATCAGTGAATTTCTTACTCAAGTAGTAAATTGCTCGTTCTTTCTTATTAGTTTCATCTCTTTGCCCCAGCACACATCCCATTGAATTTTCATACACTGTCAAGTACAAAATCAAAGGTTTTTCTAGCATTAGTGGCACCAACCAGGTGGATTTGACAAGTATTCTTTGATCTTATCAAAAGCTTCTTGGCATTCGTCATTCCATTCTCTAGGATCATATTTTTTAAGAAGCTTGAAAATAATATCACACTTATAAATGAGTTGAGAGATGAAGCGAGCAATATAATTTAATCTCCCTAAGAAACCTCATACTTCTTTTAAGGTATGAGGAGGAGATAAGTTTTGGATGGCTTGTATCTTATCTGGATCAACTTTGATTCCTTTTTCACTGACCATAAAACCCAATAGTTTTTCTAATTTGGCTTAAAATTTACATTTGACAGGATTCAACTTCAATTGAAATCTTTTCAATCTGTTGAATAGCTTTTTAAGATTGACTACATGATCTTTTTTTTCACGAGATTTTACGATCATATCATCCACATATACTTTTATCTCTTTATGCATCATGTCATGAAATAGAGTCACCATTGCTCTTTGATAAGTAGCACTAGCATTTTTTCACCCCAAAAGGCATGGCTCTATAACAGAATGTCTCTCACATAGTCATAAATGTGATTTTTTCTATATCATCTTGAGCCATCTTGATCTGATTATAGCTTGAAAAACCATTCATAAAGGAAAATATGGAGTACCTAGCAGTATTATCTACTAGAGTATCGATATGGGACAGAGAAAAGTTATCCTTGAGACTTACCCTATTTAGGTCTCAATAATCGATACACATTCTTACTTTTTTATCCTTCTTGAGAACTAGTACTATGTTGGTTACCCATTCAGGATATTTTATCACCTCCAAAAATACTGCATCAAATTGCTTTTTCACTTTTTTTTTAAATTTTCAGTAGCATCTTTGGTTTTATGCTCCTTAGTTTTTACTGTACTGGTTTTAAAATTTTAGTTTCAAAGGTAATTTATGTTCTATAATATCAGTACTGAGTCCTGGCATATCATGGCAAGACCATGCGAACACATCTACATATTCTCAGAGCAGCTCTTCTAACTTTTGCCTTTTAGTTGGTAAAAGAGATGTACCAACTTTGACCTCTCTTTTGTTTTCACCATCTCTCAAATTTACTGATTCGATAGTCTTTTGGTGGGGTTCAATTGGTTTATCTTCATATTCCATTAATTTTAACAAATCAGGAGGCAATGTGTAATTATCTTAATCTTCCTCATTATCAAGTTCATCAACATGAATTAAGTTTTCAAAATTAAATCCAAGATTATTGCCATGATTATTTTCATGTTCATTATTTGAGACCCTGCAAAAAGGTAAGATGAAAAGAATATTGACACACAAAAATGAAATAGTAAAAAAATGATAAAAAAAGAAAATGAAAAGCAAAATGAAGATGAAAATAATAAAAGAAATATGGATACATCTTCTAAGTTTTTTATTAAAACGACAAACATAAAGACACCACCAACGATCACCAAATGCTCATAAAAGCAATTAGAGTTTCACATTACTTTTTATAAGTTTTAAAGACAACAGGCAGCTCTACTACTTTCTAGTTATTTAGCTTGAAATTTATAAGACAATGGTGCACAAACAACTCTTCATCTCAACTTTTATTTTCTTCATCATCCACCATTTGAATTGTTAGCTCAAAAAACTCTTCCACGAATCTTGCATTTAGGGCTATAGGTAGATCTAGGTAAATATATCCTCTCGAACGAAAAGAGTCATAGAGGTATGGAATGACCATGGGCTCTAACTTTGGCTCATATCCTTCAAGATTAGCCATCATCTTATTTTCTTTTCATTCACCATTCTCACTTTATCCCCTCTTGTTAGCTTATACCCTAAGCTAAATCTGTCTTTCTTATCATGTATGATCGATTGCTTCGTGATTCCTTACAAGTTTTTTCCAAGTCCAGTTCCAGGTTGCCATCCCATCTTGGTAAGCTATTTGACAACCATTTCAGTTATCGTATACAAGTGTGACGAATATAGTTTAGATCCTTCAGCCATATATGCTACATTAGTAATCTTGAAAGATCTATATGAGCATTTTAGGGCTTCATCCGCTGCTTTTACATAAAGAGTATTTACTGGTTGAGTGACTAATAAATTTTTTTCTCTTACTACACATAACAATATCTCATCAACAATGAATTTGACTTTCTGATATAATGAGGATGGAATAGCACCTACCATATGGATCCATGGTCTACCCAATAAGCAACTGTATGAAGAAAAAATATCTATAACTTGGAATTTCACATTAAAAGTGCACAGACCAATCTGTAATGGCATTTTTATGTCTCTCAATACCTCTCTTTGAGTCTCGTCGAAAGCTCAAACTATCATATAACTAGGTTTCATATAAGATTCATCAACATGAAGTTTTGTTAGAGTAGTCATAGGTATAACATTGTTGGATGAGCCATGATCAATCAAAACTTTAGCTATTATATGACTCTTACATTTAATAGTAATGTGGAGAGCCTTGGTATTTCTACGACCTTCAGGAAGAATCTCTTTATCACTAAAAGAGATATAGTTTGTAATTATTAGATTGCCAACAAGCTGTTCCATATATTTAACAGAAGCATTGTGAGACATATATGTCTGATTTAGCATTTTCAACAGAGTATTACGGTGTGACTCTGAGCTGAGTAATAACAACAATAGCAAAATTTTAGCTGGCATCTTATTTAACTATCCTACTACGCTATACTCACTATGTTTTATTAGCTTTAAAAATTCATAAGTTTCACTCTCAGAGACTGACTTCTGAAATTCTTTTCATGAGGCTGTGACAAGATTATTCTGACTTTTCTCTTCTTCTCATATCTTTACTTTTTTTTTTGGCTTTCTCTAAATCTTCTGGAGTATAACATCTCTCACTTCGGGTCATGCTTTCTACACTTGTTATGTTTACAATATCTAGATTGACTATGATAGCACAATCATACTTTCATGGTACTACTTTATCATTCTAATATAGACAAGGATTAGAAACTTTAATTGTCACCACTAGTCGAGAGACGAGCTTTTCTAGCTTTAATGTCAACTTTTCATCATAATAGATAGTTATCGATCTACACATAAACTTATTCTTTGAATCAATGGTAGACACTTCAATTTTTACCAACTCTTTTATTTCTTTGTAAACCTCTATTTGGCCCATATCCATCAACTTTTACACCTTTTGATGAAATTGGTGACAACTCTCGATAGAATGCCCCAAAGCACCTTTGTGATAATTGCAGCTCTTAGTTGAGTTAATTACTTTAGAGCAATTCTGAGATTCTATTGGCTTCAATATGTCAGCTTTAACTAATGCTTCAAACACTTTAGCCATAGGAATTTTGACCTATTTTATTCTTCTTTTCACATAGCTTGTTTGCCCATCAATCAAAGCATTTATTAATAGCCTAGTATGATTAGGTAAAGGGTTCCTATTAACATTTGGAGTCCCTTGTTGGTTGGTATCAAAGTTTAACACCCCTTCATTGATTAACCCCTGTACTTTGTGCTTTAAAATAGTACAGTTCTCAGTGGAATGACCTGAAATTCCATAGTGATAGTCATAATACTAATTTAGGTCATACCATTTAAGAAATTGAGGTTTCAAAGGTTCAACAATAACAAGAGCAAGTAAATGTTTCTCAACAAGTCAGGGATACAAATCTATGTATGTCATGAGAATGAGATCAAAAGTGAGTTTTTCTTGGGTATTTCTTAGGGCTCTTGAACCACTATTAGGTTTTTATTTTGATCTTGTAGGTACAGCAAGATGGTTATAAGAATAGGTGAGTGTCTGAAAAGATGGTTGAAAATGGGATGGATAAGCTGGTGGTTGTAGTGGTTAGTGTGGTTGATATGGATGAGGGATGGATGTAACATTATTTATGGAAGGGTAATAGGTTTGGCAGATCAGTACAAAGTAGAGCGTGAAACTTTTGAACTGTTGTCCCACATAATTTACTGCTTGGGCTTCATTCTCTTTCTTTTTGGGAGCTCTACCTTTCTTTACTCTACTTGTCTCTCTTGTATCGAGCTTACCATTCTTTATGGCATTTTTGATAATCTCACTCGATTCATCATATCTGTAAAGTTCTTGGTTGCATTGCTTATCAATCTCTCATAGTTTGGTGCTTTCAGAATATTCATAAATAAAATAGTTGTCTCTTTCTCAATGAAAAGAGGTTAGACTTGTGCAGCCACATCTCTCTATCTGTGTGCATATTCCTTAAAATTTTTAGTTACTTTTTTTTTTCATATTTTGTAGAGATAGACAATCTGAAACCAGATCTGTGATATGCTGATATTGTGTAAAAAAAAAAATTTGTAAGTTTTTACCAAGAACGAATACGAGTCCTAACTAATTGAACATAACATCTAGCTGCAGAACCTGTAAGATTATCTTAAAATATGTGCATTAACAACTTCTCATCGTGAGCATGTGCTATCATCTTTCGATAATACATGATAATATGGGTCATCGAGCATTTTGTGCCATCATATTTTTTAAATTTAGGGACCTTGAATTTATAGTACTTTTGATAATCTCACCCGATATCACAATATCTGTAAAGTTTTTAGTTGCATTGCCTATCAATCTCTCATAGTATGGTGCTTTCAGAGTATTCATAAATAAAACAGTTGTCTCTTTCTCTATGAGAGAAGGTTGGACTTGTGCAGCCATGTCTCTCCATCTTTGTGCATATTCTTTGAAGTTTTCAGTTACTTTTTTTTTCATACTTTGTAGAGATAGACGATCTAGAACCAGATCCGTGATATGTTGATATCATGTAAGAAATGCCTTTGTAAGCTTTTACCAAGAATGAATACGATCCTATCTAATTAAACATGCCATCTAACTACAGAACCCATAAGACTATCTTAAAATATGTGCATTAACAACTTCTCATCGCGAGCATGTGTTGCCATCTTTTGATAATACATGGTGATATGGGTCATCGAGCATTTTGTGCCATCATATTTTTCAAATTCAGGGACCTTGAATTTAGGTGAAATAACCACATTAGAGACTAAACAAAGCTCGATTGCATCTGTGAAACCATAAAAATTCATTCCTTCCACTGCTTTAAGCCTTTCTTCTAATAACTTTATCTTTTTCTGGGCACTATTATCTTTCACTTTTTCAAATATCTTTATCCCTAGCTTTTATCTTTCTTTGGGATCATCCAAATCAGGAACTGAGATTGGCTTGGGTGGTTTTTCCATCATAACAGGATTAACAAAATTTTAAAATTATCCCAAAGTAGGTGTGGATGTCATTCCTAGATAAGGATGAAGATATCCATCGAGAATAAGAATTTGTACTCTAGTTCTTTGAGAAGGTTGAGTCGATTGTGGCTCAAACCCTGGAAGGTAAACAGGATCCACCTTGTCTAGCGATTGCTCTTGAAAGTTGAGATTTTCTTCTACTATTTTTTCCTTGTCAAGTTTCTTAAGCATATCCATTATTGTACTGAGATCTTCTCTTAGTTCTTCTTGAGCTTTTTTGATTCTTTCAAATCAACTGGTCTGTTTTTGTTCCATAATTCTTGTTTGAGTCCTGGTGTTGTTGAACGACAAGTGGGTTGAGTCAAAATTTTTGAAGGGCGAGCTATTCTTGAACCTTTATCACCACAAAATTTTTAAAAAATTCAAAATGCTAGGTGTCAAAAATTTTATTTTTGTTTAAAAATTTTTTTTGAGAAAAATAAAAAATGAAAAAAATGGTACAAATAATGCATGAATGCAAGTGAAAAATATTTGTTTTTGGATAAATTTCAACACTAAAAATTTTCATTGATTCCATACAACTTTGATTACATAAGATTTATCATCCTAGAATTATATCCATAGAAGCGTTTGACCTACTCATAATGGTCCTTCACCTCGTCTAAAAAGTTTACTAGGCACTATCCATATTCTCCTATAAGATTTACTTCTTATCTTAACGCTTCTACCTTTTTAACCATCTCCTATGCCTTTTTTACTGCTTTAGAAACTTGACTGGTTATGTGCTCTATGTACTGTTACTTCCTTAAACTTTTTACTTTTCACATCATGTGAGCATCTCTTTCTGAATCACATGTGAAGATTCAATCTTTTCCCGTTCTATGTCACTCATCTATCATTACTGAAATATGGTTCTTGTGATCTTGCAATTGTAGCTCCAACCCTTGGATTATCCGATGAAGTGATTCTTTCTTATTTAGTACTTTAAAGTACTTTCTTCTCTCTTTTGCAAGCATGGCTTTCAACCTTTTCTTTTTTTTTGGCATTCCACCAATCTTGCTGAGGTTGAGAGTATAACCACTTCCAATTCTAGCATTCTTGAGAAATTCTAATGGACTCTTCTTACTTTTCTTGAGCTTTGCCTTTCCATTGGTTTATTTTTTCTTTGAGCTGATCCACTTCTTGTTGCTGACTAAGGTAATACTTAGTGACTTTTCAAGTTTTAAATTGGATTCGTAACCTCTTATTTTCCTAGTGTAGATCTTTCAAATCACTATTAACCACATCTCGTTCTTTTATAGTTTTTTCTAATCTGTTTCTTGTATCTCTGTTTCATACTTTAGTTGTCCTATCTTCTCACGAAGTCTCAAATTTTCTCTTTTTATTTCTTCTTTTTTAGCTTCTAATTTTTTTTCAGAAGCTCAACTTCTGATAATTGTACTTTTGTTGAAAGGTTAGTTGATTAGTGTGAGCTATCATCAGGAAAAAGTATTATGTCTTTAGGCTGCCTTGCTTTTCAAATCTGGTAATCATGAGCGACTTTATTGATGAGAGGCCCTAATCTCATTCTTTGTGTTTTCTTCCATGCTTGGATTAACTGCTCCGAGGTTCTTGGTGAATTTAGTTTTTCATAAATGAATTCTACTTGAACCAAGCCATGAGTGGCAGGAACAAACTGTTTTGCACCAAATTGCCTAAGCACCATCAATGGAGAGTAACTTACAATACCCCATAATCCTAATAACGGTATCCACGGCTCATTTCTTCCATGATACAATAAAGGCACTCGAGGCATCCAATGTGCCATCCATTCAATTTCATCATCGGTAATCTTTTGTAAGAAAAGGACCCACTCTTTCTTAATCTTCAATGTTGCCATTGACTCTTACAAAACTCTTCAATTGGTGCTTTGTTTCATAGATACGACTTTAAAAATGCACTCTTCTAGCATTTAAAATGACTTCTAACTCACACATATAATAATGGTGCACATCCTATGAACCGTCCATTTCCATTTCATCGACAGAAATTCAATGATCGAATGATTTTTGCTAAGACTGCTGGTGCGGGATTAATTGCTTGGGTTTCAATTTGCTCAAAAAAATCCACCACAGTTATCTCAATGTAACCCAAAGTCTTTGGAAAGATTACCATGCCATACAATGATCAAGCAAACACAACCATGCCTTTGTAATCATTTAAATGCTTCTGAATGAAGTTTCAGAGAAAGTCCTAACGAATGCTGAGATGTTCATCTTTAGGCTTCGCAAAGGAATCAATGGTTTCCACTTTAACCCCCATAAGCTTGGTCAAGTTTTTACGATAACTTGATTTTGACTTTCGGGTGAATACTTTATCTGGACACTGTAGTTTTATCCCGAGCAAAATTGAATACTCTTTAATAGTTGGCATTAAATCTTTTCAATTAAAAGTGAAGCATCTATAGGATGGATCACAAAATTGTATAGCTGCCCTTATCAATTGCTCATCGATCACTACTGAAATGAGGGATGCAATCTGCCCATACTTTTTACAAAAGCTTTCTTTTTTTTTTATTTAATTATCTTCAGATAGCAGCTAAATCTTTAAATCTTTCTGTGTGAGATCCAAATGCACATTCTCGGGCAACTTTGACACATAGTCAATAGGCAAGCAATCTTTATTTTTTTGTTGGGCTTCTTTTGACCAAACATATACTTCATTATACGGTTCACATGAAACACTGATTAAGGATGAGCAAATTTGAAGTTCTACGAGATTCATGAAAACTTTGTGGGGAGAAATATGTCCTACGATGTAGAACTGTATGATATGGTTTATGTAAAAAAAAGAAAAGAAAAACAAAATTGAGTTAGTGTGAGGATCGGGTTTGAAAATAAATTTTTTTTTTAAGATTTTTTATTTTGTTTTTATTACACATAACTTTTATTCTTAGGTATTTCCTACAATAAGGTAGATAAGGCTGTACCTAATGTTGGTTTTCTAGACTTATTACATGCTGAGTTTGGATTGACACGTGTTTAAAGGTTCTCAAATTATTTATCACTGTCATCCACGTTAGACTAGTAAGAGACCGCAATCCTCACCCATTATAGGCTATGAACATAAAGGGTTCAATTTGAGTGGAAGTATTTCGCTTGCCATTGCGGAGGTTATCACCTCACGAAGGCATAGATATTTTACTTCCTCCTATAAGGGACAAAGCTCGGGTATAGAGCTTATGCAAGAGATGCAGCATGTCATTATTTGTGCAAATATATCATAATTTATTGAGAGTAATATATACAGAAAAATAAAGTATAAAAAAAGGCATAGTAAAAGAAATGTGTGTGAACTTTTTTTGTTTTTGATTTGTTTTTTTTTTTACTTTTTTTTTGTTGAAAATGGAAAATAAAAATCTAAAAAATCAATTAGGACTGTTTAAATCAAAATTTGAGGATAACACGTAGATAATTTTGGCCTGACTCTTAAAAATAAATGTATCCCCAGTTGAGTCACCAAGCTGTCATAACGGTTTTGTGTCCGCCCGACAAATTTGGAAATAAAATAAAAAATAATGGAGTTGCCACCAATCTTTTTTTGGCTAGGTGCAATTGGCCACCTATTAAAACATATCCTTTTAATGAAATCTTAAAATTTATTAGAAAGATAATTTTAGGGTCTACGCAACAGTCTGGGTTTGAGAGTTGATTACGTGTGGGGAAGGTTTAGCACCCTTACAGCGCCCATTTAAAATGGTACCAATTAACTACATGTTATCCTTTGATTTTGATAAAAAATAGTCTTATTTTCGACGTTTAAAAATTAATTTTCTTGATTTTTTATTTTTTATTTATTGTTTTTATATTCAAATATTCGAGAAAAATAAATTAGAACTTTTTTATTGAAATAATTCTTAAAATGTTCCAATACATTAGTAACATTAGAAGAACTCTTTCTCACCTAGAAATTTCTTAGGTATCATTTCTCGAAATCCCTTAGAATCTTATCTTTGGAGGTTCAAATTTACTTTTCGTAAAAAATTATGTCATGTATGCAATGCAAATAATAACATGTTGATGCACACATTTTATTCTTTTTTTCAAAACTTTTATTAATTGTTTTATTAATTTTTTTTATTTTTAATTTTGAAGAAAAAAAGGAATTTTTATTGTATTGAAGTTTTTCTATAAATATTCCAATACATTGGTAATATTTAAAAAAAAATCTTCTCACCTAGGAATTTCGTAAAGCATCATACTCGAAATACTTTTAGAATCCCATCATTGGATAAAATTTTTTTTTCTTATTTATACTATTTTTAATAAATTAATTAATTTTTATTTATTATTCTATAAAAAAAAGAAAATTTTTTATAAATACTCCAAAACACTGGTAGTATTAAAAAAAATCTTCTCACCTAGAGATTTCATAGGTATTATTACTCGGAGTACCTCTGAATTTCATCATCGGATAAAATTTTCTTTTTTTATTATTTATTAATTAAATTATAAAAAAATAAAAATTTATTTTGGTAAATTTAAACATTTTTACATACATAAATATTAATAATAATAATTAAAATAACAAAAATAATATATAAAAAAAATCTTTAAAAAAATTAAAAAAAATTTTTTTTTATCTGAACTGGATCGGTCAATGATTCGGTCAACGCGGGTCTGGAACGGTTCGATCGGTTCAACATCAGCGGTTCGGGCACGATCCGATTTGGTCTGGTCTGATTCACTTGGACCGATCGAGGGTCAAAAGGACGAATGAGTCGTTGAGTCGATTGCACGGATCCTGGGTTAGGTTAGGGGTCGACGCGCCAATCCTCAAGTATCGAAACGATGTCGTTTTGGGCATTTATTGAAACAGTGTTGTTTTGGCTATTGGTCTTCTATATAAAAGTTAAAAAAAAAAAATTTCATTCATTTCTTCCCCTCTCTCCAAAAAAAAAAACTTCTCCCTTTCTCTCTCAGACAAAAAACCAGGGGGATCGACAGGCCGCCGTCATCATCGTCGTTCGCCGGTCACCAGCCATCGTCACCGCCATCGTTTATCGATCACCAGTGGTTGAAAATCCCCAAAAGAGAGTAAAATATTTTTTTTACCCCCTAAACACAGATCCAGCCTCCATTTCATTTAAAAGTATCCCAAACGACCCAAATCAACCTTCAAAGTTTGGACCAAAAAAAAATTATTTTTTTTGTGTTTTTCTACTTTGCCTTTTTTGTGTGTTTTTGGAGGTGTATTTTGGTATTGGGCTCCCTGTTCCAGGGGACTGTTTCTATTTTTTTTTTTGTTTCTACAAAAAAAATTTTCGACAGAAAGCTCTGTTTTTTTTTTTTTTTACAATTTTTTTTGTTTCTTCCTCCTTTCGTTTGCAAATTACAAGCTCTATTCATAAAGCTTGCTGGGATTCAAATCTCAGATCTTCTGGGATTCGAATCCCATTTTTCAACCGAAAATTCATGCTTGCCACGTGTGTTAGACGGCTTGTCGGTCGGTCACTAGCAACTAGCGGCGGTAATTTTGGACTTTAGGGATTGTGCATTTAATGCACTAGATTTTAACTGGATAAGAAAGAAGAAGAAGGAAAAAAAAAGGAAAAAAAGAAAAAAAAATAGAAGAAAAATAAATAATAATAATAATAATAATAATAATAATAATAATAACAACAACAACAATTAGAAAATTTGTGTTTACACCAAAGATTAATAGAAAATAAATAAGCTAGGAACATCCATCCAAGGATGAGAATTTCATAGATTGAATTGCTAGGATTGTGCCTAAAATCAAGAGATTTACAGATGAACCCATTTACTCTTGTAGATTACATAATAATGAATCTGACCACAATCCTATCCATTTTCATGCTCTTTTTTTTAGTTGTGTGAATACAATCTCTTTATTCTAGCCCATCTTATTTGTTTAGTGAATTTGGATCTGGGATAGGCCTATCTTATTTTTGGATAAGTCTTCCTTAATCTCAACACTAGTTGTAAGATATGTTAACAATCTAAGGTCAATGGTGGCCGAATGTCCATTTTTTGTTTTGATCTAAACTAGTGTATCCATTTCAAGCTCTTGCTCAATCTTTAAAACTATAAAAAAACTATATAATGAACTATATTGATATGTATAAGAAAATCATAACCTAACGAACAATAGGCAAATGAACAAGTATGTACTTCATAAAAAAAAAATTTGTTTCAAGCTCTTATTCAATCTTCAAAATCATAAAAAAAAAAAAACTATATAATGAACTATATCAATATGTACAAGAAAATCATAACCTAATGAACAATAGGCAAATGAACAAGTAACATCATAACCAAATGAACATAAGAACAAATATGTACAAATGAGTAAAATTGAATATGTACAAGAAAATAATTATGCTAACAAATATATACACAAACATGCATAAAAAGAAATAGCATGGAAAAATACAACTTAAGTTGCCTCTCAAGAAGCATTTTTTTTTAAAGTCAAAGCCTAGACTATGAGCTCAAGAGAATCAATCTTTAAAATGAATCCCTTCTATCACTCCCCCAACCTTTCCTTCATAATAGTGCTTCAATCTATTCCTATTCAATTTAAAAGGAACATTTTTCTCCTCATCCATAATCTCACAATGCCATAAAAAAAACCTATGTCACCACAAATAGCCTATCCACCTTAACTTAAGCTTTCTTTAAAAAAGCTCTAAACGAGAATTAAATACCAAAACATGTTGACTAAGCTCAAATGTCCTATCCAAAATTTGCTTGTCATGTCATTTTTTCTTATTTTCCTTAAACAACCAAGCACAATCATATGGATGCAAGTGAAACTCATCAAGTTCATAGAGCTATAAAAGTCATTTCTCATCTGTAGCATCTAAATCAAAGTTTAAATTCTTAAAAACCTAATATACCTTATGCTTTAATTCTATTGGCAAATGACAAGCTCTCATATATATGAGCTGATAGGGTGACATCCTAATCGAAGTCTTGGTCTTATATGCCCATAATGTATCATTGAACCTCTTAGACTAATCTTTAAGACTTAGATTCATAGTTTTCTCAAGTATAGACTTGATTTCCTTATTTGACACCTTTACTTGACTATTTCACTATGGATGATAAGCAGTAGCAACCTTATAAATGACCCATACTTCGCTACTAATGCATCAAAAACCTTATTATAAAAATGGGATCCCTTATCACTAATAATGACTCTAAGGGTTCCAAATCTAAAGAATATATTCTTCTTCAAAAAATTGAGTACTACCCTAGCATTACTAGTAGACAACACTACTGCCTTTACCTATTTCGAAACATAAATCCTAGCCATCAAAATATAATGGTTTCTACAAGAAGAAATGAAAGGTTCTATAAAATTTATACCATATACATCAAAGATTTTAACCTTTAAAATAGGGTTCAAGGGCATCTCATGTCTCTTAGATATGCTTCTAACTCTCTAACATCTATCACACATTTAAATAAATAAATATGCATCTTGAAATAAAGTGGGCCAATAAATTCTTAATTGAACCACTTTAGCTCCATTCTTCTATCCTCTAAAATGTCCACCATAATTAAAAGCATGACAATGTCTTAGCATATCATCAACTTCCTTTATCGAGACTCATCACCTGAAAATATAATCCTTACACTACCTAAACAAATAAGGCTTATTCCAAACATAATATTGGACATTAAGCAAAAACTATTTCTTTTAGTGGAATAATAGATTTGGGGGTAAAACTCCACCAACAATGAAATTGACATAATCAGTGCACCAAGGCAATGCATCATGCTGAAATGTCATCAATTACTCATTAGAAAAAGTCTCACCAATGCTCAAATCACTATTCATGCCACCATTGTCTAACCTAGAAAAATGGTTAGCCACGTGATTCTCTGATTCTTTCTTATCTCTAATCTCTAAATCAAACTCCTATAAAAGGAGAATCAACCCAATCAACATAAACTTTGCATCCTTTTTGGTCATGAAATATCTAATTGCAACATTATCAATGTAGACTATGACTTTAAATCCTATGAGATAAGAGAGGAACTTATCAAAAGCAAATACAACCACTAACAACTATTTCTCAATAGTCACATAGTTTAACTGACTTTACATCAGGTTTTGAAAATCTTGGAAAAGTCATTAATGAATCTCCTATAAAATCTCGCATGTTCAAGAAAACTCATAATACCCTTAACTATAGTCAGAGTTGGCAATCTCTCTATCACTTCAACTTAGCTCTATCTACTTTAATCCATTTGGTAGAAACCTTATGACCTAGCACTATCCCCTCTCTAACCATGAACTGACATTTTTTCCAATTTAGTATTAGATTGGTTTCCTCACATCTAATCAAAACACGAGCTAAATGATCAAGACAATCCTCAAAGATATCACTTAAGATCAAAAAATCATCCATGAAAAGCTCAAGGAAATCTTTTAGCATATTAAAAAAAAGCCATCATACACATCTGAAAGGTAGTTAGGGCATTACAAAGTCCAAAAAGCATTTTCTTAAAAGCAAAGATACCAAAAAAACAAGTAAAAGTAATATTCTCCTAGTCTTCAGGTGCTATATCTATCTAATTGTATTTAGAATACTTATCCAAAAAACAACAATACTCATGTTCGGATACTTTGATCCAATATATAATCAACAAAAGACAAAAGAAAATGATCCTTTATCATAGCCTTATTTAACTTTTGGTAATCCATACAAACTTGTCATCTAGAAATGTCCTAGTGAGAATCAATTCATTATTCTCATTTTGCATCACAGTTATCCCACCCTTCTTTAGCATACACTAAATCAAGCTGACCTATGCACTATCCAAAATCAAATATATGATCCCAGTATCCAGCTATTTAATAATCTTTTTTTCACTAGTTCTTTCATGGCCAGATTCAACCTCCATTCTATCTTAATGGTCGACCTGAATCCATCTCTATCAAAATCTTATGTGTGAAAAAAGATAGACTAATACCTTGAATGTTGGCAATGGACCAACCTATAACTAGCTTGTGGTCTCGTAAAGCCAAAAGAGTTTGTGCCTTTTGATCATTAGTTAAGGATGATGATATGATCATAAGCAAAGTGTCATCCTCACCTAAATAAGCATACCTAAGGTGTGTGGGTAATGGTTTAAGCTCAAGAACTGGTGGATCCACCATAAAAAGTTTAATTACTCTAAAGAGAGTATCTATGTTCACTAAAGGCTTAACACTAAGAGGTAGTGCATATCAACCAGTAGAGATCATCAAAATCATATATCATCCTCACTTAAATCCATATCCTCTACTTATTAATGAAATGGGATTCCTTAAATTGCAAAATTAGATGCTCTAGGTGTAAAACATCACTAACCAAGCTACTGACTACCTTCACCTTAAAGCACTCATCAGAATCATCCAAATACTTCAAAGACTTAAAAATATTAAATTGGACCTCATGATCCTATACTCGTATAGTCAACTCACCTTTTTTCACATCTATCAATGCCCTTTCAATGGCTAAAAATGGTCTCTCTAAAATAATTAAAATCTCAAGATCCACCTCAATGTCCAATATAATGAAATCAACAGAAAAAATAAATTTTTCTATCATAACCAAGACATCCTCTACAATCCATTTAGGATATTTTAGTGACCTATCAGCCAACTATAAAGTAATTTAGGTGAGTTTAGCCTCTCCTATGCCTAATCTCTAAAAAATAGGCTAAGGCATTAGGTTAATACTAGCATCTAGGTCACACAAAGCTCTATCAAATGACATACTTCCTACGGTACAAGGTATGGTAAAGCTATTAGGATCTTTAAGTTTCATAGGTAATCCTCTTTGAATCATTGATGTACATTTACTGGTAAGTGCAATTGTCTAATAATTCTTAAGCCTTCTCTTATGAGAGATAATGTTTTTTTATAAATTTTGTATAGTAGACATCATTTAAGTTCATCTGCATATGGAATATTAATGTGCAGCTTCTTAAACACCTTAAGAAATTTAGAGAATTGCTTATATTTTTTTTAAATCATTGAAGAAAAATAATATAAGGCTGGGATGGCTCAACTCTAGGAGAAGCAAGCCTAGATAAACTGGATAAAGCATTAGAGGATAGTGTCATGGTAACTAAGTATGAATAAGAACTACACCTTTATCTCTTTTCTTACCTTTTTCCTCATTATGAACTATGTTTCTATTAGTCTCATCATTATTAAACCCCTTATTTACCCCATTTTAAGAACCTATTTGACCCTAGCCACTAGCTTACTACTTCTCAATCATAAATGTAATTGCTTTACAGTGTTCCTTCTATTCCATTCTAAAGTTTACCTCTCTTCTAGAGTTGACCTCTATGTTACTAGGTAAGATGCCCTGAGGTCGGATATTCAATAAGGTAGCTAATTAACCAATTTGGGTTTTAAGTTCTTTATGGACGTAGACTAGTTCTGAAACATGGTATTTTGGGTTTATATAAATGAGGTATGAGCTCTAATAAAAGAACTTAAAAGATCATCAACTGAGGTCTTTTTATTTGGAGGTGGCATGGATGGATATAGAAGTGTGTAGGGCTATTGTGAATACTATTGCTGCTGATAAGGTGGTTGTTAAAAGCCAGGTCAGTAAGGTGGTTTAGAAAACTTAGCTTGCTATGGTTATGGTATGAGTGCTAATGGTGCCCAACTAGGCTAAAAAAATTATAGGATGGCGATTTTGCTACTGATTTCAAAAGAAAACAAGATTATTCTTCTAGCCTAGGTTGTATGTGGAAGAATAAGGGTTATTGGGCTACCTTCAGTTTTGACCTATAAATGAAATTGACTCTGAGTAAGTACTTGTACATGACTCCCTTGGGTGTCTTACCTCGTATACTTCACACATAGCTATGAAACTATGGGTCTAAGTAAACCTGCATGACTAGGACTGGGCTTTGAGGATGTAACCTTATAATGTAAAGACTCTATAGATTTAGTTAGGGAATCTACCTTAGCATTAAGTGTTGTATGCTCACTAAGCTTGTACACCCTCGAAGCTTTCCTAGAATGCTACCTTTCATTAGACCACTGACAATTATTACTTACCATATCCATAATAAAATCATAAGCTATGTTAGAAGTCTTACTCATCAAAGTACCTCATGATGCAACATCTAAGAAAGTCCTAATTTTAGGCACTAAACCATTATAAAAAATCTAAACCTCCAACCATTTCGATAGTCCATGGTGTGGACACCACCTCAAGAGCTCTTTGTATCTCTCCTATACCTCATACAAGGTTTTCAAGTCATGTTAGGAAAATGTAATAATTTCATTCTAAAGCTCGGTTATCTTAGTCGGAGGAAAAAAATAACCATGAACTTCTGCACTAAATCATACCAAATAGTGATGAAATTAAGTGGCATCGAGGCTAACCAACTCTTAGCTCTATCTTTAAGGGATAATGGAAATAACCTAAGCTTAATGGCATCCTTAATAACCCTATTATGTTTAAATGTATCACCTATCTCCAAGAAATCTCAAAGATGAGTATTTAGAACCTCACTCGAGTGACCACTAAATTGCATCAACTGCTTTATCATATGGATCTTACAGGTTTAATTTCAAATTTGTTGGCTTGTATGACTAGCCACCTAATGCTAGGTTGAAAACTATGAAGATCTGGCACAACATAATTCCTAAAGGCTCTAGTTTCTTGGTTAGCCATAGTGTTGGTTGGATCGATTTGTCTTTCTCTTCTAATTCTTCTAAGGTAGCCTCAAGCTCAAGATCTAGAGGGATCAACTTACGATTCCTAACTGAGTGCATAAATGGGCCACAAGAGCATTAGACTTACTAAACCACTCTAAAAATAAAACTCTAAGTATATACACCTAAAAGATGGTCAACAAAGGATCCTATGGTATTTACATCTAAAATTGAAACAAATTTAATCTCTAGCTTAAGATATGTACACTAAAAGGGAACCAATCTATAGTGGAGTATGGTGAAAATCAATGTTAACCTAGGACTCATTACACCTAATCCCTAGCAACAGCGCCAAAAACTTGATTGAGGAAATCCTGCAAGTGTACGGGTCGTCAAGTAATAATAAAGATTATAGAAGTCTAGATATCAATCCCACAAGGATTAGTTAAAGAAGATCCTAGCCTAAGTACCTTTTATCCTCATATAATATCTAAAGTTGGTTCGATCAATTAATGTCTATAAAAAAATATATTTCTACAAAATTAACAATGGAAAATCAAATAAGGAAACAAATCATAAAAATATATATATGAATTAAGACTATGAAAATAAATTGCAAATGAAAAAAAATTTAACAAAGAAAATTCCAATTAAAAAAAAAACAATCACATACAAAAATTACTAAAACTCTAGAATCATGAAATTTGAAAATGATATCTAATATAAACTGACAATGACACTTGTGATGAAATTAAAGCTAAAAATTTCTAATAGGTCCAAAGCTAACCTAAATAAAAGCTAATAAAATATATAGCCTAAACTGGTTTTGAAATTCCTAATACACAGCCTAAATGAATCAATGAAATATCAAGAACCCCAAACGGAAACTAAAAGAAAGCAGAACGCTTGCATGAAATCAAAGCTGAGCCGTAAAACATTATACCAGGAAAAAGCTTACACACGGAGGCTGCCTAATTTTCCATTGATGAGGCATTAAAACTACATATATCCTATATGAAGGACTAAATGCAGGTTTATATGAAAAACTAAAATGCAGAAATGAAATTGCAAAGAACACACCTTTACCTGTAAACAAGATTTACACCTTTACTCTTACATGAAACTGCATTATACCTTTACCTGTAAACAAGATTTACACCTCTGCTCTTACATGAAACTGCATTATAACATTTTCATATTTGATTTTCTAACTGTAAACATAAACCTAAAGCTTAATGAACTTTGTATGAATATCTAAAGGTTTAATTGAAGATTTAAAATGCAATAGGAAAGAAACTTGAACAACAATGATCAACACGTAAACAGAACTTTTCTACAACTACTGCATGTATTAAGTGTGCATGAACAGAAGATGAAAATGCAATGTAGAATGAATCTAAGCTAGACAAATGAACATATATCTAACTGAAATTTGTAAGAAAAATTTAAGAACTAAAATGCAGAATTAAAATGCAGCAGAAAACTTGATAACAGTAAAGTAATGCTTAACTATTTCAACTCACGCATGAACTGAATTGCATGAACTTTAGAAGAAAAAAAATTCAACATAAAATCATGAAATGCAAGGGATCTTCAATTGAGTTAAGAACAACTATGTTGACAAATATTTCACAAGAATCCACAAGAAAATCATAAAAATCAAACGTAAAATCAACTCAGCAAACTGAAATTCAAAACAGTGTACTGATATGCATCAAACAGGATCCGTTCACAAATACTTGATCTAAACAGTAGCTGATTTCCATTAAAATCAAGTCACTCAATCACAATTTATCAAGCTAAACATAAAACTATAGATCCAGAAGGAAGAGAGATCAAACAAAACTCTACAATGAGAGAGGTTCACGCCAAAGTGGACTGTCACGTCTGGCACCTACACTTTTCTCCAGCCGCACCTTCCAGCTTTGATCTGGAATTCTCTACTGTAAGTTTAAATATAGACTTTATATATGTTGAAAATCTGTAGCTTAGGAACTTGTGAAAAAAATTTTGAACAAAATCTAACAAGATTTGCTAGAGATTCAATGCAAGAACCACATTTAGGTCAACTTGATCAATTTCACAAACAGTTTGAAAAGTAGATGGAAATGAACTGTTTTAAGCTAAAAATTGATTGAAACTACAAATTTTATTGTAAGATTTGAAAAGATTATAAGAAAGTACATAGAAACATGTAATTTGGCAATGAGTTTCAATAGGAAAATATGGAAAACAGTTGTCAGGAAGCTAGGAAAATTTAAGAACAGGAAAAAAAATGCAAAGAAATCATATATTTAAAACTTAGGCTAAGCGCTCCTAATGGCCGGCCCTCTCCCCCTATTTATAGGCATATAGGCAGAGGGGAGGGACCTTGAGTCTTAAAAATACCTAGAGACTTCATGGTCCTGCAAGTGCTCGCCTAGTGTTGGTGTCACGGGTCGAGACTCAAGCTCCGAATCCGTGCGACTCTGGGACCCAGGCATTCACCTTTTCGGCGTCTCGAATCAGTTTGACCGTTACGGTTCACACCCTTGTGAGGTATTGTCCGCTCTGGCCCCCTGGCCTCACGGTTTTGTCCTATAAAAGGCGTCTTATAAGGCGGAGATGGTGTGAACCCTTATATACCCCAGTGACCCTCCTATTATGTTCGATGTGGGATTCAGGACTCATCCTTAGGTCCGTGACACTGGTGCACGCCTGATGCTGGTGCACGCCTGGTCCTGTTTCTTTCCCTAGTGCGTGGCTCTCCTCCAACCAAATTTTGGCTTCATCCAAGTCAACTCAATAGCCAATCAAATCCCTCCGGTATGCCACATCAGCCCCTTTCATATTTGGTACACTCCAATCCAACATAGGCAGTTTGCAAGCTACTTCAATCTTCCCACGCATTCCATGCACGTTTTTTGCATCAACGTCTATTGCATCTTCCTTTTTTTTTCTGCAAAAAATTTCAACACTTAATGATTATCACACAATTTACTAAAAGAAATCTATGAAAATAATAGTAAAAAAAATCAGACAAAAAAAGTTAAAAAAAACTCATTTAGTGTCAATGTGACCTACTGACACTAATTAAGGCCATTTGCATGCATTTGCTCCAAAGATCTCCACACTATATCCAAATTGACTAATATTCTTTAATTGTACATACACATAAGAATAGTATGCATTAAGAGTATTTTTGCCAAAAAACAAAATGAGATATAAGTCAAATTATACTATGAAAAAATTAAAATTTAAATGCAATCAAGTGGACCCTTTTCAAACTCTATGTATACTTTTCATCCATCGTCAACTATCTTAGTTAAATTACCACCCTCATATATAAGGTAAAAACGAGTCTCAAGTATGTAGGACAATCCCTATACTCCACACTTAAGTATCATCTTTTCATTGAAGCTTATTTTACACACCTCACTTTTTTCTTTACCTTTCCTTTTTATTCAATTAACTTAAGCATCGGAGTACGCCACGAAAAACAATTCCGGTGTTCCCTAACTATGCTTTTTGGTTGCAAATTCAGGCCATACAACCTTCAACAACCTCACACCAACTTCCTCCACCTAAGACACCAAAAATACCATCAACAATGAAGAAAGTGGTTGGTGGTTTAGAGTGTATGAGGTGTTATGATGGACAAAACTTAAATGAAGTTCTTTAAATAAAATTTGTGAAATTTTTTCTTAAAATTAATTTAATAAAAATTTAAATAAAAAATTCAAATCAATAAATTTATAAAATTTAATACAAAAATTAATAATATGAAAAAAAATTATTAAAAATATCGTTAATAATTCAAATTTAATCAATACTCATTTAATAGTAAAAATTGTCAAAAATTTTATTAAAAATGTCTATCTAAAAAATATATTAAATTTTTTAAAATTTTTAAAATTTTACATACTTGAACTATATAAAAAAAATCTTTCAACATATTATCTTTTATTTTTATTTAATAATTTTTAATGAAAAACTTTATGAATTTTATTTGATTAACTTAATCTAAATTTTTTCTTTTTATTGAGTCGTAGAGGGTGGGGTGCGAGTATGTCTTATTTACGTTTTTGTTTTGGGGTTTTTTAATCTGACATAATTTTTTTTCCTATTTTTTGTAGACAAGTTGTTATTCTTTCTGTGATTCGGTTCAAATTTTTTGGTTTTCCAAAAGTTGTTCGGGGATAGAGTAAAGAGGGAGTCACTTAATAACTGGGATCAAGTGCTTATAGAATTTTATGATTTGTTTGTTTGTGGTATTATTTTAGCTTTTTTGTTTTTTTTTTAAGATAAATTTAAAAGTAGATAAATTATTCAGTCTTTCAAGTCAGGATAAGATGTATTGTACCTGATAACTTAAGATAAGTGATTGTAAGTCGTGCATTCGAGATTATCTCAACAAATGATTACCGGTATGATTTTGAACCTCAGATATTTTCGTTGAAAAAAATGATCTTAACCGATTAAACTAATCATTTATCGGTACTTTTTCATTTTTTGTGTAATTATTTTGGTTATTTTGTTATAATATATAGGTTTCCTTTACTTAGTAACTTGTTTTGTTTTATTTTATTTTATTTTTACATAAAAAATTTTTATTTATTCAAATAAGAAAATATGTGTATGCTTTTTGTCAAAATTATAAGCTGGTGCCACGTGTGATAGCTGATTCTCAACACCAAAATTAACGGTAAAAGTAATGGAAGGATTGTTTCCCTATAATTATAAAAATATATTAATAAATTATGTTTTGAAGATTGAGGGTAATCCAAAATTTAAGAATCCTGGGTGTCATTTCCTTTTTTTTCTGTTCATTTTTACTCATTTAACATATCTTTAAAGGAAAAGGGTTAATGTCATATTCTAACCTTAGTTTTTTTTTTTTTAATTTTCAATGTGTTATCTATATTTTAAAAATATGTTATATAATATCTATATTATCCTTTTTTATGGTAATCCTGTACATGAAGTTAACACTGTCAAAATAAGGTCGATGACATGACTAATATTCGATCAGATAATGTCACGTGTTGGATAAAATGAAAAATAAAAAATAAAGAGATATTTTTAGTATTTTATTTTTCATTTTAAATCTTTTATTTTATTTTTCAAAAATGTTATTATTTAGAATTTTATTTTTAAAATTTCAAATAATGAAATTCAAAATATTGAGAAATAAAGGAAAACATTCTAAAAGTTTTCAAAATAAAAATATTTTTTAATTGTTTTTTATTTAAATTTTTTTTTATAAAATGTGTACTTTATTTTTAAAAATATAAAATTTATCTTTTAAATTTTGTTCATTTAATTTTTTTATTTTTAAAAAAATAAAAATTTATTTTAAAACTTTTTCATATTTTTAGATTAAATATACATAACATGCACACCACATATTTATTTAATTATGATTTTTTAGTTGACATAATAATATATATTACGTGTTATTATGGGAGTGGACGATAATATATCATCTACCTCATTTAAAAGTGTTAATTTTGAGTATTAGATTTATATATAAGAAAAGGTAATATTAGTATTACATAAAGTATTTTAAAAGTAAAAATTATATCAAAATTTTTTAAATAATTAACAAAGATAAAATATAATATTAAACCAAAAAAATGTAAATTGAATTTAAAATAAATTTGACAATTAAAAATACGATACTATAACACGATATAAATACAATATGAAAATAAAATAATTTAAAATTATAATAATAATTATATATAAATTTAATAAAATAAATATTTTATATTTTTATATCAATACAAATCATAATATATAATTTTTATATAAAATATAATATAAATACATAAATTTTAATATTTTATATTATATAAATATAAAAAATATATAATAGTTGACATTAAAAAAATCAAGCGGTCGGAGTTTTAATGTAAAAGCCTCGGGCTGCGCTCACATTTGAATGTCGGAACGATGAAAGTTGAAACGCCTAAACAGCAGCAGCAGCTGTCTGATTGTAAGAAGCAAGCACAAGACTGAAAGTGCAATTCTCACTGCACTTTCAGTACCAAAAAAGTACAATTTGGAAACCTACCAAGCCACTGCCATCTCCATTAATACCCAAATGTCAAAGTCTGCAACCCAATCCAAAGATTCACAATCATAATGATTTGTTTTCTCATTACCAAAATATTTATTTTATAAGCATATATGTGCTGATCAAAATATTCTAATCCATACTTAAAATTCAATCCTTTTTTTTAAGATAACGTCAAGTATATAATCTGACTATTATGAAACTTAAACATTCATTTTCAAAGTTCATATTATTAAAATGTTTAATGGTTGTTTAAAAATCTAAATGGAGAGGAACACATCGTTTTCATGAGGAACCTCCAAGTCTTGGGTTGGTTGACTATGTACAGATATATATCCTTGTCTTCCCGAGTGTTCTTAAGTACTTGAAAGCCAGGTATCTCTATGTCCTATCAATTTTCTATTCTTTTTACTTAACCTTTAATATTATAATCGCATTTATTATGATATTATTTCAAAACGCTCTTTCATTCTCAATTTCATCATCAATTTTGTATTTTCCTTCTTCAACCATCCCTTTGGATATGGACTGTTTGATATTTCATTACTCGAAAATATAATTATATTAATGAAATTCATTGAGATACATGAGTAAATTGATAATAATATATTATAAAATTATGAATGCTTTTGGCGTGAAGGAAGGAGATGAAAAGAATAGTTCAATGAAAAAAATCATTGGAGGGAATTAGTAATTTCTTAAAAAAAAAAAAATTTAACATATGATTCAATAATATACGAACCTGTACGTTAACTATCAAAAAGAAAATTATGTTGAAATTAAAACAAAAAAAACTCCAATCCAAACCATATCCTTATCATTTGATTGATTTTATCATATTTTAATTATATAACTGGTTTTCATTTACTTCCATGATTAGGTAAAGCAAACAAGAAAAAGTGGGTAAACTAAATTATCCGAGTAATCTCCATGTTGGCGTTCTTATCAGTTAATGAAATTACGTTACACTTACGTTATGGAAAACAATTGTAAAAGAAAAGGATACAGTTTCTTGGACTGATTAATTTCTCCCTCACTTTCCTCCTCTTTTCCTATAAAAAGAGTGGGTGATAACAGCAAACCTGAAATTTTCTAAACTTCTTAAATTTTGATTTGAAGTGGTAACCACTTGTCATCACTCAATTGTGGTGTATTATTGCTGACTCAAAGCCAAAGTAAGGAAAATGTGGATAGAAATATAAACAAGAAATTAGCTGTTCAGCCAGCTAGAAAAAAAATATACATTTACATGATCAAAACATTAGTCTAACAAACCCTAAATTATATTTTTGGAGCTCCAACAAAAGGAAAAAAAACCCATTTTGGAGAGGATAAAATATTGATACCCCATGATCAAAAACAGGCTGATCTGCCCAGAAAGAAAAGAAGTACAAAAAGTTCAAAAAAAAAAAAAAAGGCAGAGAACAAACCCTTGCACATAGTAGCTTTTTTTTTTTTTTCCCTCTTCTGGGCTACAAACAATGTTGGTGTTGACCTCTACTGAAAATGGAAGGAAAGCATGTGGTACTACCTTTTTGTTCAGTTTTATGATGATGATCCTCAACCAAGTCAATGTCTTGTGGTGAGACTGAAACCTTTTTGCAGTTTTTAGAGAGCCATTTGGCCTGCATGTAAGCAGGTTTTCTCCATGGAGGAACATGGAGACCATTCTCTTTGAGTGATGTTTTAGCAGCTGAGCAAAGTAAAGGGATGATCCTGTTAAGCTTCTCTTCAGAACCAACAAAGATGAATGGAAGATTTTTTATCATCTCTTTGTAGCTTACGGTTGGCCTTGCTAATTCAAACTGAGACCTGAATTCCATATCCACTATTATCCGTTTTTGTCTACCATTCTCCACCACCATTACATCAATATACTCATACCCATCTGGAAATTGGAAGACTTGAAACCCAAAAAAAACAAAGAAACAAAAACCATTCAATATGTGTTCATGAAGGATTAATGTAAGAATTTTTTTCATCTGATCAATAAGAGAGAGAAAGAGACCTTTGTGAAGGCCAGAAGTGCAGACCCATGAAGTTTTGCAAAGAGAAGCTTCATAACCATCATTTCTCAGTTTCATTACTATCAACTTCTTCTGATTGTTTGTCTGATGCCCCGTATCTTTCAAATACGTTAATATCTTTTCATGTATTTCAGCCTCCTCATCTGTGTGTTTCCCTAGAACTTCCTGGAAATTAAAAAAAAAAATTCAAGAAAGTTTACTAGAAGCAGAATCAGAAAACAAATAAAACAACAGTTTTATGTTATAGACTTGAAACTACAAAGGGAATTAACCTGCAAAATGTGTCGATGATTGAGAGAAAGAGGTGTTGAAGTTGTGAGCGAAAAGGAAGTGGGTGTTTCTGATTCAATGAAATCTCTCACCATTCGAACCAGCTCTTCCTCCCCTAGGCTACCCATTGCAATTTTTTACCTCAAAATCGTCAACTCAACTTTCTATCCACAAAAATCTTTTGGCTCACTGTTCTGTTGATATATATATATATATATATATATAGTCATCGGAAGGCTTCAATTAATTAACAGTTGTCTGATGTCACAAAAATTGAAGTTTTCTAAATGTTGTTGTCATTTGTCATCATTAATACATATTTTTCCAGATGCTGGCATTGATGTGCCATGACATTTCTCCATTTCCCGGCTATTGGATAAATAATCCATCATCTATGTCATCATGTTTACATTCTCTCACCATCTCTCTCAATTCCCAGATGTTGCAGCTCAAAGATTTTTGTCTGTTCTTCAGTTCTCTCCCCTTTCCACATCATTCATTTTATTCAATATATATATATATATATATATATGATTTATGATGAAGCTTCCCCATATCATTGCAAAGTCTGATCAGTTTAGAGATATTTGTCAAATGGCAAACATGACTTATCCTATCCCATATGGCCCGCTTGAAATAAAAGATAGTTAGACTGACAATGGAAAGAGTTTTCAGACTTGGCCCAAAAGTTAGAATTATTTTTGTTGGCACAAGATAAACATGGATTTTTTGCACTGTTCTTAAAGCCCATGACCATGTCAACTCAGGTAAGTTCCTCATTTATTATTTATATTTTACTTCTAACAATTATTATAAAATAAAAGTATGATAAAAATAATATTATAATTGATTTAAAATGAACAAACAATATTTAAAATTAATATCAAATACTCATTCCCTCTAATTTTCTTTGATATTTTTTCTGATATATCTCGAAATAATTTTTTTGATTTTTTTACACTTAATGCTTTTATCATTTTTATATTTTAAATCGTTTTATCAATTTATTTGTAAAAAATTTGAATTTAAAATATTAAATAAGCAAAAATCAAAACTTTCTTCTTCATATGCATGAAAATAAAAAATAAAAAAAATGAGATAGAGGGAGTGTAAAACATCAATTTATCTAAAAGTAAAATCATATCACTACAGCAACATAAGCTTTGAGTAAAGGTCACAACCCCCAATAAAAATGAGGCTCACTATAATCCTCACAAACTCTCAGCCATAAATTCCTTGGTAATTATATATAATAAGAGATAAAACTAAACTCTCACTATCTTTCATTTTGCAAGGAGTAAAAAATCCTTACTCGTTGTTTTAATGAAAGCTACTTTTAACCCTCACCAATTGTAAAACCTATAATATAATTTAATTTTAACTCTCATTGTAATTTTTAGTTTTAGTTATGACTTTTATTGAACATCGCTTAAAATTTTTATTTTAATGACAGTTTCTATTGACTCTCATTTAAAATTATTTTTTATTGAGGATTGTAACCCTCGTTATGAAATTTTATATCATTTACTGAAACAAAAGAAATTTTATTTATTTTTATTTAATTCATTAATAATTACATATCTATTTTTAATATTTCTAATTCTTACTCCAAACAAAACATAAATAAAGAACACTTGTTCGAAAAATTATTGTGTAAGTCCAAATAAGCATAAGATATACTAGTTCCGAACAATTTGTGCCATATACACAGCATACAAAAGCACTTACATCCACTTGTCAAAATGATACAAAATGAAGAAAAGGATACACTGTCGCTTTTTCTTTATGTCTACCTCCCTTCAACTAAGTCTAGGAGTGTCAACATTTAGGAAAATGGCCTTGTATCCACATTTCATGATAATTCCTCTGCATAAAACCAATTGAACAAAAATTAGAAGAAATAGTACAAAAAACTGATACCCAGAAATACATATGCAATAGACATGCCATATAAAAAACCAACCCCTGCATGGACACAAAAAGCAGATGCAATATGTTTTCACAAGGGAAATAAACATCGTTGGATACAACTAAAGGATCCAAAAACAAGCACAATTTTCAAAGTCAAACCAATAAAAACCTACCATAGCACTTGGAGAAGAGAAAATAGCAATGTCCTTCTTACCACTATTCAAATGGAATTAGTCCACACGAAACATTAAGAAAAAGGGGAAAACATCAATATATAAGCACTTATATATGATGGAAATATATTAAATAAACTATTCAAGCAATTACTTACCTCCAACCTAATTTCTTCCAAAGCTAGAAATTTTAAGGTAACTACAAATAAACATGTGTTTAAGCAAATAAGGACTAACTAAAGTAAATAAGGCAAAAAAAAAAAAACTTACAGTATTTCACAAAGCATTAGAAGACTTAACAAGATTTAGTCTTAAAGATCAAGGTGAAGCACCAAATCACCAAATAATTGCAACACAAGGTACACATCCAAAATAATCACAAAGTTCTCTTGTAAATCACAATTAACATCTAGTAGATTAACAATTTACGTATAATCAAGCTTACACTTACATTGAGATGATCAAACAATGTAAAAAGTTTCAATAGTCATATGTCCAATAAGAAGAACCATAAAGGAGGACATGATTCTTTTAACCTGCATGATAACATAAAAACATAATCAACCACTTACAAGTATAATATTAGTTCGGAAGAATTTTAAAACCAAAGAATAATTTACAAGGGAAGAAAAGATTATCAAACATTTGCTGTCTGATGTTCTCTAATACAGATACCTATTGAAGCTTTTGTTGGTATCTGAGGTCAGCCTATTGTGGCCAATCGTGTACTATGGGGTTATCTCTTTATAGGTGCCTAAGCATCTCTTCCAATGTGTGTGTGTGTATGTGTGTTTGTGAGAGAGAGAGAGAGAGAACCTATGACCAAAATTGTCCAAAGTGATATAGCTCCAAAAAAGCTAAGAACAGCAGAGAGAAAACAACCCGTTCCATTGCCAGAGCAAAAGTTATAAAAAATGATTACAGCCACCACAATTTGTCATATCAGAGTGTCCCAATGAACAACATTTAGATATATAAGCACACATTTCTTCAAAAGTTAATTATGAAAAATAATGGACAGGTGGATAATATATTAGGAACACTCAAGAAGATTTAAATAGAAATTAAAGTAAAAAGGCAATGAAACGTTAGCAAGGCAGTAGCTTGAGAATGAACAGTGCTCAGATAAATGTCTTTGAAGTTTACAAGTTTTTTTTTTCCTCTAAAGATTCATGAGAGGTAAGCTACAAACATGGAAGTAAAATGAGAAATTCTTTAGAAAACAAGGAAGGAAAACACCTGGGAAAAACTCTGTGGGAGAGCTCAAACCGTGACTACCCATAAAAAACAAAGCAGTACGGTTCAGGCATCCCTAGCTGGTTTCAGGTCCATTTGTTTACTAACCAACGATAAGGCATGAATGACAAAGAAGCAGGGATCTAAAGGGAAAAAAAACTAAGGTAAAACAGCCTTTTGGAATGATTCAAATGCTGTTGCCATTAGAGAAAGCAGGAACCATTTTTCGAAGAAGGCAGTAAACACTTAAAGCTTTAAGCTTTTCCTACCCACAAAATAAAACCATGCGAGTAAATCAAAGAGCATGCAAAGCCTTAAACTTTTTGCAAGTTTCCTCAAAGGTCTAGCTTTAAACCATATAAGCAATGACTTAAAAGGGACCTGGAGGCTACCAACCTCCATTTTATATTTTTTAGATGCATATATCAAGCAGGATATACATTACATGTTAACAAGGAAAAAGAAAAAAAAAATTTACTTTTCGTTTCTGTTTCTTATTGTTTTTATCCTGGTTTTTCCTCTTCTTTCGTTTTCATTTTTTCTCTATTTCTTTTTACTTTTTTTGTCTTCTCCTCCAAAAAACCCCTTTTTTCTTTCAAAAAATCCCCCTCCTTTTTCTTGTAAAGAAGAAAATCACTAAAATATCTTTGAAAGATTGAATATCTTTGGATCAAATTTCATCCAAAGGCCAAAGTTTTTTTTTTTTCAAAGAGCAATTTTTAGCCATTGGATCAAGATTTAATATAAGATCTACTAGTCCACATTATTCACTGCAAATGTTGAATCTTTATAGCCCCTAAACCAAATGAAAAGACTATTTTACCCTTAGTACAAAGTTTTCGGTATTTAGGCCATTTTCTTAAAAATCAATGTTCCCATGCTCATTTTTTGAATTTTAAAACACCAAAAATCATAAAATATTATAAAATTAAAATTTAAAAAGTTCATGAAAATCCGAGCTCAAAAAGACCAAATTACAAAAATACTCATAAAAGGGCATTTTGGTAATTTCACATCTCCCGAGATATTATTACGATTTTAAATGCACAAAAAATCATGAAATATTATGAAAATGAAATCTGAAAAGTTACATAAAAAAAAATCAACTTTAAGAAAGTCAAATTACAAAAATTCCCTTAAAAAGCATTTTAGTAGTTTTGTATTTCCTCAAGTGCAATAAATATTTTTAGTGTTTTAAAAATCATTAATTTTAACTTTAAACCACATTGATTCTAATTAAGTTGTGAATTTTGAGAATTAACCCGAGTTCTATATGCTTTAACCAAATTTTGTGTAATTTTGATTTTATTTGACTAATTTTACTTTATTAACCAAGTTTGACCGAATTTAATTTAAGTTGACTTTGACGCTTATTCACTTCATTTATTCTTCTTTTCTCATGCATACCCATGAAAAAGTAGTCTACATATAAATCCTATGCAAAAAAATTTGACAGCAATCTACGGGTCTCCTTTTCCTTTATTTATTATAAGCCTAAATATCAATGCATTTTATGGGCTTTTAAAGTGAGCTTTCTTATGGGCTTCAAATGGGCTTTGTTTAGGCTTCTAATTGTGTTTTTAAATGGTTTACATAATTATCCTAAATTAATGATTCCGACCAACATTTGCAATGGGCCTAAGTCAATCATGTTAATAAAATATTCCAAAAAAAATTCAGTGTTTACACCAGCTAGGGGAGAAAAGTCTGCAAGTGCTGTTATTCACTCAAGCTTCAACTCAACTTCTAGTTATAACCGAAACTTTGAAGAATTTTTGGAAATTTATTAAAAATTTTGAATGTGATCTGTTCTAGAATCAAGAATCCACAGAAAAAAATTGGATTAAAACTCATAAAAATTGATTAAGATCCAATGGAAAAATCGCAATTAGGTTAAAAACAAAAATTGCCAAATAGATTTGAGATTTAAGAGAAATTATAACAAATTGAACTCGAAATTTTAAAGAATATGGATTTTTATTGAAAAATTCTTAAAAGGCATGAAAAATAAAGGCAAGAAAAGTAACTTGTGCTAGAAAATAACAGCAATTTTCTCTCGAACAGCCTTTTAAAAGAACAAAGAGGAAACTGTTTGGAAAGAAAGAAAATAAATGCACGAAGATTAAAGAAAAGAAAATTCTGGAAAAATCTCTAAAAAGTCTCCCAAATTGCCGGCCTACCTTTGTATTTATAGGCCAAAGGTGCGGTGGTTCAGCCAATGAAAATGCTGAAAAATGCCAGCTAAGTTGCCACATCTTCTAGAGTCTTCCAAGTCATCTAACTATCTCCTTTAGCTTTTTATTTGCTTCACTTCACTTCAAACCTTCTTCCTTTGATCTTGTGGGCTCCAAAAAGTCAAAATTATGTCCAATGAAATAGTAAAAATACTGATACCCAGAAATACAAATTGTACTGCAAATGTATCACTTGGTAAGGATGAAGTATTAAGTTGGAACTCTGGATAGTTCTTCCGGTTTACCTAATGTGAATTAAAAATTAAAAATTAAAAGAACAACAGCATTTTGCTTTTATAATTTACATTACAGATTAAACAAATGATTTCTAGCAATGTGTAATTGGAAATATATCTAATTTTTTATTTTATCCTTGGTCTAGCAAGGGACTCACACACTCTTCAGTTCTAATATTGGAAACATATGCAATAGACATGCCATATAAAAAACCAACCCCAGCATAGACACAAAAAGCAGATGCAATATGTTTTCACAAAGGAAATAAACATCGTTGGATACAACTAAAGGATCCAAAAGCAAGCACAATTTTCAAAGTCAAACCAATAAAAACCTGCCATAGCACTTGGAGAAGAGAAAATAGCAATGTGCTTCTTACCACTATTTAAATGGAATTAGTCCACACGAAGAACATTAAGAAAAAGGGGAAAACATCAATATATAAGCACCTATTTATGATGGAAATATATTAAATAAACTATTCAAGCAATTACTTACCTCCAACCTAATTTCTTCCGAAGCTAGAAATTTTGAGGTAACTACAAATAAACATGTGTTTAAGCAAATAAATAAGTAATAATTAAACTAAAGAAGGTAAAAAAATTTACAGTATTTCACAAAGAATTAGAAGACCTAACAAGATTTAGTCTTAAAGATCAAGGTGAAGCACCAAATCACCAAATAATTGCAACACAAGGTACACATCCAAAATAATCACAGAGTTCTCTTGTAAATCAGAATTAACATCTAGTAGATTAACAATTTAGGTATAATCAAGCTTATACTTACATTGAATGATCAAACAATGTAAAAAGTTTCAATAGTAATAAATCCAATAAGAAGAACCATAACGGAGGACATAATTCTTTTAACCTGCATGATAACATAAAAACATCATCAACCACTTACAAGTATAATATTAGTTCAGAAGAATTTTAAAACCAAAGAATAATTTACAAGGGAAGAAAAGATTATCAAACATTTGCTGTCTGATGTTCTCTAATACAGATACCTATTGAAGCTTTTGTTGATATCTGAGGTCAGCCTATTGTGGCCAATCAAGTACTATGGGGTTATCTCTTTACAGGTGCCTAAGCATCTCTTCCAGTGTATGTATGTAAGAGAGAGAGAGAGAGAGAGAAAGAACCTATGACCAAAATTGTCCGAAGTGATATAGCTCCAAAAAAGCGAAGGAGCATCAGAAAGAAAACAACCCGTTTCATTGCCAGAGCAAAAGTTATAAAAAATGATTACAGCCACCATGATTTGTCATATCAGAGTGTCCCAATGAACAACATTTAGATGTATAAGTAAGCACACTTATCTGATAGTAATAGAACATAATAGGCCTAAGGCGCAATGGTGGAAAAATGGAAGAGACAAGAAAGGGTTAGGAGTTTAGGCATATGATCTCATGTTAAACAAATTGAACATATCATGGATCTACTTACTAATCTCCAAGACAAAAAATTGAGAACCCAGTCTCAGTCAAACCTTACACTGCTTTTCAAAAGGATAAGAGGTTTCGGGTACTATATCTATTGACCTCTAACATATTTTAAAGCACACAAATAAGAAGCAATCTTAGAGAAAAATAATACCTTGAGGAACAGTATCCAATCGTTCCCCTTTCAAAGAGATTTCAAAACATTAATGACACCATTACAGGATGAAGCTATCAACATAACAGCATTCCGTGATTACTCTTCTAATAAGTGAAAATTTGATGCAAAAATTTTCTCTACTGTATATCCCAATTTGCACCATCGGAAAAGTATATTTATATCGAGTAGCTATTGTGCTCAGCATTAGGAAATTTTTCTTGTTTTAGGCTTCTCACCAATAAATAAAATCTAGAATACATAAAACCAAGCAATATAGATGATCCATAAGCATCCATCGTTTTATAGCATCGAGACCAAGATTCTGACAATCTTTCCTTTTTAAGTAAATACTATTGAGATGCTTTTAAGAGAGAAACCTATTTACAAAATTTTGGCAATTATAATAATTGGAATATAAGATTTATCCTTTTAAGATTTTGTGACTATCAGGAAAAAATAGGTTGACATATTGACAGAGAAAAGTGGGTTGCTATGCAAACATTCTAGTTGGTAACTACCATGGATGAATAAGAAAATTAGTAACACTGAGAGAAGCTTCGAAAGTGTGGTAATAACGGTTGAACCCGAAGCAATGAAGTTGTAGTAAATTGCAACCAATACTAACAGCACTGTCAGTGTCTGCCTTCTATTCTTCTAGAATAGTGAGTCAGCAACTACAAAACCATAGATGGTTAAGTGATGTACATAATGCACATGCACTAAAAAATGTATCAATGCCATTATAAGTTTATAACATAGATTATCATCTTTAATAGTACAACAATCTAGCTAATATATCAATTGAATAACATATTAAAAAGCATGACTCCAAGATTTGCACAGCATTCATTTCTAAACATTCTTGGTTTATAATGCCAGAAAAACAAAAGAACGTCTCTTTACTGAATGACATTCCCAATAAAAAGGAATCTCAATCAAATTATATCAACCAAACCACCTCACAGTCACAGAGCACAAAAGTACTAGCATGGTTACATCTTCCTAAATCCTAACCCTTAAACAAATTGAATCTTCATCCTCCAAAATACTGGAAAGAAAAGAACTGAAAAAGACATAGAGACCTGTAATAATACAATTGTCAGTGATATGAACAATGCTGCAGCATGGTGTTGCGAAGAACAAGTATGCCATGACCCGTAATGTTCTTTGTCTTAACTCATAAAAGTAGATTTTGCTGTTGCATCACTAGCTAAAGCCTTTCTGTTAAAATGTAGTTAAAAAATGTCAACAATTTTCTTACCTAAGAACAAAAAAAAAAAAAAAATCAAAATGCATTTAAATGCTTTTAATTTACTTTTTTAATTGCTTAAATATAATTTAGAAATTAGATAAAATCAAGACATGTACATTGCCATTTGAAGATTAAGCACTTTGAAAATAGCCTCATGAGTCTTCTAGAGCTAGTAAAAAATAAAAGAACATATCCAGTCATTGATTGTCAAAATTAGGAAGAACATATTAAATTATATTTCAAAATGAAATCAAACCACATACTATCAATAGCAAATGGATGTGCCTGATGTTGGGAGCATCATAAAGACTAGTAATATCTTCTGTCTGGAAATAAGTGTGCTCAATTAACTATAATTTTTAACCAAAGCAATGAACATTCAACTAATGCACAGATAAAACCTTTTCTAGCTTATAGTCACCACACTTGGACATGACAAAATTGAGAGAGTTTCTCCTTCTCGTTTCATTAAGTGCTTGTAAAAAGGAATACATATTTAGAACCTAAACTAACAACACAAAGCATCTGCGCACTTATGCCTAAAATGGCGAGAGTGATAAAAACATCAAATTACCTCAAATGGTTTCTCAATTGAATGTGGCTTTAAAAGTATCAATTAAATTAACTTCCCACGAAGCTACAAACAAAAAAAAAAGTACGAAAATTAAAAGCATCAATTTTAGGATTTAAATTTGCAAATTGAAGGGGAAATATAGAATGAAAGCTTACAAATTCGATAATTAAAACCATGCTCCAATGGATGATCGTGTTGGTAGAGGTGCACCCAATTCATCGATCAACTCAAAGAGAGAAGACAAACAAATTCAATAATTAAAACCACAGTATCAATTAAAATTGCAATCGAAGCAATTAAATTGGGCAAAACTCACTACTTTCCACAGAGCTTAGGCGTGCCAACTAGTCCCAATGGCATTGATGATTAACTGGATGGTGGAGACGACGATGTTGATTTGGAAAATGCCAGAAGCCACTGCATGGGTGGCGTCTTGCTTGCCGTTGATTAGGTTTTGCCCCGACACCAATGGCCTTTTAACTTCCATATCTTAAATGCTCATGATTGCTTACTATATTCTTTGTTATAAACCTTAATTTTGATATATATATATATATATATATATTTTAAGAAAGGGATTGGACTGGGAAAATGAAAAGACAACGAGTAGAATGACTTTGGGGGACTGTGACAAAAAGAAGAAAATTCTAGTGTTTTTTTTTTTTTTTTAAAATATGCATGATGAAATTTTACATTAATAATGAATGTCAACTTTAAATACTCACAAATAACATTAAACTAATAAAGATTATATATAATTCTCGGAATAAAATAATATTTAGTGAGAGTTAAGGCACAACCTTTACTAAAAAAATTTTTCAACCAAGATTATTGGTGACCCTCGTTAAACATTTACTTTTAATGAAAATCAACGTACAACCCTCATTAAAATTTTTATTGGTACATATTTTTCTTGAATGTGTGTTTTGTTATTAAAATTTATATAATTATTATATAATGTTAAAGAAATGGTAAAATCTTTTATTTGCTTTTGCATCAAAATGCATTTTTCTTTGAGAAATTAAAAACGTAAACCAAACCGAATTTACTTTCATTTTACTTCTATTTGATTAATTCTCTCTTTAAGCTTTGTTAATTTTGTTATTTGTATTACCAATGCCTAGGGCTTTAGATTTTCATATTAGAAAGCAATGTATGGAAAAATGAGGAAAAATACAGCCCGGAGCAATGAATGCATTTTTGTTTGAATATTTATTGCTCAAAAATAAGTTTCCGATTAAGACCAAAAAAAAGAAAACATTTTTTTTTTTCCATTCAAATTTTAATTTAATGACCTATTTCATATATGACGTAGAAGATTGTAATTATTAATTATACTAAATTTGAGTTTGTATTTTCTGGCAAGAAAATTAATCTTTTATTATTGTAATATTTTATAGAGCGTTAACTCCTCTAAATAAAAACTATTAAGATATTAATTAGAAATAACAATCAAAATGCGTTTTACGTACAAGTTTAAAAATATTTATGGGATTGGATATCCCAAAATTAATAGGTGGACATATTCTATTTGAATTGATTGGTTGAATTTTTTTTATTAATTATTAGTAATTTCAAAAAAATATATAATTTATGACAAAGATTGTATCATAGTAAGAACTATGAACCAAAAGAAAATGTTTGAAAAGAAAGGGATAAGGAGAACGAGGAATGGATTTATGGATGCTTTATGCCTAAATGTTTATAAATATATCAATGAGAACTAAAAATAAATTTTTTAAAAAAATTTCTAACAAAAAAGCTAATGATGTGCACAATCATCAACTAATGTTATGCCCATAGTTATTAAGCCAATATATGCATCATGAATCGAATTTTATTTTTGAAAATATTGTATCATAATAAACTAAAAAAGTTAATAAAATTAATTATGAATAACATATATACATTTAATAGGATTAATTGATTAGATGGCATAAATAAAAAAATATGACTATTTTTTAAACTCTTAACACACTTATTGATAATATGTATTTTTAAGTAAAAATATTTTTGTATTTTTCATGTTAGTTTACTAACTAAAATTTTAAAAATTTCATATTATTTAAGTTTCAAATGCTTATAGAATATATTTTTGGACAAAAAAAACTATTAAAATTGCATTAATTTTAAGTAATTGGGTTGATTAGATTTTAATTTGGCCTGACTCAAACTCATGACAAGCATATCCAAGTGTCAGTTTATGATAACATTGAATTTCAGTATAAATACATATCGATTTTGTAATGAATTGTATGCGATACGTATTGAATATAGTATGATTTTAATAACTATGGCTAGCCTATGCTTTTGTTGAAGAAACCGTGCTTTTGACTTTCATTTGATTTCCTACCTATAAATTATATTGTCCGGTGATCTTGTTTAAAAACTCCACCAACCAATGATACATGAGATAAGTTCCCTTAACAAAGTTGTCTCATACATGAAACACTCTCCATTATATATATACATTTATATTCTTTCAATTAATTTATCTCAAGTACTCCTTGTATCTCCGTGTTAAAATAGTACTCCAATGCCAACAATTAAAATGGACAAATAGAGAATATTGACTAGAAAAGAAATCATTGAATTGATTTATTTTTTGTTTTTTTATAATTAATCTTAAGAAAAATCACCGATCAAGATTAAAATTTGAAGGTTACATAATAGAAATGGATTTCAGTTCCAACCATTAAGTTTATTAGATAATAATAATTTTAAATCTAAAAGTAGACATTAATAAGTATCAGTTCCTATCATTAATCTATATTTGCTATAAAAGTTATCCCATTATATATTGAGAAGATAAATAAGCAATCTAAAAAATAAATAAAAATAAATGTTAGTTTTGAAAAAAGTTTCTCCATCAACTTCTCTTTTGTCTATTTTGTTTGAAAAGAAGTAATCACCAAAGTTCCAAGTTTCTTTGGTTTCCTTTTTCATCTCCTGGTTTTCTCTCTATCTTATCAATCAGGAAAATCGACAAAAAGATGGCATCTTCGAATTCAATTCCACTATAAATCACATATGAATTATTAAGTTGACTTGCATTTTTTTCATGGTTGATTAGTTTCTATCTTAAGTCATCTTAAATTTTCAAAAAAAAAAAAAAGAAAGGTATATAATCCTTTAAAATCCCAATTTTTTACTTTCAATTTTTTTCTCTTTTTTTTATCTCTTGATTTTGTTTGTTCAAAAAATGCAACCTTATGGGGTTAAACTTTGATTTCGTGGTGCTAAATTTGACAAAGCATTCCTCTTATATGATTTACAACGTTTGTCTCTACTTTAGCCCTATTATTCAGAAGTAATACTTTAAGAAATATGATTTTCAAAAGGTTCTTTTTAATTTTTCCCTTTGATTTTTCCTTTTATGGACCATTAAAGTAGTAATTTTCTGTTGTTGGGTTTTATTTTTTTTGTTTTTATTATTTTTGTTTGGTTAAAAGTCTAAATCTTTTGCTCTTTCAGTTTCTCACTCCATTGTTGCTCTTCATGGCTCCCTAGAAAAATTTTTTTACCTTCAATTTTAATTTTGAGCCTGTATGTTCTTTTTTTTTTTTCTACATAAGCTTTTTTTAAAAAATTTTAATTAGTGTTTTTTTTTTTGTTTAAGGTATTTTCTATTAACAAAAAGCTCTTGAAGTCTTAGTACTATAAAATACTTTTATTCTTCAATTTTTGTTTTGTTTTGATTAATTAATCCTTCAATCTAATTAATGTATGTTCAATGTGATTGAGTTTTGTTGTCTTTTGGTAAGATTTATTTATTTATATTTTGTCACAAAATCAAATTTAGTCTTTCTAAGCCGAATATATAAACTTGGTATGCTCAGAGACCTTATTGTAGTATTTGTTTTATTGAACTTAAATGAAAAGAAAAAAGTTTGTATTGAGGCTTTAAATGAAAAAATATGTATTTTTTAATTATTAACTTATATTTTCTAATAGTTCTCCATCTCTAATCTTTCAAGCTATTATGTATGTTGCACCACGTTGTGCTAAAGAGTGATTATTGAGGTTTGCAATTGCAACTACCATAGTTCTTCCTTAATTACAGCTTTTACGTACAAAACAATCTAAAGCATAATTATTTTGTAGCTTATTTTACTATTTATTTATCCTTCAATTTTTGTTTTAATAAATTGTATTCCTCAAATAAGCTGTAATTATTTTACAAGTAGAACGATTATTTTGCAAGTAGAAGTTGAATAATTACCTAAGTTATTTGAGAAATACTCTATTTTATTGTACCTTATTTGGTCTTCTTTAAGGTAAATCAGTTGATGGGTATCTTTGTTTTTTATCCCTATTCTATAAATGGTAGGATTAAATTTGGTAGAAATAACTTTTAAAAGGTAATCACATTTAAGAGTTTACTTTTTTTTTTTGTATAATTTTTAAATAAGTAGACTATTCCTTTTCACAATGATTCTTTACTTTTAATTAAAATACAAAATTAGTTTTTTGGGTTTTAGTTTTTACCTTCAAAGCATTGACATTTTGATTTGGATTTTTATTTTTTGGCTTAAATTTTACGTTTTTTTATCTTTATATCATTTTTCATCCCTGTTTAAAATTTTGGGTATTTATGATTTTGACTTTCTATTTTATAGTGACAATTTCTTTCTTTTTGAGTGTAGAGAGTGATTATGAAATTCAAGCAATGATCTAGATGATTGTTGGTAATGTTATGTTGTTGTTAAGATTGTGGCAAAATAATTGGATTCAATTCTCAAATTTTTAATATGTTCTATGGGTAATAAGTATTTCTTTAATTTCTTTTCAATTTAATATAAGTCTCTATCATATACATAATTCTTCTATTACTAAATCTTTTAACTCCTCATATGTTCTTTCAAAAGCTATTAAGCACTTACTATGGCTTTATGAATTGTGATGGCTTTTAAGGCCTTTTTGTCATTATCACAAATTATTTGATACAATTGTGGTAATTCATTTGTTTTTATCATTATGGGTGACTACTACTTAACAACCTAGTTTAAATATTACTATTACTATTGGTGTTATCAATATAAGTCTCTATCATATTTATATTTTTAAAAACATTTCCCTACTTCTTGTGTTTTTATGCATATAATATCAAAACAATCAAGATAAAACTTTTTAACATACAAGCTATAAATAAATTTTTAAAGATTTTAAATTATTGAACAGTCACCAAATACCTTAACAATATGAGGACTATTTTCTTGATTATTGGATTTGTTAAGCTTCATTAATAGGAAACAAGTCTTTTTGGAAGTAATAATCTTACATATGACTTTCAATCTTATTTTTTTCTTCTTTCTTCCCAATATGGACAATGTAATATTTATATTATTTTATAGTTTAATAGTTTTATAACCACTGCCAACTCTATTTTTCTTTTTTATGTTGTAAACCCAATTATCTATAGAAAGCCTTAAAGAAGTCAGTCTTTCTAAGAAAAAAGTAGTTAGAGAATTCACTTATACAATTTTTGATATATTAAGTTCTTTTAATCACTTTTCCACATCTCGAAGTGAAAACCTCAACTAGCTGATTGATGGGCATGAAAAGTATATGATTTATAAGTTCAATATAAGGTATAATATTTCACTCAATTTGTTAATTTGTCATTGTGTAATTGTAAAAGATTACCATCACATTGACTAAGGTGTCAATGATGCTTAATTTAGCTTTTTTGTTGAACCTGGAAAATGGTGTTATCATGTCTTAAAAAAGGTTCATAAATGAAGTTGTTTGTAGCATGTTATTTCTTTAAACAAATTATACAGATAGATTAATGAAAATTTATTCTTGTTCTTGATTAGGCTTAGGATGCTTATTATAGTGGGGAGTCTTTGTTAGTTGATGACATATTTGATAGAGTAAAAGTAACTAGCTTCATGTAAATCTTTAATCTTTTATGAGCTAGTAATTTTGATTGAAATAAACCATAAAATGATTTTTTTGTTATAGTTAAAACTATATTGGTATGGTTTCAAATCTGTTATTAAGTATACTTGATGTAATATCAGGCAACAATCTACTTATGTAGATGCAGAGGTAATTTTTTTTAGAATTATATTTGTCTGCAAGTCATTTCTGTCCAACTTTTATGTTTCATTCAATGTTTTATGTACATCTCCCTTTTACATGTATGTTACAAATTTTAATGATATGTTTCACCCTGGTTTGTTCAGCTTATAACTAAAATGGTTCTAGGGTCTTATATGGTATTTTCTCCATACGCAAGATGTGTTGCTAGCATTTGATTTTTGATCCATTGTATGGTTAAGTTATTTTGAAAATGGTGGGTAAGATCATGGTAGGTTTTCTTTTGTATTTATATTTTCTCTAGTTGAATATTGAGCTATTTTAATGTAGGGAAGGAAGATTTGTCTCAAGTTTTAACGTTAGTATGCTTATGGATCGTGATTTTTGCATTTGGCTGTACATTGTGTCTTGTGCCTATCGTTTACACCATTAATCTAGCATATTAAGATTCATTCAGTTAGGATGTTTCCTATGGCAACCAAGCATCCAACTTTGAGTTTCTTGCTACTTTTAATGGCATTCTCTTCATAAGCATTGGGTTGGTAATTGGCATCCTTTTTTATCATCTATTGATAAAACTTCTAACAACTCAATATTTATCTTATTTTTGATTACACACAAAATGAATTGTATTATAAAAATAGATAGCCATTTGCAAATATGTTAATATCATTTTTAAGCAAGAATTTGTTCTATTGACCCAAAACTCATACTAAATCACACTTTCTTTAATTTATGTGCTTAGAAGATTGTGGAGAAATACTTGGTAGCTTTGTAGAGGGCATGCACAAATTTTAAGAATGAGGTAAGTCCTAACAATTGTTATTTTATATTTTTTTTTTGTCTCTAAACTCATAAGGTGTTATATCTTAAAGAATTTGAAGAGAAATGGTCTTCAGGAACAATGGTCTCAATATGTCCTTGCTAGCCAATTTGTTCCCTGCCCTATGTCAGTTATAGGTTGTATTTTCATAATTAAAATAAGATTGTAGCATAATGTTGGCCTACTGATTAATTTATAGTTATGTTTTTACACATAAATTTGAATTAATTTCTAAATATCCAAAAAATGTCATTTAATTCTAAAAGACCATAAAATATAATGAGAGCATACATATATATAGCTATTTTAATTTGTTTAGGCAACTTAATTTTTTCTAAATTAATTTCTCTTATTTTCTTAGCAAAAGCAAGGAGTACATAAAATACAAATGCCTTGCACTATATAATTTCATGGATCTTTTATGGCCTATTACCTAACTGATTGATAAGGTGAGCCTATTGCTAATGTGCGGTGGAATAGGTTTGTTCTTGGGAAACATTAGACCCTTGAAAGTGGTGATAATGGTGGTGTATTTTCACAACTGCTAAAACCTGATTGAGGGATAGGATTGTTTTTGGAAACATTTGAAAATTCAAAATTGTTAGAGGTGGTGATAGTGGCAGTGTATTTTCACAGCTGTTAGGCTTGATGGAGGAATATGTCTATTTTTGGAAAACATTAGAAAATTTAAAGTCATTACAAGACAATCATTTTTTACAACATTTTGTAACTTTGTAGTTAAGATTATTGCCTATGTTAGTTTATTAAAAATTAATTATTCTCATTAATTTGTAAACCACCTGGATTTGATGACTTTTAAAGGTAGCAAATTACATTTAACCCAAACATAATCTCTTTAAATTCTTCGTTAAAAAATCACTCTAAATTTTTTTTATTTAACCACATTGATTTTGTTATACAAAAAATTGATCCTTTCTTTTTTTCTTCCTTTCTCTTTTCTCTTTAAATGGGTTAGAAACAAAAACCTAATTTTGTTTCACTGACCTTGTTATTCACCTGCCAAGAAAGTATAGATAATTAACATATAAGACAGGGAAAAATATTGGTAAATAAGTTGATTTCGTGGATTGTTCAAATTTTATTTTCTTAAGTTTTCTTGACTACCAAACAAAAGTGAAAATTCACACTCAATTTTGTTTTCCTTTTAAAATTTACTTGTATTTTATTATCATCATCATTATTCTTAATTCATGAATCATCAGGTTGATTTTTTTCAATTTCTCATTTTAAGAGAAAAATAGGAATAAATTGTATTAAAAATGTGACTAATGAAATTTATTTAGTTGCTTAATTAGAAAAATGAAGAAAATGAAGAAAATGAAAAGGGCTTTTAATTTTATTCAACTTTCGCTATAAATTTTAATTTTCTTTTTGTAATTTCATTGAAATCCTAGTTTTGTGTAGAACATTTAGTAATTGTTTTATATATAGTTTTATTATATGTATTATAGTGAAATGTATAAAACAGAGAAAACATTTGAATTTGTGTGTCTAGACCTTGTGTGTAGTTTCGACTTTAGTTTTTTCTAGGCACCGATTGCTTTTTTACGTGTTTATTACTATATCTATGTAATGTTTGGATAAATGCCTCTATGAATTTCAACATATGAAGTTTGTTTGTTTTAAGATAATTTCAGCCCTAGTTTTATTTTCTTTGCTTTCCTTTGTTTTTAGTATACAATATCATCATAATCATCATCTTCATGTCAATGACCATCATAGCTTGCTTGTGTCGAGGCAATCATGTTTAAAAATAAGGTGAATAATTTAGGCATGCTTTCATTACATAAGTTTGACATAAGCTCTAAAAACAAAAATAATATATAAGCTTGGTTAGTTAGTAACTACATGTCTAAAAAGCATAAACAAATCTTTATAGGAGATTGCTTGCATTGAATTTCATCCCAAACTATCAATTATTAAATACTAGTTTTCTGAATGAAGTGATGATATATTATTAGTTAAGATTGGCATATATTAACAATTAATTTAACTATGGCGAGAATATATATTTGAATATATATTTTTTATTTAATTCAAGGTTTAGATGGGTTGATTGGTCTCAAAGCCATATTTCAGGTTGTTTTTTAACTGGCTGTTAGACATTGTTTCATCACATGCTACCTTAATGTTTCAACTTTTAGGTATAATGTTAAAACCTCTTTTTATCCATGCAATAGTTAAAATTTGAATTAATTTGTAGGATTTCTTCGAGATATTGTCCTTAGCTATTTCTTTTACAATTAGTGACATCGGTGGTGTAAAAAGTAAAATTGATGGGTTGAGTGTTTTATTGGCTAGACTAGATGGTCGTGTAATAGGTGAAGGATTTGTTGGTATATTTGTGGTTGCTAGCCATATACAAGTAAGTCCTTTTCTCTTTGTTAGTATATTCACAAGTCTATAATCATTTTATTCATTTATTGACTAATTATGATAGTTGAGTCAAGCACCATTAGCCATATTAATCCATGTCTTGAATCTACTCTCTAATTCTATACTTGGAAATTTATATATTTAAATTGGACTACAACATATCAAAAGGCTTTTGTCCTTTAAATGGAGATTTAAGCATATATATCATGTTTCAATGAATCTATTTCTACTAAATTAAAACTGTACACATTAAGTGATATAGTTCCATTTTTTTTTGCTAGATTGTGGTTGAAAGCTTCATGCCAAATGGTTACAAAGTGCATAAAGGGAAACATTATCATGAACACATAGTGACTTTCATAATTGCTAGTGCTTCTTTAGCTATGGTGACAACGGTAAGGCCAATCTCACAAGCAAAACCTGATAGTGAAAACTATATGACATTAATGTCCCATTTGTTTAGTATTCCTTTCTACTTTGGGACACCACATATGATTGAAAAACAAACATATATTTTTTAACTTTCGAATCCTACTTTTACTACATTTGTGTGTAAAAATGTGAATTTTTGTTCCTTAGAGATTAAGATGGGAATACATGGTTTCACCTTTGAATCACCTTGACTTTTAGCTTATGCTGCTCCATGATTTCCCTGAGTTTTTGTGTAATTATCACTTTCGCTTCTGTGATGTAATTCCATCCATTTGCATTTAGATGCAAAATATTATCCTTAGCGCCCATCCAAGCAACAATCAGTTGCCTGACCCTTTTACACCAAACTTAAAGGTGTTTGTTTGCCTATTTTCTTTCTTAATAATTAGATTCCTCATTACACTAACTTGATAAACTTGACTATATATTTCTCTTTGTAAATTAATTTATTAGCAGATTTGCACATAGCACTACATGTGTTCTAATAAGTTGATGCTACTCTAGGAGCTAAACAAATGAATTAGGATTTTTTCATTGTTATTATTGTAGAATTATGTTAAGATGATATGTTACTTTCTTGTTTGATTATTCTTTTTGTTAACTTTGATTGGTGCTACTTTCTTTATTAGTTTTGTTATTTTTGTAAATAAAATCATATTAGAAATTGCAATTTGATTTTATGAAAAATGATAGTTTATAAATTTTTGAATGGCTAGCTTGAAATTCAATTTGGTGTATTCTATACGAGTAAATTTATTGGAATTTAAAATATCTAAATTTAAGATTAATAGTAATTTAGAAAAGAAAAAATATAAAAGAATTGAAATAAGCTTTTAAAGGTAGTTTTAAATGTTATTATAATTTAGTCAATAAATATGAAAATTTTAAGTAAATAATAACTTTTATTGGCACTTGAAAAAGCCATTAAAAGTTTTTTATTTGCAAAGGCAGTTTAAAGTGTCGAAAAAAGTCATATTGGTAAATATACACACTATTTTGGCACTGGTAGTTTAATCATCGAAAAGTTTTTGCTAACATTCATCTAGTCAATAATCAAAGAACTACTAGTAATAACAACACTAGCACTTTTGTGGTCTTTTGCTAGCATTTATAAATTCTAGCAAAAATGACTTTTTTTATAGTGTATTCATAAATCTAATTAATTTTGGATAAATGCATTTAGTGTTTAATATAATTTAAATTGAACATATCTATTGAATAGTATAAATATCCATGAATCAAACCAAGATTGTTGTATTTTGGTTTTCTTATTATGTTTCAATACATTATAAAAGTCTTAAGTTATTAGTTTTGAATCATTAGAGATTAATTTTTTGTTTATAGTTTATGCATGAATAATGGAGTTCTAATTAATATGTTAATTTGTTGACATTAGATATTATTTTGTAAATATTTATTATTTGTTAATATTAAAAAATTATTAGTGAAGCATATGTTAGCTGAAGTGAAGTAAGGGCAAATTATTAGTATATAATAAATAAAGAAACATGCTATAGTTAGACTTAGCCATAACTAACAAGTTATTTATAAAATATCTAATCCAATTGAAATTGGAATTATTTTGCCACCTCTTTTCATCTTATTTTTGGGCAAAAAAATAATTAATCAGTTTCATATTTCCTTTTCTCCAATTCTGTAAATTTTTTTTATCAATAAAACCCGTATTCCTCGCACTTCATGATTACTTTCAAAAGAATATGGCAGTTGATATAGAGTTAGCCAGTACCTATGTTTCTAGTCCTTTTAGTTTCAGGCACTCACTAGGTCGTCTTGATTCTAATTTTTACCTATTAAGAGCATTTCAGTGTCTAAAAGACAAAATAAACTTTTCTTCTATTAGTATAAGTCAATTGATAAGCTAAGGCATTTTAGTTATTTTAGTCAAGTTGACATGTCAAACTCACTTAAATTCTTGGTTCATGTTAGCTTAGCCACCTCAGTAGCCTATTGCTTAGCACTTCTAAATGCTGACTTGTCATGCCTTGAATAGATAGTCAACAACTAATTCAACTCAGGCTTACGAGGTCTGCCCTAGGCTTAAAACCCCTCACCATGCAAGTATAAATAGCATTATCTAGTTATTCATAAGTAATCTTGAACCCTCAGTTTTAAACCCTTATTTCATTACTTTCTCTTTCCATTCTTAAACCGATCTCTAACTTGAGCATTGGAGCACAAATGCTAGAATCACCCTCAGCCTTTGTTGTTAACTACTCTCTTCTCTCTTTTATGTTTTTAACATTTTAGTTTTTCAAGAAAGCTTGGCATAAACATTTGGCGTGTCAAGTAGGGGCACTTTCACATAGCCTATCTAAAATGCCACATAGAACTAGAATTATCGAGGGAAGAGAAATTGCTGCTGCTAGAACAGACAACCAGTTTAGCCAACCTAACCTTGATCGACCTGTAGCAATAGGCCCTACCATGGAGCAATTCTAAGCACTCACTCAATAGCTTTAATCCCTTAAGGAAATAATCTAAAGCCCAGCCCATCGCACATCTCAAAAACACCTAACCCGACCACTCTAAAAAATGCACATGTCCAAAAACTACTAAGTTATAATGACATCATTGCCTCATCAGCATCTAATGATGAACAAAGAACACACATAACCCATTACCCATACACACCTTACTATAAGTCACAACCTAAAAATCCAAACAAGTCACCTTTGAACCATTGCCAAAGAAAGATCTAGAAGCCTAGATGAAGGTAATATAGCAGGAACTAAAGACTAAAGCCTTTACTTTTGATGATGAGTTAAGTTTCCTAGAAACTTTTCCCTTTATCAAGGAGATTGACTTAGTAGTACCACTAAAAGGGTTCAAGATGCCAATCTTGGAAACTTATGACCCTTTTGATCATTTGGCATTGTACAAGACTAACATAATGATGCAGGGAGACAATGCACCTCTCATGTGCAAAAGATTGGCTACAATGTTAAAAAGTGTAGCTCGATCTTGGCACTGTAGTTTGTAGCTAAGGTCAATCACCACCTTCAAAAGATTTAGTCATTTTTTCTCATCCAAGTTTGTCAGTAGCCGACGAACAAAGCAAATGACACTTAGTCTAATGTCAATTTGCCAAGACTTAAATGAATCCCTGGAAGTGTACATGATACATTTTAACATTGAGGCTTTTTAGGTCAACAACTTAGAACAAGATACTATAGTGGCCACCTTAACTAGTAGACTCAATAACAAAGAATATCATTTCAAGCTCACCATCTCTCTAGAGCCATCAAAGACTCTAGTTGATATTTTTTTGTCATTAAAAAATACATAAATGCTAAAACTACAATGAAAAGTAATTGAGGTGAGAAAAGCTCATCATCTTTCTCAACTCATAAAAAAAATTTGCAATCCTATAATGGAAAAAGATTAAAGGGGTACCATAAGGCTAAAAGCCTAAGCTAACAACATAATAACTACACTAAACTAAATACCTCTCGATAGATGATTCTGATGTGAATCGAAAAGGACCCTGAGCTCAGATAGCCTAACCAATTAAGGTAAAATAGTAGAAAAGATTCAACAAAAAGATGTGTTTTTCATAAAGAGTATGACCTCAGCATTAAAGACTAAATCGACCTAAAAAATGAGATTGAGAATATGATTAAAAGAGGTTAGGTATGCAAATTTATGGATCAAAGAAGACATGGACAGGTGAGAGGAGATTTTAGAAGGAGAGACCAAAAAGATGAGGTAGGAATGAATAAAAAACTAAAGGTTGATAGAGAAACCAAGGTGGTGGTAACCAGAGGGCCAAACAAGAAGAAAAAAATGAAAACAATATGGAAAACAAGCCTACTACAAGAATAATTAATATGATTACTGAAGTCGACTATGAAAAAGTTTCATAAAAGGACAGTTATGGCCATTGGATCCTCAATTAAAAGATAAAAAAGTTGGATAGACGAGCTCATCTCTGTCATATAAGAGGATTTGAAAGAGATCCAGTTCTAATGTGGTGATGCCATTGACATTCAGGCTGTGGTGTACAACCATGTGGTGAAGAGGATCTTATAACTTTTGCTTTAGTCCTTATTATTAAAAGTGCCCTTTTATCTACCTTTTTCGATGTCTTCGCTATTAAGTTTTTCAAGTCATCCTTTCTAGCTATACAACACATTGTTTAGTTAAGAGAAAGCAAAAAAGGATATGAAATCAAACCTCATTAGAATATAGAACGTGTGTCGTGAGTAATCAGTCTGTGCAAAGACAGAATAGCGGATTGCCTCTATCTTCCCTTCTACACTCCTTTCCTTATCTAGTTCTAATGTGGTGATGCCATTAACATTCAAGCTATGGTTTACAACCATGTGGTAAGGAGGATCCTATTTGACTATAAGAGCTTGACCAACATCTTATACTATTAAACAATACTGAGGATAGGCATAACTGAAAATATGTTGAAATTGTTAACCACCACTTTGATCGACTTTGAAAATGAATAAGTGTTAGTCAAAAAGACTATCAAATATTCGATCTTATTAGGCACAAAACCAAGGAGTGTTACCTTAGTCATTAAGTTTATGATGGTAGATGTCCTATCATCTTACAACATGATATTGGGCTAATATAGCTAGTCTGTTATAAGAATTATTAGCTCAGCTCCTCATTTAAAGATTGTGTTTTCAATGCCTAACAAGGTTAGAAAAATCAAAAGAGACCAGTCCACGATGAGATAGTGTTATTTTATAACTATGAAAGATAGTCAACGTGGCTAATAAGTGGAGAAAATAAGAGACTTGGAAACTTTTTATTAACAGGTTAGTAACAAACTAGAGAATTAGAGCTGGCCTAATTTTAATTAGCCTAAAAACATACAATTCCAATATGCTTTAAAGTTCGAATTCAAAGCCTCTAACAATGAAATAGAGTATAAAGAATTTCGAGTCCGAGAAGAATGAATAAAGAAGTACTTAGATAAAGCACTAGTACATTTTAACAATGTTCCTAATAGCCAAGTTGAGAAAAATATCAAGGTCAGATAATACTTTGGTTGATTCATTGTCTAAACTGGCAGTTGGTATTATGATTATAGCTTAGCACATGTCTTAATAAAAAAACTGATAGAAAAGAGCATCAATGAGAAATAATTTAGCCAAATTGAGGAAAATGAGTTATGGATGTCTCTAATAAGAGCCTATATGATAACTAGAGAGTTACGTGAGGATAAAATTCAAGCCAAAGTCTGATGAGAAAAGCTCTTTAGTATATGATCATTAATGGGAAATTATACAAAAGATTGTTTAGCCTATTTTAACTGAGATGTATGGATGAAGAAAAGGTGAGTTATGTACTTAGGGAAATCCATAAAATGTGGAAATCACCTTGAACCTTAGCCATTGGCTTACAAAGTTTTGATGTAGGATACTATTAGCCAACCATCAGAAAGGTCATGAATGAACTAGTGAAAAATTGTGACATGTGCCAAAGGTTTGCTCATATACAACACCTTTTGTTGATTAAGTTCACTCCCATAATCAACCCTTGACATTTATGCAATGAGGAATGGATGTGCTAGGTCCATTCATCTTGACCATAGTGTAGAAGAGGTTTGTGCTAGTAGCCATTAACTATTTCACCAAGTGGCTTGAGGGTGAGGCACTAACCACCATGATTGAGTTTCAAGTCAAGAAATTTGTCTAGAAGAACATCATCTACCTATTTGGCTTACCTTAAGCCATAACATTTGATAGTGGGAGACAATTTGAAAACCCAAAGTTCAAGGAATGGTGTTTCAACCTTAATATTAATTTAAGGTTCACCTCAATCACACATCCAAAGTCTAATGGTCAAGTTGAGGTAGCAAATAAAACTATACTTGATGTCTTCAAGAAAATATTAGATAAAGCCAAGGGCAAATGGGTCGACAAGCTTTCAAGAGTGTTGTCGGCCATAAGTATGACTACAAACATCTTTACTAGAGAAACCCTTTTTAACCTGGCTTTTGGAATGGAGGGCGTAGTGACTGTTAAGATTGACTCATTTAGCCTTTAAGTCATGCTCAGATCTAAAGAAAGGAACGAAAAGGCCTTAAGGGCCAATTTAGGCTTAATTAAGGAGTAAAAGGCCATTGCTTTGATAAGGATAACAACCTATCAATAGAGGATTTTCAACTATTATAACAAAAAAGTCCAATGAAAAAACATAAAAAAGGGTGACTTGGTAATTAGAAAAATGAAAGCCTTGAGAGTTGATGATCAACGTGGAAAGCTAACCCTAAATTAGGAGGGCCCTTACATAGTTACAGAGGTCATACAAACTAGAACTTAAAGATTGAAAGATTTGGATGGAAATCTCATTCTGAGGACATAAAATTCAGATAATTTAAAATTTTATTATTAGTAGAGGCTTAAAGGCCAAGCTTTCACTTTGTAATTTTAAAGCTCATTTGTACTGTCAAGTTTTGAGTTGAATAAAAACTTGAAGATTAAACATCTTGTAATTTGCTTACGTATGACTAAGTTCAAAGTGACAAAACTACTTAAACATTCAAAAGGTCTGAAGCTTGAACTCGAACAAAGATTGATCTTAAACTTGAAGATTAGGATCCAAGTCCTTAAAATCAAAGCATCCAAGATATTACAAAATGTATAAGCTCATACTTGGTAAATTTCTTAAAATTAAAGTCTAAAATCTTTTCATCGAGATCAATTGATCTTTTCATGACCAACTTTAGACTTGGTCTACCTTTCAAAAATTATTTGAAGACTAATTAATATTCGAAACTAAAGTCTAAGCTAGAACTCATTACCAAGTTGGTTAATTGATTAACCTCTTTAGTTTAAAGTTTGAAGTTATTTCTAATTATTTATTTATTTCTTTTTTTAATTCTAATTGTTAAGCTAAGACTTGGGAAAATTATTCATCACGAATTATGTATGACCAAGCTAAGGATACATAAAGATAAACTGAGTTGAAAAATTGTAAAAAAAATTATTTTCATTAATGAATATGTAATATTTACAAATTGAATTCAAAAATTACAAAAAAAGATAAAATAAAAGAAAAAGATAAAACTATCCTAAGCCTTTTTTAAGGTTGTTCCTTAAGAGTTGGTGTTTGAGGTTTGCCAACTTGAGCTTCTACCTTAGGTTCCCTACCTTACTTAGCCTTAGCCTCAAATGTAGCATTTATAACAGCCATAATCTCTAAGTCTTCCTTATCCTGAACTTTTTCTATTGGTGCCACAACCTACTGGGACCTTAGGCTGTTTATGTTGATCGAGAACAAGTCTAAATCATCGTAGAGAAACTTCACCTCTTTTAGAGCTAAAGTGAATGAGTTGAATGCCTAGTCCCAAACAAAGTCAATCTGTATGTTGTAGAACCCGTTGAACTCCAAGAAGTTCTCAACAACTCGCAGCTTTGCTTGTTTTGTAGCTGTTAGCTTACTCTCAAGCGCTTAACCTCGACTAATGTCTCACTCAAGTTGAGGTTGGATTGTTATTGCAAGGACTCAATTATGGCTTTTTAGGCTGACATGTCTTCAAGCCTTTGGCTCAAGTCCTCGACCTACTTATTTAGCTCTTCATTGGTCTTTTTGATCTTGGCATTAGGGACCTTAAGCTTTTTCACCATTTCGATAAAAGAGTAAAAGTTACAAGCATAGGTTCTGGTGTACTACTCGATTTTGTAATAATGAGCCAAAGCTTGGTAACACTGTATCGGGCCCTATCCTGTGTTTTGGCTAACAAAGGTTGAAAGTTGTTTAGAAAATGCAAAATAAAAGTCAAGCTCAATGATAAAAAATAAAATAATAGGAATTGATGAATTGAATTGAGCTTACAAATAAGCAAACTTTTTTAGATAAGGTACTTGTGTGATCTTTCTCACCACCTTAGGATCCTCATAGGCATTCTCTGATGAATCAAGCTTTATGTTTATTGATATTCTCTTTGAAAAGGGTTGGAGCTTGACCACGAGCTTAGAGGATAAAGACTCTACCTTTGGCTTTTTTAGGGGTCTTAGGGTTATTTTCTTCAACTTTAGCTTTTTGAGCACAACCTAGCTTTTACCATAGACCTACCCCTATTGATGAGGTTGTGGATTAATTATTTTATACCTTTAGAATAGGCAACGAGCTAAGGAAAGGCTTGGCAATTAGCTTAGGAAGCTGTACAAAAAGAGACATCGAAACTTTGCACTTCGGCCAAACATGTCTACAAAGGAAAACTGAGCTAAAAGTTAGCAACAAAATTAATAAAAACAATCATAGTATTAAAAGTTACTAACACCTACCCCAATATCCTTACCTTCTTAATAACATTAAGGGAGGTCAACTCATAGGCATCAAATACTAACTTCCCTATCAAAGAAGTCATTTATTGTATATTGAACATTGAGCATGTTTGTGGTTAGAAGGTTGATCTTAGCTTCTTAAAAAATGCTTGGACCATTATTTAATTCTCCAACTTCCTTAACCTCTTATATACAAAGGAAAATGATTTTTCAGGTCTTTATTAAGCTTGGGCAATTAGCAAAATTCCTCTTCGAAAGCCAAGCTATTACATAGAATTAGCTCTTATCGTGAGGCTGCTTTTTCACTGTAAAAAATTCCTTCAAGAGAGGGACAAAAAGGACAAGACCTAATTCTCTACAAAGAATAATAAATCCTATTATGTACTAAAAAAAATTTACGATAAGTTGAGTGATAGTTAATTTGTAAGATAAAAAAAGTGAGTTAATTTGTAAGATAAAAGAAGTGATTGCGATTTCTGCAAGCACACGATTGTTCAATTAATAATAGTGACTAAAAGACAAGATATTGTCCCACAATGATTAGTTAAAAAAGACTTAGTCTAAGTACCTATTATTCCCACACTCCTTGTAAAGTTGATTCAATTGAAAGGTGTATACAAAGCTAAGCTAATAAGAATAAGTGAATAAAACCATAAGCAATAAATGTTTTTAACAAAAAGTAAATCTATAATATGTAAACTAGAAAAGTTAACCAAAATAGTAGCTAAGGTAAATTGAATTGAATCGAACATGCTTTGAATATGATTCTTATCTAAGATATTGAAATTGAAAAGCTCAATTAACAATAAAAAAGAACTAACAAGTAGCAACTAAAATTAACTAACACGTAATTGAAATAACTATTAACTACCTCTTAACTTCTAACAAGAAAAATCTCTAGAAACTTCCAAGAATTGATCCAAACAACTTCTTGATTGCAAAAATAATAAACAAACTAAGATCTAAATAGAATTAAAGTGCAATTAAAGAAACAAAATCGCAAAAATCCCCAAAATAAGTGAAAAATGAAAGTGAACATAAACTTTGGAAATTATCGAATTTGGAAAAAAAAAACCTAGATCTACACTTTTACAAGTTGAATGAATTTAAACTAAGCTAAAGTAATCTAGATCTACAAGTTTATTATCTAAATCAACAAAAAAATCAGCAAGAAACAATAAAAAACCAAGCTTAATGAACTAGATCAAAAATTGAGTGTAATGAAGAACAAAATAGAACACGTAATAAAAAAAAATCATCCAAACAGAATTAAAAATCATGGAATTAAAGGTAAGCAAATGAATCTAAGAAAGTAAACAAATGATTCAAAAGGTAAAAAGTGGGAAATGAGTAAACCAATTGCCCAGCTATTGTAACATATCGATCCTAAAAGTCAATCGTTAGATGTAAAAATTTAAAAATCATGATAAATACAAGGAATTGCCATCAATTTTTTATTAAGCTGTAATTGGTCACCCAAAAATTTTAACTTTTAATAAAATAATAAAATGACTTTAAAACTTTATTAAAAAGATAATTTTGGTCTACGAAAATAGATTGAGTTTGAGAGTTTGTTACGTGTGGAAAAGGATTAGCACCCCAAAACACCCACAAAATTGGTACCAATTAATTATGCGCTATTTATAATTCTAGATAAAAATAGTTTTTTATATGAAATTTAATTATAATTCCCTTTTTTTAAGAAATAAAATTAGTTTAAACAAATATTTATTTAGGACTATTGTGAAAATCTTTGAATTAAAGAAATACCTTCAAAGTCTCTGACATAAAGAAAAATTCAAAAATAATCTTTCCATTTAAGATTTATCATGACATTCCTTCTAAAATAATAAGATAACACTTTTTGTAAATGATAATAATTGATGACTCTTTAACATCTAGGTAGAATACCAATGATTATATTTCACGAAATGCTATTTTAATTTTATTTATTCAAAACTAAAACATTTTTAAGAAAACTTTGTTATGTAGTAAAAAAATGAATAATATATTAATATTAAATATCAGCAAGCATATATATGAATTAAGAATGCACACATTATTCTAAAAAATGAGTTATATGCAAATGATGATAAAATATGAATTTAAGAATCGAGTTTTCAAATATAAAGAGATAACCTAAACTTGGGTACAACTTTTTATATTTAAAATCCTACCCTTTTTTTTTTTATATATTTGTTGTTTTAACAAAACAAATTTATTTTGAGTTTGAGTTCTAAAAATGTACAAAAATTCTTAATGAAATAAAATTTCCTAAATATCCAAACATCAAAGCAGCATTTAGGAACATATTACTTTAGAAAATGTTTTCATGTAAATTCTTAAAAATTTAAAATGAGTTTATGGTTTTGGATAGCTTTGGGTTTAAATTTTAAAAATTTACAAACCTTTCTAAAAGTCTCTAACATCTAGACAGATTTTCGGAGTAAGCTAAATTTTATAATTCTTTTAAAAAATGAATTTTTATATTCTTACATATTTTATATATATTTCTTTTTTGCATAAAATTTACTATTATTATTATTATTTTTCTTGTTGTATCAAGCTAGAACATATAGGGTATAAATTGCATACATATATATATATATAAATGATAAAATAAAATATTAATCATGAAGTTAACACACAGAACATTAAACCAAGAAATTATAATGTGCAAGGCTCAAACTTAGTTACTAGAATAATATAATAGAAATGAGTGTTGGCTTGCTTGTAATACGCATAGGACCTATCCAAAACAAATATATTCAGCCCCTACCCCTATGCTTTTAAAGCTATCCTATATTAATAAATAAGAAATAAAAAGGAAAAAAAATAAAAAATAAAAAATCTTTTCAACCTATATTCTATCTATGTCACCTTTCCATTCTACTTTGGATTAGGCACTACAAAGAAGAAAAAAAACTACCAATGTATCAGCTCTCTAACACCTAGACCTCATTATTACTTGCAAAATTCTTAAAAACCAAGTCTGAGACCTATGGTTTGATTTAGAAGGGGATTCTCTGCAACCTCAAGCTTAGAAGAAAATAAGCTTAAAAAGTGAATTTCCATGGCAACGAAAAATATGAAAACTAGTTTGAGAAGCAAGGAACAACGTAAAAAATAAGTATAAGAAAAATGTAATTGGGTAGGATCAAGTCACATAAATCTCCCATTGATTATTTATCAACCTAAAAACAACCATATAATATCCTCATATAGGATCAAAGATCTTGAATAGCAAAGGTAATAATTCAAACCATAAGCAAACAACCAACATGAAATGAAAACTGAACAATGAAGATAACCTCATTTTCCCCTCAAACTCTAAGTATTCTTTTCCACAGGTTGCATGAAATAGAAGGTAAAATATTGGGAAATAAGTAAAGAGTAGCTAAAGGATTCTAAAAAAGCAAATCAAAAGTGGAATAGACCAAGAACAATGGTCGAACTGTGGCTACCTAACTAAGGGAGGGAGTGTAGTCATGGCACTTAAAATGAGCTTGATACAGTGGCCATTTCTTTAAAATTTAATTATACAAAATAATGGACAAGTGAATAACATATTAGGAAAATTCAAGAGGATTTAAATAGAAATTAAAGTAAAAAAGCAATGAAACATTAGCAAGGCAGTACCTTGATAATGAACAGGGCCCAAATAAATGTCCTTGAAGTTTACAAGTTCTTTTTCTTTCTAAAGATTCATGGGAGGTAAGCTACAAACATGGAAGTAAAATGGGAAATTCTTTAGAAAACAATGAAGGAAAACAACGTGGGAAAAACTCTATAGGAGAGCTCAAACCATGACTACCCATGGAAAACAAAGTAGTATGGTTCAGGCATCCCCAGTCAGTTTTAGGTCCATTTTTTTACTAACCAATGATAAGACATGAATGATAAAGAAGCAGGGATCTAAAAGGTAAAAACCAAGGTATAATAGCCTTATGGAATGATTCAAACTGTTGTTGCCATTAGAGAAGGTAGAACAATTTTTTCAACTGATGAAGAAGGTAGTAAACACTCAAAGCTTTGAGCTTTTCCTACCTACAAAATAATACCATGTAAGTAAATCAAAGGGCATGCAAAGCCTTAAACTTTTTGCAGGTTTCCTCTAAAAGTCTAGCTTTAAACCATATAAGCAACAATTTAACAAGGACCTAAAGGCTACTAGCTTCCATTTAATATTTTTTAGATGCATAGATCAAGCAAGATATACATTACATGCATTAACAACATAATAATAATAAAAAAGGTTTTACCCTTTTTACCTTTTGTTTCTGTTTCACATTGTTTTATTGAGTTTTCCTCTTTTGGGTTTTCATTTTTTTTCTATTTTTTTACCTTTTTTATTGTCTTCTTATATGAAATACCTTCTTTTTTTAAGAACCCTCTTTTTTTCTTGTAAAGAAGAAAGCCACTAAAATATCTTTGAAAGATTGAATATAGGTCTTTGGATCAAATCTCATCCATGGGCCAAAGTTTTTTTTTTTTTTCAAGGAGTAATATTTAGCCATTAGATTAAGATTCAATTTGAGATTTATTGTTCCACATTAATCACTACAAAGGTTGGATTTTTGTGGCCCCTAAACCAAATGAAAAGATCATTTTACCATTAGTACTAAGTTTTTGGTATTTAGGCCATTTTTTTAGAAATCAATGTTTCCATGCTCATTTTTGGGATTCTAAAGAACCAAAAAATATTGAAATATTATAAAATTGAGATCTGAAAAATTTTGTAAAAATTCGATCACGAGGAAGGCTAAATTATGAAAATACCTTTAAAGAATATTTTAATAATTTTACACCTTCTAGGGTACTACTGTCATTTCAAATGCACCAAAAATCATGAAATATTATGAAATTGAGATTTAGTAAGTTTCATGAAAAAAAATTGACCCCTGGATAGTCAAATTATGAAAATTTCCCTAAAAGGCATTTTTGTAAGTTTGTACTTCCTCAAGTACAATAAGAACTTTTAATATTTTAAAAATCACCAATTTTAACTTTAAACCACATCATTCCAATTAAGTTGTGAATTTTGATAATTGACCTGGGTTCTATCCATTTTGACTTTATTTGATTAATTTTAACTTTATTAACCAAGTTTGATCAAATTTGACTCGACTTGACTTTGAGGCTTGCTCGCTCCATTTATTCTTTATTTTTCATGCATCCCCATGAAAATTAGCCTCCAAATAAATCCCATAAAAAAGAGTTTGACAACAACCTTATGGGTTTCATTCTCCTTTATTTATTATAGGCCTAAATATTGATGTATTTTATGGTTTCTTAAAGTGAGCTTTTTTATGGGCTTCAATTGGGCTTATTTAGGCTATAATTGTGTCTCTAAATGGTTTATGTAATGGTCCTAAATTAATGGTTCAGCCTATGTTCGCAAATGGACCTAGGTCAATCATGTTAAAAAATATTCTGAATAAAATTCGGTATCTACAGCTATTCTTTTTTACATAATTTTTAGAATAAAAAATAATGTAAATACATATACGATATTTTTGTTCAGCTAATGCTTTCAAGTGAGAGAAAGGGCGAACCTTTCTTTTTTTTTAAAAAAAAAAATAAGTTCATAAACTACGATAAAACGATTAGGATTGGTACACAAGTTAATGACTAAGAACGCTTAGGACTGAGCCATGAACCAAAAATAAAAAATGACTAGGATTAAACCACTAGTCGAGAAATAAAAATGACCGAGATTGAGTTACGAGTCAAAAATTAAATATGATCGAAACTAAGTTGCAAGCTAAGAAATGAAAAAGACATGGATTGAATCATGAGTTGATGAATAAATATGATCAGGATTGAGCCACAAGTTGGGAAATAAAAATGATCGGGTCTGAGTTGCGAGTCAAAGAATAAATATGACTGAAATTGAACTACAAGTTAGGAAATAAAATGACCAAGATTGAACCACAAGTAGAAGAGTGATAATGATCAGGACTGAATCACGAGTTGAAGAATAAAAATGCTAGAGATTGAACCATGAGTCAAAGAATGAAAATGACTGGGATTGAATCATCATCGAAAAATAAAAGTGATCGGGATTGAACTACCATTCAAAAAATAAAGATTGAACTATGAGTCGAAGAATAAATAGGACTAAGATTAAACTACAAGTCAAAGAATAAAAATGATTGGGATCGAATCGCAAGTCGAAGAATAAATAAGACTAGGATCAAACTACAAGTTGAAGAATAAAATAGCTGGGATTGAGCAGCAAGTAAAAAAATATGATTATTTTGGTGCTTTATAAATTGATAGTCAAGGTTTTGAGGATCGCGCTAAGGGTAACTTTTCATCTTTAGGGCCAATTTTCTTAATCAAACCGTCATCCTTGTTTGGAAAGAAACATATCCTAATTCTTTTAGATGTCTCATAAAAAGACCCTTAATATAACTTATTGTAAAAATGTATGTGATGTAGGCAATGATTGTGATGAATCAAAAAGATGAAAATATAATCAATGATTTAGATTATGCATTTTCAATAATGTTAATTCGATTTTTGAGATTGGTTCGATTCTTTCAAACTTTAGAAGTCACTTTTAGTATTCTTGTCTTCTGAATCTTTTATTTTTTTGTCCAGTTATTTCTCTTTCCTCTTAGTTTAGAATTTTAAACTTTGATGGACCGGTCTGACACTTGCTTGTCCTGAATCTTTCTTTGAATTCTTTATTTATCTCTCTTTTTTTTTGTTTCTTTTTGTTTTTAGTGATCAATTTTTCATTTCATTTTTTTAACCTTATATTGTTATTTTCCATCATCCTTACACTCTTTTTTTTTTAGTGACACATTGGTCTATCATGAACATTATTAGTCGTTATCCTAATTTCAAGTGACAAATACAATGATTCCATGTTCAACGTTGAATATGAGATTTAGTTAACCATAGGATATTTATTTTGATTTTAGAAAAAGAAAGATGAGCTTTTTAAAACACAAAAAATAGGTAATTCAAAGATATTTCGAGAATCAAATATTATTTATTTAAATGATGAACATTTGAACAACTTTGACCTACTTGGATTAGATGCTTTTCCAAAAACTTGTTACATTTATGATTTTGCTATGTTTGATCTCATATAACTAATCATTGCCCTATTCTTGCAACTAATGGAAACTTGCCTCTAAAAGTCATTTCCTTTAACTTCATGCTGATTCATTCAATTATACACCATCCTTTCGTTCCTTAAAAGGTTCTTTTCTAGCTCCATCTTTATTTAAGCTACTTTTTTAGGTTTTTAACTTAAATGATCTTCTTTTTTGTTTAGACCACCTTTTTTGGGTTTTTAATTTGAATTGTCACTTTTTTTTATTTTTCTTTATTTTCTTTATTTTTTTTTGTTTTAAACTTTTTTTTCTTTTTTTAAAGTAAAATATTTTTTAACAATGTTAGAATTCATAAGATTTGGTAATTCACCACCATCTATTTCTGCAAGGATCAAAGCTCTGTCAAAGAATACCTTCTTTATCATGTATGAACCTCCTCAATTAGGTGTCCATTTCCCTCTATTGTCATGTTGAATCAATAAAATCCTTTTCAAAACCAATTCACCTTCGTGAAAGCACCAGGGTTGCTTGATTATTCTTTGGTACATTTGCCTATGATTAAGTGCTAAGAGCCTATTTTCTTTAGTGAAATTTAGTTGTTTGAAATGATCTCGACTCCAATTTACTTCATTCAATTTTACCTCTATCAAAATCCTCAGGGAAGGAATTTCCACTTCGATTGGTAAAATAACCTCTATCCCGTACACTAGTGAAAACGAAGTAATCTCTGTAGATGTTCGAATTGATATTCTATAAGCAAGTAAGGAAAAAGGTAACTTTCGTACCAATCTTTATATGTATCAATCATCTTTTCTAATTTTTTTTAATGTTCTTGTTCGTAACCTTTACCTACCATTCATTTTTAGGTAGTACAGTGCTGAATCATGGTGCTTTATTTTAAACTGTGCATATAACTCTTTCATCATTTTACTGTTCATATTGCTAGCATTATTAGAGATGATCCTTTTTGGGGATCCATATTGGCATATTATCTCTTTTTTTATGAATCTGCACACCACTAATCATTTAATACTAGTATATGAAGATGTTTTCACTCACTTGATGAAGTAATCAATTATTACAAAGATAAAACACTACTCGTTTGAAGCTTTTAGGATTATAGGTCCAATCATATTTATTCCCTACATAGAGAAAGGCCATGATGGTGCCAAGACATGTAGTGGGACTGGAGGGGAATGAATTTTATCTGTGTAAATTTGGCATTTATGGAACAAACGGGTATAACTAATGTAATCATTTTCTAATATAGACTAATAGTAACTCACTCTTATAATCTGTTTGGTCATTATATGCCCATTGGCTTGTATTCCATAAATTTCCTCATACACTTCTTTAAGTATCTTTCTTGCTTCAATAGCATCTACACATCTTAACAACATTTGGTTTCGACTTTTCTTATACAGGATTTTTCCATCAAGTATAAATTTTGCTACTAATCTTTGAAGAATCCTCTTATCATTCTTTGAAGCCTACTTAGGGTAATTTTGGCATTTGATATGCTGCACAATGTCATAATACCATGGTTGTCAATCCATCTCCTCTTCCATATTTGAATAATGGTTAGTGAATTTCTTATTTTTAACTTGATAGGCTAGATTCTTGTATTATCATTTAATTTAAACATTACTACTAAAATAGGCAAGGCATTAGAACACATTGAAATTGGATCTCTTTAAACTATTTTATCAAGTTAGTTATGTGCCTTTGGTATAACATCAATTTTGAGTCCTTGGTCTCCCATTTACATTTTAGTCGATAAATTACCAAGGCTGAATCCCTCTATACTTCAAGTGCTTCAATCTTTTTTTCAATGGCCATCTGTAAACCTATGATGCATGATTCATACTTGGCAATGTTATTTGTGCAATTGAAATCCAACCTTGTAGTGCAATGGTAGTAATTTCCTTTTGGGGATATTAGCACTGCCTTAATGCCATGCCCCATCAAAAAATATATTTCATAATTTTCTTCCAAGCTCTTCATTTTCATCCTACAAGATGGCCATTAAGTTTTTATATAGAAATTCAAACTTCATGGGTTCATAATCTTTTGTAATTCAATCAGCAAGAAAATTAGCTATCATATTCCTTTTCATGAATTTTTACACCACATAGACAATATCATATTCTGAAAGTATGACTTGCCATCTCACTATCTTGCTTGACAGATATGGTTTCTCAAAAATATACTTAAGAGGATCCAACTTTGATATCAACCAAGTCGTATGATAGAGCATATACTATCTAAGCCTATGAGTAGTCTAAGCTAGGGCACAACATATTTTTTCTATTTGGGAATACTTGGCCTTATACTTTGTAAATTTTTTGCTTAAATAATAGATAGCATGCTTTTTTTTTTTTACCAATTTCATCTTTTTGCCCCAGTACGTGTCTCATTGATTTTTCCTGCATTGTTAGATACAAGATCAATGGCTTTCTTACAACTAGTGGTACCAACATCAGTGGTATTGTCAAATACTCATGAATATTTTCAAAGGTATTTTGACATTCTTCATCTCATTTACTCAGATTATTTTTATGAAGCATCTTAAAGATCATATCACATTTTAATGTAAATTGAGATATAAAGTGAAAAATGTAATTAATCACCCTAAAAACCTTTTCACTTCCTTTTGCATGCATGGCACTAACAACTTTTGAATGGTTTGAATTTTATCAGGGTCTACTTTTATACCTTTTTCACTAACCATAAACCTTAGCAATTTTTTAGATTTGACATTAAATGTACATTTGGCCAAATTCAATTTAAGTCGGTATCTCCACAACCTTTCAAAGAGTTTTCAAAAATTAGCTACATGATATTCCCTTTCTTAACACTTGACTATCATATCATCAACATACACATCTATCTCTTTGTGTATCATATCATGAAAAAGGTGACAATCACTTTTTGATATATGGTGCTAGCATTCTTTAGCCTAAAAGGCATGACTTTATAGTAAAATATACCCCACATTGTCACAAACATGATTTTTTCCATATCTTCTCATGCCATTTTGATCTAGTTATAGCTAAAAAATCCATCCATGAATGAAAAGATAATATGTCTAGCAGTGTTATCCATAAGAGTATCGATATCAGGCAATGGAAAATTATCCTTTGGGCTAGCCCTATTCAAGTTCTGATAGTCTAGACACATCTTAACTTTTTTATCTTTTTTAAGAACTAGGACTATATTGGCTACCCATTCAGGGTAATTGGCTACTCCTAAAAAACTTGTATCAAATTGCTTTTTAACTTCTTCTTTTATCTTTAGCAACATTTTGGGCTTTATGTGTCTAAATTTTATTGTATTGGTCAGCATTCTAGTTTTAAAAGTAGTCTATGGCATATCTTGATAAGACCATGTAAACACATCCACATATTCTTACAACAAATCCACCAATTTTTATTTCTCAATTGGTGATAATGAAGTACCAATCCTAACTTCTTTCTTACTTCACCATCCCCAAATTTAACAAGTTAGCGGATTCTTGATGGGGTTCTATGATTTTCTTCTCATACTCCATCCATTTTAATAGATCATGAGGCAAATCATAGTCTTCTAAATCAACATTATAAAGCTTGGTAATGGGAATTGAATTTTTAAAATCAAATCTAGCATTATTATCTTGATTGTCCATAATGTTTATTATTTAAAAACTTAAAAATGGATACAATCTCAAATAAATATAGATTGATTTTGGTAAAGGTAAGAAAATTTTGAATAACAACAAAAAAGATAGAGAAAAAATTAGAGAAGATGGTATATATGGAATGCATCACATTTATCATTTTATTAGGATAATGAAAGTAAGCCCATACATTTGACCTTCACATGCTCTTAGATAGAAGCAAGTAGAATTTTTAAGTTTGAATGGTTTGAGGATAATGAAATCAGCACATCATTCTTGGATCTTCTAACCTAAAAGGAAAAAAAGAACATCTTTTCATTTTACACAACTTTTTTATCTGTGTCAATTTGAATGTGAGAGAAAGCTTCTTCCAATCCCATCGCTAGTTCATCATTTTCAACTTTTGATGATCTAGGATAGACATATCTGTCAAAAAAAATGTTTCACATAGTTAAGGAAACATTATTTTTCCATCAACCAATTTGTGTCTTTTGAGGTGTGCCATTCTTTTTTTTCTTTAGCATCATATTCTTTCTATCAATAGTAGTAAGTTTGTATCCTAAGCTCTATTTTTCTTTGTTCTCAATCGTGCTCAATTCCTTTTTGATTCATTATAAAGCCCTTCCTAAACCTTATCTGGCTCGTCAACCTTTACTGATAGTCTATTTGATCACCATATCTATAGTCTTTGATAATCAAGAGATCGGTATCTTTGATCATTCCTAACATAAGTAGCATTTGCTACTTCAAAAGCTCTAAATCAGCATTTAGTCACCTCTTCTACAACCTTTACATAAGGAGTGGTCAAGGTTTTTATCACTAATAAATCTTCTTCACCATCTAGACAAGCTTGTTTTCTTTCAACAATGAACTTTACTTCTGGTGTAAAGAAAAAGGTATAGCTTTAGTCGTATGAATCCAAGGTATTTCGAGTAAACAGCTATATGTAAGTGCTATATGTATCACCTAAAATGGGACAATGAAGGTACTCAAGCCAATTTGTAATGAATCTCTATATCATTGATCACTTTTTTTTTGTGTTTCGTTAAAAGCTTTTACTATCATGTGGCTATTTCTCATATGAGAGGGGTCCACTAGAAGCTTTGACAATGTAGTCATTTGAATGACATTAATAGATGACCCATTACAATCAATATTTTAGCCATGGTATGGGTTTTGCACTTGACAGTAATGTGTAGGGCCTTAACATTACCTCATCCATCTAGAGGTATTTCATTATCATTGAAAGTAATAGAGTTAGGGGCTATAATATTTCCCACAATGTAATATACCTTATCAATAGAAATATTGTGTTTTGACATAAGCCTAATTAAGTACTTTTAATAAAGCATCCCTATATGGCTCTAAGCTTAATGGTAATGATAGTAAAGAAATGCGAGTTGACAATTTGTTTAGCTAATCAACCACACTATACTCGTTATGTTTGATGATCTTTAGAAACTCACAAGCTTCTTTCTCTGATACCAACTCATTTACCCATACTTCTAACTTACCATCAATTGAGTACCTTGACTTCCCCCTATGTCTTTTTTTATGCCTTTTTTACTCTCTCAAGCCTAGCTGCGTTCTCTTTTTCCATAACTCAAGCTCAAGAACGAGTGTTATATGTATGTGAGATTGATTGACTTGGGTTATTTGGATTCGTTATCTTAAATCTCAGTTTATTAACCATGAATCAGAGCACTTGATATAATATCATTATTAGTATTATTATTATTATTATTATTATTATTATTATTATTATTATCAATCTTTTCTTTTATTAAACTGCATACATGGAATGAATGTAATGTAATTAGGGCATTGTTTTGGATCAATTTGAACAAAAGAAACTTTCATTAACCTTAGGAATTCTTGTACATCATCCGATCATCATTACATTAAAATCATAAAAACATTTAACTTGAGCATATTACTCCCTACCTTTACATAAAAAGTCTAACAACCATTGGCTATAACCTTGGGTCGAAATATCTCCAGTTCAAGTGCTTCTGCTTTTTCAACCAGTTTGCCAGCATTTTGGATAGCCTTGCAAATTTGAGAGTTTAAGTGTTCTATGTATTGCTACCTTCTTAAGCTTTTTACTCTCCACATCTCTTAAGCTTCTACTTCTATGTTACAGATATAGGCCCCTTTGTCCTTATTTTCTTGCCACTTCGTCAAAATCTTATCCATGTGGTTTGGTTCTTGACTAATGGTGCCCTAGCCTTGTCAACTTTTGCTCCAATGTCTTTTGCACAATGGAATTCTTGCTTTCTTCTTCCTGTAATCTGACATTTAATTACTTGTTTTTTTTGACAATTCTAAAAAACTTGTCATTCCATGTTTGCTGGTCCTAAGTAAGAGTGACAATGGCTTTTTTGTTTTCTTTGGCTCTACCTTTCCAGTACTTCATCATTTTCCTTAAATCCTTGGTTTCCCTATTGGATCCTCTCGAAAGCCCAACATCCATTCTTAGTTTTTTTTTTTTTTTTCTTAATGGAGATCTTTTAAATCTCATTTCAACACCTTTTGTTCCTTGGCCAGCTTGTGCAATGCATCATTTTTCATCATTAGATCCTATCTCAATTTATTAACCTATTCTAACATTACCATATTTTTTTCTCCATTTTTTCCTTTCTACCTCAAATTCTTTCTAGGCAATTTCAAAGGCTATCAACACTAGCTTTGATGTAAGGATGGCAGCTATTTTGAAACATCTTTCGACAATGGCCTAACTTTATTGATTCTTTTCGTTCTCTATAAAATATAGCTTTCTGTCACATTATCCTCATACCTGATAGGATTCATGCGATTACTCTATTTTCAAGCTTTGATGACTTCCTAAACCTTTTTCATGTAATTAGGTACACCATAATTAAATTCGAATAGGTTGAGTCCATGAGTTATAGGAATAAACTGTTGAAAATCATACTGTTTGTGAACCATAAAAGGTGCATAGCTAACTGCCTCTCAACGAAACCTCTAATTTGTCTTCACAATTGTATAATATGGCAGAAAAAAGCATCCATGATGCTCTCCACATTATGGCTTTGCTCATTAGATTAAAAAAAAATAATATCCAATGTTTTTTTATCTAATATCTGTAGTATTCTTTAGTAACAAACTCTTTGATTAGGATGAATTGAGTAGATAAAGTTCAAAAGGACACTTGTTTTTTTTCCTAAAAGTGACTTTAAATCCAAATGTAGAATAGCTGAGCACATCCTATGAATCGCCTTCACCTTTTCTTCGATAGTAATTTAATGATCTAATGGTTTTGGCTAGGATGGTTAGAGCCTAATTGCTCAAAGAAATCAACTACAGACACTTCCACATGCACTAATACTTTGAGAAATATTACCAACCCATAGATCACCAAAGCAAACATGTCTTGTTCGTAATCATCATTAAAATGTTTCTTTATGTGCTCTAACAAAAAGTTGAATGAATTGAATTGATTCTACTATATTTTTCCTATGTTTATCAATTTTCTCGATCCCAACTTTCATGATCCTAGCCAATTTCTTTTTAAACTTGATCCTCTTTTGTTCTTGCCAGTAGATCATGTATTAATCGACGAATTCTATTCAAAGCAAGGATGAGTACTCCTCAATCATAAGGGCCAAATCTTCTTGGTTGAATAGAAGGCATCGATAGGATGGATCCCAAAATTGTACCGTGACTCTAATTATTTATTCATCAATTTTTACCAACATAAATAGTGCCACATCCTCATATATCTTAGAAAAGGATTCCTTTCTCTCTATTCCCTATTATTTCTAGGTAGCCTCTAATTTTGACATGTCACTTCGATTGAGATCCACATACACTGGCTGTGGAAGCGTCAAAATATAGCCATATCCTAAACAGTCCTTTTCTTTTTCTTAGGTACTTTTTAACTGCTTCTTAACCTCTAAATAGTTCTTACACATGATGATACCACTGTAGGCTTCATGAGAGCTTCTTTTGCTGATGATTGGCCTAAAATAATTCACTTCTAAGAAATATGATACCTATATGATGCATGTAGTAAAATTAAGGAAACAAAAGAATTAAGTAAGTCAATAATGTTAATAAAATAAATAAATAAATACATAAATAAATAAATAATCAAGTGTAGCATATAATAGAGCAGAGTGTACATAGTATACTAGCTTTAAGTAATTTTTTTGAGAAGGACGGCATGGCTCTATCCTAGACAGGATTCGTGGGGCTCATGATATGCTAGATTAGGATTTATACATCTAAAGGTTCCCAGACTATTCCTCACATCATCATCCATTATAAACTAGTAAGGCTCTTTGATCATCACCTATTACAGGCTACTAACAAAAAAGATTCAATATGAGTGGAAGTATTTTGCTAGCAAATGCGTAGGTTATCACTTCACGCAAGCTTAGCTATTTTACTTTCTCCTAAAAATGATGAAGCTTAAGTCTAGAGCTCATACATGTAAATGAATATGTAATAGTGTGCAAAGGGATATATTAATCAAAATAACATAATAAACCATAAACACAAAATCAAAACAAAATAATAACTAACATACAATTTATTTTATTTATTAACTTATGTATTTCTTAAGAAAATAAAGGGAATTAAATTAAATATCAATTAAAACCAACTGAATCCAAAACTTTTAATAGTGCATAATCAAAATTTTTGGCTTAATTTTCAAAAGGTCTGCAGTAGAGTTGCCAAGCTATCGTAACGTATCAATTTGGATACTCAAACGCTAGACATAAAAATTTAAAAATCGTGAAAAACACGGAGAGTCACCACTAATTTTTTTTTAAGGTGTGATTGGCCACCTAAAAATTTTATCTTAATAAAACAAGTTTAAAACTTTATTAAAAAGATAATTTTGGTCTACAAAAACATATTAGGTTCAGGAGATGATTACATGTAGGGAAGGATTAGCATTCTCATAATGCCAACAAAATTGATACTAATTAATTATGCACTATTTGTGATTCTGGATAGAAATGATTGTTTTTTATATGAAATTTAATTATAATTCCCTTTGTTTTTAAGAAATAAAATTAGTTTTCAAAAAATTTTTATTTAGGAATATTATGAAAATCTTCAAATTAAAGAAATATCTTCAAAATCTCCGATATAAAGGTAGAATTCAAATATAGTTTTTTCACTTAAGATTTTCATAACATTCTTTCTAAAATAATAAAATAACATTCTTTGTAAATAATAATCTTAATGACTCTCCAACATCTTGGCAATGTACCAACAATTATATTTCATGGAATGCTATTTTAATTTTATTTGGTTAAAACTAAAAATTTTTAAGAAAACTTTTTATGCAGTAAAAAAATGAATAATATAATTAATATTAAACATCAACAAACATATTTATGAATCATTAACGCATACATTATTCTAGAAAATGAGTTATATGCAGATGATGATAAAATATGAATTTAAGAATTAGGTTTTCAAATATAGAGAGACCGCTTGGACTATTAACATCTAAGCAAAATTTGGGGTGTGACTTTTTATATTTAAAATCTTGTCATGGTATTTTTATTATTTTTTTCTTTATATTTTTTGTTTTAGCAAAACAAATTTATTTTGAATTGTAGAAATGTATGAAAATTTTTAATGAAATAAAATTTCCTAAATACCCTAATATCTAGGCAGCATTCGAGAACAGATTATTTCATAAAAGGTTTTCATGCAAATCCTTAGAAATTTAAAACGAATTTGGGGTCTTGGATAAGTTTGGTTTAAATTTTAAGAATTTACGAATCTCTCTAAAAGTCTTCAACATCTAGGCAAACTTTCGGAACAAACTCATTTTCATAATTCTTTTAAAAAATAAATTTTATATTCTTACATAATATATATATTTGCATAAATTTTATTATTATTATTATTATTATTATGTTTTTGGAGTTGTATCAAGCTAGAACATATAGGGTATAAATTGCGCATATTTATATAATGATAACATAAAATATTAATCATAAAATTAACACACAGAACATTAAACCAAGAAATTATAATGCACGAGGCTTAAACTTAGTTACTATAATAACATAAGAGAAATGAGTGTAGGCCTACATGTAATAGGCATGGGACCGATTCAGAATAAATATATTTAGCCCCTACCCCCATGCTTTAAAGCTATCCTATATTAATAAATAAGAAATAGAAAGGAAAAATAAAAATAAAAACTTTTAGACCTATATTCTATCTATGTCACATTTTCATTCTACTTTGGATTTAACACTACAAGGAAGAAGAGAAACTGCCAATGTATCAACTCTTTAATGCCTAGACCTTTATTATTACTTGCAAAATTATTAAAAACCAAGTCTGGGACCCACGATTTGATTTAGAAGGGGATTCTCTGCAACCTCAAGCCTAGAAGAAAATAAGCTTAAAAAGTAAATTCCCATGGCAATAGAAAGGACGAAAACTAGTTTGAAAAGTAATGAATAACCTAAAAAATAAGTACAAGAAAAATATACACAAGAAGGATCAAGTCACATAAAGCCCCTATTGATGATTTATCAACCTAAAAAAACCATATACTATCCTCATCTAGTGTCAAAGATCTTGAATAGCAAAGGTAATGATTCAACCCATAAGCAAGCAACCACCATGAAATGAAAACTGAACAACGAAGATAGCCCCATTTTCCCCTCAAACTCTAATTATTCTTTTCCACAGGTTGCATGAAATTGAAGGTAAAATGTTAGGAAAGAAGTAAGAAGCAACTAAAGAATTCTAGAAAAGTAAATGGGAAGTGAAATAAACCAAGAACAATGGCCAAACTGTGACTGCCTAACCAATGGAGGGATTGTAGTCATGGCACTTAAAATGGGCTTGATATAGTGGCCATTTCTTCAAAAGTTAATTATGGAAAATAATGGACAAGGGGATAACATATTAGGAAAACTTAAGAGGATTTAAAAAAAAATTAAAGTAAAAAGGCTATGAAACGTTAGCAAGGTAGTTACTTGAGAATGAACAGGGCCCAGATAAATGTTTTTAAAGTTTACAAGCTCTTTTTCTATCTAAAGATTCATGGGAGGTAAGCTACAAACATGGAAGTAAAATGGGAACTTCTTTAGAAAACAAGGAAGGAAAACAATGTAGGAAAAACTCTGTGGGAAAGCTTAAATTGTGACTACCCATGAAAAACAAAGCACTATGATTCCCTAGCTAGTTTTAGGTCCATTTTTTTTACTAACCAATGATGAGGCATGAATGATAAAGGAATAGGGATCTAAAGGGAAAAAAATAAGGTAAAACAGCCCCATGGAATGATTCAAATTGCTGTTGCCATTAGAAAAAGCTAGAACTATTTTTCCAATTGATGAAGAAGGCAGTAAACTCTTAAAGCTTTGAACTTTTCCTACCTACAAAATAATACCATGCGAGTAAATCAAATACCATGCAAAACGTTAAACTTTTTACAAGTTTCTTTAAAAGATCTGGTTTAAACCATATAAGCAACAACTTAAAAGGGACTTAGAGGCTACCAACCTCCATTTTTTATTTTTTAGGTGCATATATGAAGCAGGATATACATTACATATTAACAAAGAAAAAAAAAAGTTTTTACCTTTTGTTTTTATTTCTTATTGTTTTTTCTTGGTTTTTCCTCTTTTTTGGTTTTCATTTTTTTCTCTATTTCTTTTTACTTTTTTAAAAGCCTTTTTTTTAAAAGCCTCCCTTTTTTTCTTGTAAAGAAAAAAACCACTAAAATATCTTTGAAAGCTTAAATATAAGCCTTTAGATCAAATTTCATCTAAAGGGTAAAATTCCTTCCTTTTTTTTTTTCAAAGAGTAATCTTTAGCCATTGGATCAAGATTTAATATGAGATCTACTTATCCATATTATTCACTATAAAAGTTGGATTTTTATAGCTCCTAAACCAAATAAAAAGACCATTTTACCCTTAGTACAAAGTTTTCGAGATTTAGGCCATTTTCTTAGAAATCAATGTTCCCATGCTCATTTTTGGGATTTTAAAGCTTAAAAAATCATGAAATTTTATAAAATTGAGATTTGAAAAGTCTCATGAAAATTTGAGCTCAGGAAGGCCAAATGAAAAAATTACCTTTAAGGGGTATTTTAGTAATTTCACATCTCTCGAGGTACTGTTATGATTTCAAATGCACAAAAAGTCATAAAATATTATGAAATTAAGATTTGGTAAATTTCATTGAAAAAAATCAGCTTTGAGAAAGTCAAATTATGAAAATCCTCTTCAAGGGCATTTTAGTACTTTTATATTTTTCCAAGTGCAATAAACATTTTTAGTGTTTTGAAAATCATCAATTTTAACTTTAAACCACATTGATTCCAATTAGGTTGTGAATTTTTAGAATTGACCTAGGTTATATCCATTATGATTAAGTTTTGTGTAATTTTGACTTTGTTTGACTAATTTTAACTTTATTAATCAAGTTTGATCGAATTTGACCTGAATTGACTTAGGGCTTACTCGCTTCATTTATTCTTTATTTCTCATGCATACCTATGAAAATGTAGTCTCCATATAAATCCCATGCAAAAGAGTTTGACAATAACCCTACAGGTCTTCTTTTCCTTTATTTATTATAGGCCTAAATATCGATGCATTTTATGAGCTCTTAAGGTGGGCTTTCTTATGGGCTTCAAATAAGCTTTGTTTACGCTTGTAATTGGGTTTTTAAATGATTTACATAATGGTCCTAAATTAATGGCTCCAATCCATATTCATAAATGGGCAAAGGTCAATCATGTTAATTAAATGTTCCAAACAAAATTCAATGTCTACACCAGCTAGGGGAAAAGAGTCTTCAACTGTTGTCACTCACTTAAGCTTTAACTCAACTTCTAGTTCTAACCGAGACTTTGAAGAATTTTTAGGAAATTTGTTAAAAATTTTTAATGTGATTTTTTCTAGATTTGTAAAGGTATGAATAAAGAATCCACAATAAAAAAAAAGGATTAAAACTCACAAAAATTGATTAATATCCAATGGAAAAAATGGCAATTAGGTTAGAAACAAAAATTGCCAAATAGATTCGAGATTTAAGAGAAATTAGAACAAATTGAACTCGAATTTTAAAGAACATGAACTTTTATTGAAAAATTATTAAAATGCATGAAAAATAAAGGTAATAAAAGTAAATTTTGTTAGAAAATAATTGCAATTTTCTCTCAAACAGCCTTCTAAAAGAACAAAAGAAAACTGTTTAGAAAGAACAAAATAAAGGCATGAAGATTAAAGAAAAAAAATTTTGGAAAAATCTCTAAAAAGTCTCCAAATGGCTGGCCAACCCTTGTATTTATAAGCTAAAAGTGAGGTGGTTCAACCAATGAAAATGCAAAAAAATGTCAGCTAAGTTGCCACATCTTTTATAGTCTTCCAACTCATCTAACATCTCTTTTACCTTTTTTATTTGCTTCACTTTACTTCATACCTGCTTCTTTTGATCTTGTAAGCTCCAAAAAGTTAAAATTACCTCTAATGAGAAGCCTCTAAATTGCCAACTAAGCAACTGCATTTGCTCCCTCTTTGAATCTAAGAAACGGAGCCACAAGCCTTGATTATCCATCAAGTGCATCATATTGCTTGCATTCAATCTTTGCTTCTAATTATTGGCACCAACTTGTAATTACTTCCTCATTCAATTTCCAACCAAATATAGACCATTTAGTTGCCAATTTATGCATGAAAAATTTTAGAAAAATCTAGAAAATTCTTAGCTCAAAGATGGTTTCAAACCACACCAATGCATATATCACCATTTTAACACATTTAAAGATACTACAAAAGTGACAAAACACTAATGAGCTAAAAATGATATTTTTTCATAAAAATATAAAGATTAAAGCTTAAAATAAAGTTTAGTTAAGCTTAAGTAAGCTAAGGAAATCAAAGAGGAAAAAGGTAAAAAAATCTCCCATGATCGCAACAAAAGCATATGCATACTAGTTTTGGCCTTGCATAGGTTTTTGTACCAACATGCATCCAAAATGAGTCCAAAAAGCTTTATTTTCCCTCATTTTCATATTTTTGCTTATACATTGAATATTTATGCATTTAAGAGTATTTTTGCTAAAATTTTTCAAGAAACAAACAAATATTCAAAAGAAATTGCATTAAAAAGTTATGATAAAGTGCTAAAATTTTAGTGCAATCAATAAGCTCTACAATAAAAAAAATGTAAAGAAAATCTTAGGCCAACCATTATAAAGTCCCACTATACCTAAATTTGCTTAGACTCTAAAGGGGTAACAACTTTATTTTTGAAGGTCGACACTATGATACTATACCTTTTATTAGGGAAATCAAACTTGATTTTCATTGTGGAGACATGGTGAGTAAAGCACAGATTAAGGTAGTTTTTAGGATTGGTTCTACACTTTAGGCTCCTCATTACCCTCTTGGAGGTTATACCTAAGGGGCAAATAGTGTAAAAAGGGATAGCGTCTTTATCATCATCATCGTCAGCAGCTTTTGCCTACCCTTCACCTTCCTCCTCTTTTTCAATTTGGTCAAACCCCTCTGCTTATTTGGAGCTCTAAGATTGCTCAACCTTAGAAGCTTTATCACTAGCTGTTCGACCTCTAAAGAATGAACATGCCTTTAAACCTTAACAAGTGCTAAGACTTTCATTACATCAGAGGACGAAGAAGTTGAAGGGGAGTCAAAAGACTTCTTAGACTCAAAAGTAAAACCAAAGCTAGACTTTGAGCTCAAATCATTGGCAAGTTGGGTAAAAGAAAAAAAGTAAAAAGAGTAAGGATAGTTTGAGAGAGCAAAAGAAGTAAAGGAAAGATTAGATAAAAAAGTTAAATTGAACACGGCTATTAGGATTGAAAAGTTTTGAAGGTCAAAATCAATTATGCCTAGAAGCGTGTTCATCCTATGATAAACCTTTTTCTTCTTACTTAGGCGTTATCTTTCATTTATTTTTAGCTTTCAACAGACATAGGATTTAACTAGTAGGCAGCTTGACGATAGTCCCTTTTCGTAATGACATAGGGTACTTCATCATTAAAAAAAAAGTTTACTCGATATGACCTTCATTTACTTCTACCTTAAAATTGTTAGACATGCTAGAAATAGAAGACATAATGAAAGGGAAAAAAACATGCTAAAAATTTTAAAAAAAAAGGTCGGACAAAAGAATGTTAGAAAATTTGAAGGTCGGTTAAATTTGGTTAACTTAAGAATTTGGATATCTAGGTAGTAAGAAAATGGGACCTCAAAGGGTCTTTTATATAGCCAAGTTCTAGATCCAATAAATGCTCAAGATTAAACTATGTCACCATAACGGTTATCGAAGATGACCCTTTACATTCTTAGCTTTACTTCAAAGAATCGTCGAATTTTCTCTCTTTAATCAATTTATATTCGAATGAATCTGCATAAAGGGGCGTAAGCCCACCTATTACACAAAATTAACCTTAAAAAACCTACTAGTATAATGTTGACCTTACACTTATGCCACCTCGGACTTCATATAATCCACAACAAAAAATGCATAAGTACCACATTAGCTGTCAACATAATAGGATGTCAATCATAGTTTAAGGGATATAAACGTGATGCTAATCTCCTTATATCAACAAACATTGTTCACCTTACCTTACGTAGAACATTTTTCCCTTTATTACCTCAGCAAGTTAAAGTTGGACCAATAGTCAAATAAAAGCTCCAAATGAAACCCATGCTCGTCAACAATGTGACTTAAATAGTGATAGATTGACCAATTTTATCTTTATCAATCTAAAATGTCAGATTGTTCGATGGAAGGAGAGAATGTTAGGGGCATTTTAGTGTTGAAAGGGCTAAATAATCTTTTTTTTCATTGGTATAAATCAATTGAAAATTGAAGGTATTTTAATTATTTTGGCTAAACTGACATGTTAAGCAGACTTGAATTATGAGGTCCATGTTAGCTTGGCCACTTCATCAACCTATTAGCTAATACCCATGGATGCTAACTTGTCATACCTCGAATAGGTAGTCAATAGCGAGCTCAGATTAGGCCTACAAGGTTAGTTCTAGTCCTTAAGGCTGACCTTGGATAGCCTAGGCCTAAAATCCCTCATCACGCAAGTATAAATAGCACTATCTAGGTATTTGTAAGTAATCTTGAACCTTTTAGCTTTAAGCCTTTTATTTAATTATTTTTTTTTCATTTTTAGATTGATCTCTAACTTGAGTATCGGAGCACAAACAGTAAGATCACCCTCAATCTTTGTTGTTAACTACTCTTTTTCTTTCTCTTATGTTTTCAGGGTTTTACCTTTTTAGGATAGTTTGGCACAAAAACTACCATTGAGACTATGGTACCGACTGTGAACTTAGGTTACAAGTTAGACTTCAAAGCCATTGCTCTTCATGCTCAAAATACTGAATACAACCCAAAAATATTTGATGCCATGATGATGAGTATAAGGGCAACCAAAATTGCTACTCTCATATTCTCTTTTGGAAAGATATTTTGCATTAGAGCCTAGACTAGGAAGCAACCGTTCCTGGCTTCCCTTGCTCGAATCATTCAAAAACTTGGTTTTGATGTTAAGTTTAAGGAATTCAAGATATAAAACATGGTTGCCTCTTATGATTTTAAATACCCTTTAAGTCTACATGGCTTGTGAATTCTTATAGCCAGGTTTCAATATATGAGCCAAAGTTGTTTCCAGGATTGATTTATTAGATGAAACAATCCAAATTATGGTTATGGTTATTGCTGGAGCTTAGAAAAGAGAGGAAATTCTTATAGCCTTTGAGAACATATATCTATTTCTCATATCTTTCAAAATAAGCAAATGAAATAATTTTTTAATAGAGCTATTATAGAAGAAGCCACAATTGATAATTTGCTTATTTTATTTTACTTGTAAGAGTGAATTTATTGTAAATATCAGGAGGACCAAATTTTCTTTTATGTATAGTTCAATTCTTCCTTTTGATGAAAGTTTAATATCAATAATATGCTTTGATTTGCTTCTTATTTAAAATATTTTCTGTGAATCTCTATAAAAATTATAAATTTTTTATGTGAATATGAGATATTCAATGTCATGGATAATTAAAAAAATAGTTCATAGTATCATGTAAAATTATATTAGCAAGCTTTTTTTATTTGTCCAAATGATGCCGTAATCTAGGATAGGAAATTGCAAGCTTTTAAATTTAGCAAATTATCATTATAAACTACAAACTACTAACACTTGACTTAACTATTAGCATTAACTTTTCCTATGAGTAAAGATCCCATATTTGAAATATAGTTTGAATATCTACTAGTTACAACAAAATTCATTATTATGCAAATTTTTAGCCTCCATGGTAAAATTATGGGTTAAGGTTGCAGAATAAGTATTGCTTAGAGTAAGCACTAACAGCAACTAAATATTGCAGCTAGATGTTTAAACTCTTTTCAATATTAACTTGTTGACTTAGAATTTTAGAGGAAAACATCTATTTCTAACTGATCCATTCATTTCAAATCCAAATTTGATGGCTAAAACATACTTGTAAGAACATATACCACCCATATGAATATAAATACAATAATTTTCATAATGAAGCAAGAAGCGTAGCTTTCTTGCCCATTAGCACTATGTAGGAACAAACAAATACTCGCAACACCCACACACACAAATAATAGAGCAAGCCCAAAATAAAAATAAAAATATACAAATATATTTGTTTTGCTCCAACTTAAATTGGCTTACTCTATACCCAATCCATTAATAAATAAATCTTCATAGCTGTGAGACTTTTAGAGTAAAAAATGCTACAAAAAACTCTTTACTTAAAACTTAACTCAAAACCTAGTTACATTCTTTTAATTGCTTATTCACTTAGTTATTCTTTTGTTTTAAATTACCAAACTAAAATCAAAGCATCTTATTTATAAAGATGAAACACCTTCTAACTTTACTAAACTTCTTATATGGGATTCAATAAGAACTTTCAACTTTTATAACTTCACTCAACTTTTGATGTGGGATTGAGAGATTTAAGGCAAACATCAACAAATCTTCTCTTAACTTGAATCTCTAAACACTTTAATAGTAAATATAAAACTGACATGCTCACCTTTTTTTTTTTTTATCATATGGATCCTAACAATTAAGCCTCCATCAATGTATTTTTTTGTCATGTTGCATAGGATTGTGTGCAATGCTTATTGTAGACTTGTTATTATAATAGAGTCTCATTGGTCCATCCCATTTGATTTTCAATTCTTCTAGAATAATCTTTAACTATAGTAGTTCATAAGTTTCTTAAGCCATTGCTCTAAACTCTACTTTAGCATTTGATATTCTCATCATATTTTGTTTTTTACTTCTCTAAGTTACAAGATTACCACCTAAGAAAGTACAATAGCTTGAGGTAAATCTTTTATCAATTATCGAATTTGCATAATCAGTATCTGTATATGTCTTTAGTACCAGCCCTAAATTTCTTTTGAACAAGATATCTTTCCCAAGGTTAGCCTTCAAATAGGGTAGCACACGGTAGACAGCTTGTAGGTGCATTTCTTTAGGACTATGCATAAATTGACTTATGACACTCATAGCATATGCTATGTTAGGTCTAATGTGTAAGAGATAAATGAGTCTTCCAACTAATCTTTGTTACATTTCTCTATCTACACAGCATCTTCATTAACTTTTCTAAGTTTATGATTAGGATCTATAAGGGTACTTGTAGGTTTACATTCGAGCTTTCTAGTTTCTCTCAAAAGATCCATCACATATTTTTGTTGTAAGATGAAAATACTATGTCGTGAGTGAGCTACTTCAATTTCTTACTAAGTACTTCAATCTTCCTAGCTCTTTTTATCAAATTCTCTAGCCAAACACTATTTGAGAGATTCTCTCTCTTTTTCATCATCTTCGGTTACAATTATATCAACATATACTAATAGAATTGTGACTTTCCTTGAATTTGAGTGCTTGATAAATAGTGTGTGATCCCTTTGACTCTGCTTATATCCCATTGCTAGCATCACTTTGGCAAATCACTCGAACCAAGCCTTAGGAGACTGTTTAAGGCCATATAAAGCCTTTTTCAATTTGCATACTTTGCTTATAGATGACTTCCAAATCTCGTGGAACTTTCATATATATTTCTTCTTCCAAATCACCATGTAAAAAAGTATTCTTTACATCAAATTGTTAAAGCTGCCAATTGTAATTTGCAGCCAAGGATAACAAAATCCTAACTGTATTCATCTTGGCAACTGGAGCAAAAGTTTCCTGAGAATTCACTCCATAAGTTTGGGTGTAACTTTTAGCCACAAACCTAGCCTTATACCTTTCAATAGTACCATTTACCTTGTATTTTACAGTGAAAATCCATTTACATGAAAGTGAATTTTTTCTTGTAGGTAATTCTATCAATTCCCATGTCTTAGTTTTTTCTTAAGGTCTCTATTTCTATTTTCATGGCCTACCTCGATTTCTCATTGGATAATGTATCGTATAATGTAGATGGAATAGAAATAATGTTTAAGCTCATAAGAAAATTTTTGTGGGATAGTGAGAATTTTTTAAATGACACAAAATTAGAGATTGGGCATAGTAGATGTTTAGTACATTTTTGGTTCTTTTTCTAATGGCAATAGGCAGATCATAATTACTAGTTTTAGGAAATTCATGCTCATTTTGAGAAATAGTCAAAGATTGTAGTTACCTCATTTCCAGAGTTAGGATCAAGTTCTTAGACTTGCACTGGTTCATGGGTTGGAACTTTTCTTCTTGAGTATACTTGTAATTCCTTTATAGAATCAAAAATAGAATTATCCTTAGTCATAGTTTATGTGTTTGGAATTGGTTCAAACTTAGATTCAGTGTTTGACTTTGACTTAAAAGAAACGGATTTAGACTCAAAAGAATTAATAGGTGAAACTATTTTGGAGGAGGACAAGTCAAGCAAAAAGAAGTCTTTATCCTTATCTTTCATAAATGATGTCCCTTTCTGAAGATAAGGTTGAGTAAAAAATGGTTTACTTTATTCAAAAGTGACATCTGTGGACACAAAATTTTTTGGTTGGAGGATGATAACATCTTTTCTGAGTTGATGAATACCCTACAAAGATACACTTAATTGCTCTTGGATCTAACTTCTCCCTATTATGACTATGACCATGAACAAATGATGTACAACCAAATATCCTAGGTGTGAGGTTGTTTGTGGTATTAAATTTGGGATAGAATTGTGAGAGTAGTTTCATAGGAGTTTTAAATCATAAAACCTTCGAAGGTAACCTATTTATAATGTGTGTGGCAGTGAGAACAACTTTTCCCAATAGGATTTGGGTACATTTGCTTGAAAAAGGAAGGCTTAGGTTATAGCTAATAAATAGCTATTTTTTCTTTCTGTCACTCTATTCTACTATGGAGTATTAACACTAAATGACTTATGGATAATTTTTTTTTTTTTTGAAAATATGTAGATAGACTCTGGCTGAAATAGTTTCTTGCATTATTAGACCTAAATCTCTTAATTTTCACTTCAAATTGATTTTAGATCATGATTTGGAAGCTTAAAAATATACTATTCACATCTGATTTGGATTTAAGTAAAAAAAATCCAAGAGACTCTGGTACAATCATCTATGAATGAAATAAACCATTTTATAGCAAAAATATTAGGAATTGTAGAGGGACCCCAAATGTCACTATGAATCAAGTAAAAAAGAGTAGAACTCATTTTATTACTAATTGAAAAATACATACGTCTATGTTTTGTAAGTTCACAAACATCACAATGAAAATTTTTTACATTTAATCCTTTAAGCAAAGAAAGAAATATGCTTCTCAAAGTTTCAAAAGAATGATGTCCAAGACGAAAATGATAAAGCTAGATTTTATCTTTATTGAGAGATTTTTTAGAAAGAAATGACAAAGGTAAACTATTCTTGATATTACTTGCGTTGTTGGATGTCTCAAGATAATATAGTCTATCATTTTTCTTAGCAAGTCTAATCCTCTTTCTCGATCCTTGATCTTGAAATTCATAATAGGAGGGATAAAAAGTCACATTGTAGTTCATGTCTCTAGTAAGTCTTTGTATAGATATCATATTAGTAGACAATCTAGAAACATGAAGAACATCTTTAAAAACAAATGAGGATTAATTTGAGCATCTCTTAATCCTGCTACTGTAGTAAGTGAACCATTTACAATAATAATTTTTTTATTATCAGGACATAGGGTATATGTACTAAACTTTTATGAAAAATGTGTCATGTGGTCTGTAGCTCCTGAGTCAATGACAAAAGAACTCTTAATAGACTTATCCGAGACATTAAATCCATGAGAATTAGAGACTTTACTTGAACTAGATACTTTACACGAGTGTGCCAAAGAACATACACTAGTAGTCTTTTCAAGAGTTCCTATTAGGCTTCTCAGTTTCTCAATCTCTTCTTGTCCAACTCTCCTTGTTCTCAAGACTTCTCTCGGTTTGACTCTATTGCAGTCATGTGAGCTTTTCCTTGATTTCTTGGTTGTCCTCATTTATAACCCTATTCTTTACTTGAAGTTGAAGGTTTTCCATTTAGTTTCCAACAATGATCTCTGGTGTGCCTTGGCTTTTTACAATAGATGCACCAAAGATTGTCACAATTTGAGGTTTTAGCCAAATCACTTTCCCTTTCTCACTGACTGGTAATTGGTCTAAGTTGTGGTTCTTCCCACCATTAGACACCATAGCATATCCTTCTACATGTAGACTGCCAAGCATTACTCCTCCTCTACTCTCTTTTACTCTAACCATGGAGATCACCTCATTTAAAGAAGGCAGATCCTCTTTTTCCAAAATTTGGACTCTGACTTAATCAAACTCAACATTAAGTTCGATAAGAAAATCATAAACTCGATCTTTTTCAATAAATTTCTTCAAAGTTGTTGCATCTTCACTGCACTTTATTTCTATGCACCGATAGTGGTCCATCTCTTGCCAAAGATTTTTTAGGAGAATAACATATTTTGTGATTGACTTATTCCCTTGTTTGAGAACTGCAATCTCGATCTTTATCTCATAGACTTGAGCAGCATCTCTAACTTTGGAGTAGGTTTGTCGAATTCCTTCCTAAATGTTTTTGGCCATGGACAAAAACATGCAAGTGTTACTAATATTTGGTGTCATAGAATTTGCCATCCATGACATAACCATAGAATCCTTTTCATCCCAAGCCTTAAATTTTGGATCTCCTATCTTAGGGCCAATACCAAGAAGATGGCTCAATATTTCTTTCCCTTTTAGAAAGGTTTGAACCAATTGAGACCACTTCAAGTAGTTATTTCCATTCAATTTCTATGCCACTTGGATATTTTGTAGTTCTCCTATGGTTTGACCAGTTGTCACTTCTTCAAATCAGGTAGTAGCAGCATATTCTGCTATTTCGGACATAGTTATCTTTCTCAAGACTAAAATGAGTCTTGATAGTAAAGATTTAACGAGAGACGATTCTACGCAATAAAGGCCAAAAGGAAAAATAAGATTATGAAAGACAATGGAATTTGGCTATGAAGGCTTAAAATAGAATTCAGCAACAAAGGCTGAAAAAATTTTCTTACCAAGAAAAGCCTAAAGCCCTGATACCATGTGAAAAAACTGGAAAAATTGAGTGTGGAAAAACTTTGTGGAAACAAACTGAGTTCTGTTGAATTATACAAACGCCATAGGTTTATATACAGCTAACTAGAGAGTAAATTAGGAAACTAAATCTTCCTAAATCTGATCCCTATAATTAAAGGATTTTCTATTATAATATTCTATCCTTAATTCTAGAGATACAAATTATTAATTTTAGGGATACAAATATATACAGATTACAATCAGCTACACAAATTACAACAAGCTGTAACTAAGTGTTTTCCCACAATACCAAACATTTAAAATTTCTAACCACACTTTTTAAATGCACTTCTCCCTACCCAAACTTTTTCCAACCAAGACAATGATGCTTAACTCGCCCTTAGTGCTATAGTCATCTAGTTTGTCATTTCATAGCTGCATCATCAAAGGAAATCTATTGCCTAGAAAATTTCCTATTCTAAATACAAATTAGTTGAAAATAGGTAGCTTGGTAGTTTCATTTTATAAGTAATCTACTTGCTAGAGATCCATGATAAAGAATTCTTATGCCTGAATAATTGTGCTCTTATTTAGAAAACTTTTTTTGTAATTTATGAAGCCCAGATGTGTGCTTAGAGACAAATAGTGACAAGCTACAATAGACTGCTTGGATTCCTATTCCATGGCTTTTCATGATGGAGTCATAAATAAGTGTTGTTAACCTCCTACTTGGAGTCTTAGTGATAACCATTGGGGTGTCCTGATGGGGACAAGTTTCTTGCATGTTACATCCATCCTTTGCTTCCATTTACTTGTCCTACTAATACTGTTTTCAGCTAACAAAAATATGCACTAGTGTTTATGTTTCTTTTTCCCCTAATTTTGATTTGACCTGAAAAAATGATGTCTGTAGGTGGGGTGGCACGTACAATTGAATTCATGGAAAGTCAGATAGTAATCACTACCAGCACCCCTCTTTTAGAAGATGCATATTCATATGGAGTTGTAGAACATCCTTTTTCATTAAATTGCTTCCTGAAGGATTGGTATCTTGGTCCCAAGTTCTATCATGCTGTAAAGATTGGAATTGTTCAGTATGTATGTATTTATATTTCTAAGAAACTTTCATTGGATCATCTACTTCTCTTTGAAATTTTACAGCCTTCTGATGCTTATCAAAGTATCTGTCTTTCAGATGATACTGAAAATTATCTACGCATTACTGGCAATGATTTTGGAATCCCGTGGACTTTATGAAGAAGGAAAGTTTGAATGGAGATACGGGTGAGACATATGGTTCCACATTTTAAGAATCTGAAAACTGTATTACACGTATATACGTATCATGGGTGGCTATGGATTTTAAGTGCATGTAATTTTAGTAGTTTTTTTGTTATCTGTCATCCCAGTCTAACCTTAAGCACTCTGATTCTCTGGCAGCTACCTGTACTTGACTGTAGTTCTTAATTTCAGTCAGACTTGGGCCCTATATTGTCTTGTACAGTTCTATGCTGTTACTAAAGAGAAGTTGGAACCAATTAGACCATTGGCCAAGTTTTTGACATTTAAGTCAATTAATTCCTGACTTGGTGGCAAGGTGTTGCCGTTACATTTCTTTTTTCTATGGGAGCTTTTAAGGGGTCGTTGGCTCAGTATGTATCTAAGACTACATTATCTGTATTGAGGTATGTTATTAAACAATATATCTATATTGATAAGTTGGCTGCAAGATTTTAGAAAATTCTTTCTTTCTTTCCTTTTTTTAGCAAGAGATTGTTGTTTCTGAAAATGTACTAAGTAAGCACCGATGTTTGAAGGTGTTTGCTGTTGTTGGTCTATGCAAGACAATATGTTATTCCATTCATTCTTGAGTTCTGTTTGGGTATTTTTTAACCAGTCTTACCTTCGGCATTTTTGCATAAGTTCTCACAATTGAAACCTCTGCTAAAACTGTTACTCACATATCTAACACATCAAAGTAGGGATGGTGGTAGGGTCTCTTAACTTTCCAAATGTAAGCGAGCCTAGAAATAGTTGAAGAGACTCTTGTTGGATACCCATGTCTGATACTCCTGATTCTAAGTAACGTAGATTGGAAATGCATGTACTATCATGGTACCTTTAGCATTAGATACATACTCAAGGCAGGGTGTTTCTGATAAAAGTTTATGTACTGTAGATGAGTTATGTTGTAAGTTTTTCTTGACAATGTGTAGTAATATTCTCATTTGGAAAAAAATCTTACTGTTTCTTTTGCCAAAATTATAATATATTTTTAAAGTGTAAATCTATACTCATGTGGGAGGTTTCTAAAGTATTGTTTGCAAAATAGATGGGTGTTGCTGCTGATGTGCATCTATATGTCTTCCCTGCGGTACCTTACAAGCGTGGAGAAAGATGTGTTCATAACGTAGCTGTTATGACGGACTTTGCTTCTCTAGGAACACAGCCAGATCCCAAGGAGGTCCAAACTGTGAAAGATTATGAGAGAGAGAAGCATTTAAACATCATTTAAACTTTCCCTAGAGTGTTCGTGATGTGGTCTTGGGGAGTGGTGAAATCGTAAAGACTCTTTTTAAGTTTCTGCATTTATGGCTGGATACCTTTTCTATTTTCCTGGTTTTCTTCCTTCTAATTTTCTGAAGCTCACGATAATACTGTTGAAGGCAGTGTTAGGGACAGTGGTTTGGCCAATGGCAAGAGACATCATATCCAAGCTAAAGCTGTGGCATCCAGGAATAAAAGTGCTCAATAATATTTGCAACTGCTTGTTGCTATTAGAGTTATCAAAAGGTATTTCAATATGGTTTCTTTTGGACAATGCTTAGATATATGGTACGGTAGATATTTAATTTTATTTGAAATATTTTATTATTTGAATTTGGGTTCAGTTTTATAATTGAGTCTGATCATAGTTTTTTGGATTCATTGTATGTTTTATTTTCAAATGTTCAAAAACCCCGAAATTGACTAAACTCAAATGAAAGCTCAAAATAATCTAATAAAAGGTTTAATAAAATATTAATCTTTAAAGATTATTAATGATTCATTATTGATCATTAAACAAAAAAAAATCAAATAAAACAAATCAAATCAAATAAAGATAATAATAAAATAATAATAACAATAAATAAATAAATAAATAAAAGAAAAAGCTAAATTCAAAATAAACGAGAGCCTAAGCAAAATAAAATGAAATACGAGGAATTAGACAAAAACAAAGCAAAGCCCAAGAGTGGCCATGGATCAAAGCTCAAAAACATGACTCTTTGTTGAAGGCTCAAGCCATGGCTAAAGGGAAGCCCATTCGGCCTTAAAAATTTTGCTTGAAAAAGCGGCCCGTGGGGCCTAGCATGGTGGAGGGGCGTCCCCCACATTGGGCCTAAAGCTCACGCATAAAGAAGCCATGCATGGAAGAGGAAGACCAAAAAAAAAAAAAAAAACAAATTGTTCAAGAAAACTACATAAAAAGGAAACTGCAGCTCACGTGAAGAAGGGCTTGATGAAAAAACTGCATGAATGTGGAGGAGCACAAGCAGAAAACTGGCAGCGTGGTGGCAAGAAAACCTGGCAGCCAAGTAAAAAACTGGAAACGAAAGGGGAAGGCAATGGTGGGGAGGCTGCCAATTGCTGAAACGGGGAGCAGAAAAATAAGGAGAAGAAGGGAAAAAGCAAGAAGGAACGTCGGCGGCAAAGGCAAAAAAAAAAAAAGGAAAAAGGGAGGACCAGAAAAAAGGAGAAAAGGGAGAATTTTCGGGCACCAAAGGGAGAAAGGAAGCATGCGGCAGAAAGGAAGAAAAAAAAACTGAAGCAAAAAAGGAAGAAGAAACAGAAACGCTGGCAGCAGAAAGGAGAAAGGACGTGAAACAAGAGGAGGAAACACTGGTAGCAGAAAACGCAAAGAAAAAAAAATAAAAACAGCAGTGAAACAAGGAAACAGACATGAGCAGAGAAGAGCGAAAAAGCAAGAAAAAGAACTAAAGCCCGCGAGGGGCAGTAGCAAAAAAAACAAACAGACATGAGCAGAAGAAAAGGAAGTAGGAAACGAGAGGGGCAGGCAGCAGTAAAAAAAAGCGAAAGGAAAATAGAAAGAAGAGAATGGTGAAAACTGCAGGAAAAGAGAAGAGATAGGAGCCAAGCTGGGCTCGCACCAGCGAAAGGCGTTTAGCAAAAAAGTGAAACAGGCAGGAACCAAAAAGGACGGCAGTAGCAGGAAGAAGAGAGAGAAACAAACAAAAAAAAAGGAAATGTTAGCAAGACCGACCAGACCGGAAAAACAAAATAAGAAAAAGAAAGGAGAGGAAAGAACGAAAAGCAAAAAAAAATTTGGCAATGGCAGCAGCAAGTGTGAACTAGTAGCAGAAAAAAGATAGCAGAAAAGAAAAATCAGAAGCAAAGAAAGGCCTATAGGTTTGAGTAACAAACTGCCTTTGGTAGTAGACAGGTAAACGAGTTTTCTATTTTTTGGACCAACTTAAGTGATTCTTTTCTTGTCTTGTGCATACCGTTTCATGTTCTTCATGTTTTTCTTGGTGTTAGTTGCTGTATGTTTGTAATCTTATTAGCTTTCTCTTTCAGAAAAAAAAAAGTAAAAATAATAAAAACTGGAATGAAGACTAAAGGAAGAGTACGAAATGCCTCCTGTAAAAAGGAAAAGAAGAATAAGAAGAGGTTTTTTTAGGACCAAAAGTCATGAAGATTTCTAAGGGAAGTACTTTTTTTTTTTTTCATTTTTTTCTACTTTCCTCGCATGGTAGCTCTAAGTGGCAAATTTGTTTGACGTCCAATACCAGTTGTGAAAACTTTCTTCCTTTGCTATTGTTGGAGGTGTGGCCGTTTTCAGTTTTCATGTTCAAGCTTCAATTTTGGTTTTGTTATTCCTAGTTTTTTATTCTAATTTCTCTTGTAGTTTAAATCTAGACCTCTATTTCCAAAAGAAAAGAAATAAAACAGAGAATAGCATGGGTTTGCATGAGGTTTAACACCTCCTTACGTGGTCTGCATAATTTTTTTTGTATTTTTTTAAATAATAATAATATATAATAAACATAAAGATCCAAATAATGCAAATAATAGTAAAAACTTAGATCATAGGAATAAATAGCTTTTTTACATTATTATTGTTATTATTTATTAATAATTGTTGTTACCTATATGATTACTTTAACTTATACTTAATTTTGGTTGTTTAATGGTTTTATACATGTATTATGTTACTAACTGACATGCTTATCTTATCATTGATTATAACTGACATGCTTATCTTATCATTGATTATATTCAAGCATTTTAGATATTATTTGCATTTTTTTTGTTTTTTGAAATTTTTTTAAATATAATAATAAAAAATAATAAAAAAAGATTTTGGAAATCCAGATGTTAGAGGGAATTAAAAATTATATTTAAAATAATAATAATAATAATTTTGTCTAAATGTTGAGGAATTATTAAATAATAAAAATAAATTAATAAAAGATTAATAAATAATAATAATAAAATTTTAATAAAAGAAAATATAAATGAAAATCTAAAAATTCATTTTCTAGAGAAATGGTGAAAAACGAGCTTATTTTAAAAATATACTTAGATGATAGAGATTTTTAGAGCAATTCGTAAATTTTTTAAGTCCTAAAACTAAACCTCTAAATGAAACCTTAAAATAAAACCCTAAAATTAAAACCTTAAAATCTTAAATCTTAAATGATATTTGAAAACCTTAAATGAAACCCTAAAAATAAAACTTTTAATAAAATCCTAAACCTTAAGCGAAACCCAAAACCTAAAATGAAGTCTAAAACCTAAATCCACTAAAAATCCTAAAATTATCTCAAAATTCAAGGATTTATGTAAAAACTTTTTATCAAATAATTTGTTCCCAAATACTATTTAGATGATGAAGTATTTATGAAATTTTATTTTATTAAAAATTTTTGTATAATTCATAATTTAAAATAATAAAATTAAACAACAAATAAAAAATAAGATCTTAAATATAAAAAAGTCACCCTTAAACTTTACTTAAAAGTTGGAGGTCCAGTGGTCTTTTTATATTTAAAAATCCATTCTAAAATTCTCATCTTATCGTCATCTAGGACAAACATTTATATTAATATTTGCATTTATTGCTTATATATATGTTTGATTTAATTATTGATGTTTATGGTTAGTTATTTAATTATTTTTTAAAAAATAAAATAAATAAATAAATTTAAAAATAATATTTCAAAAATATAATTTTTGATACTCTGCTTAAATGTTGGAGAGTCATCAGTAACTATCATTTGTAGAAATTTTTTTTTATTTTTAAGGAAATATAGTGATATATCTTAGACAAAGATGATTATTTTTAAATTATACCTTTATGTCAAAGAATTTTTGAGGTATTTTTTTAATTTAGAGATTTTCATAGCATTTCTAAATAAATATTTTTAATAATTTTATTTCTAAAAAAATAAGGAAATCATAATTAAATTTCATATAAAAAATTCATTTTTGTTGTGTACTAGAAAAAGGCATTCCGCAAAAAATTAAGTGAAATAGACATGAACCAAGAAAGACAGCAGTAGCAGGAAGAAGAGAGAAAAACAAACAAAAAAAAATGTTAGCAAGACAGACCAGACCAGAAAAACAAAACAAGAAAAAGAAAGGAGAAGAAAGAATGAAAAGCAAAAAAAATTTTGACAATGGCAACAACAAGTGTGAACCAGTAGCAGCAAAAAAGGATTGAAAAAACCAGAAACAAGCAAAAAAAAGATAGCAGAAAAGAAAAATCAGAAGCAAAAAAAGGCTTATAGGATTGAGTAACAAACTGCCTTTGATAGTAGACACGTAAACAATTTTCTATTTTTTGGACCAACTTAAGTGATTCTTTTCTTGTCTTGTCTTGTGCATACTGTTTCATGTTCTTCATGTTTTTCTTGTTGTTAGTTGCTGAATGTTTACAGTCTTATTAGCTTTCTCTTTCAAAAAAAATGTGTAAAAATAATAATCAAATAAAAATAACAAAACTTGGAATGGAGACTAAAGGAAGAGTACGAAATGCCTTCCTCCTGTACGAAGGAAAAGAAGAATAAGAAGAGTTTTTTTTTAAGACGAAAAGTAATGAAGATTTTCTAAGGAAAGTACTTGTTTTTTTTTTTTTGCTTTCCTTGCATGGTAGCTCTAAGTGGCCAATTTGTTTTACATTCAATACCAGCTGTGAAAACTTTCTTTTTTAGCTATTGTTGGAGGTGTGGCGCAAGGTTTTCAATTTTCATGTTCAAGTTTCAATTTTGGTCTTGTTATTCCTAGTTTTTTATTCTAATTTCTCTTGTAGTTAAATCTCGGCCTCTATTTCCAAAAGAAGAAGAAATAAAACAGAGAATAAAGAGTTCCTAAAAGGGAAAATGTTGCATTGGTTTGCATGAGGTTTAACACCTCCTCACCTGGTCCGTATACTTCTTTTTGGGTTTTTTTAAATAATACTAATAATAAACATAAAAAACCAAATAATGCAAATAATAGTAAAAACTTAGATCATAGGAATAAATAGCTTTTCTACATTATTATTGTTATTATTTATTAATAATTGTTGTTACCAATATATGATTATTTTAACTTATGCTAAATTTTGGTTGTTTAATGGTTTTACATATGTATTATGTTACTAATTGATATGCTTATGTTATCATTGATTACATTCAAGCATTTTAGATATTATTTGCATTTTTTTCTTTTTTTTTAATCTTTTAAAATATAATAAAAAAATAATAAAAAAGAAAAAGATTTTAAAAATCCATGTCTAGATGTTAGAAGGAATTAAAAATCATGTTTTTAAAAAATAATAATAATAATTTCATCTAAAATGTTGGGGAATTATTAATTAATAAAACTAAAATAATAAAATATTAATAAATAATGATAATAATAATAATAATAAAATTTTAATAAAAGAAAATATATATGAAAAAATAAAGATTTATTTTTTTAGAGAAATTATAAAAAAACGAGCTTATTTTGAAAATCTGCTTAGATCTTAAAGATTTTTAGAAAAGTTCATAAACTTTTAAAGTCCTGAAACTAAAACACTAAATGAAACCCTAAAATAAAACCTTAAAATTAAAACCTTAAATAAAATCTTAAAATTCTAAATCTTACATGACATTTGAAACCCTCAACGTGACCCTAAATGAAATTCTAAACCTTAGGTGAAATCCAAAACCCAAAATAAAATTCAAAACCTAAATCTACTCCAAACCCCAAAGTTATCTAAAAATTCAAAGATTTATGTGAAAATTTTTTGTAAAATAATTTATTTTCGAATGCCATATAAATGATGAGGTATTAAGGAAATTTTATTTTCTTACGAATTTTCGTATAATATCATAATTTAAAATAATAAAATTAAATAAGTAATAAAAAATGAGATCTTAAATATAAAAAAATTGACCTCAAGCTTTGCCTAGAGGTTGAAGAGTCCCGGTGGTTTTTTTATATTTAAGAACTCGATCTAAAATTTGTATCTTATCGTCATTTATGACACATTTATATTCATATTTTCATTTATTGCTTATATATATGTCTGTTTTAATTATTGATGTTTATGGTTAGCTATTTAGTTATTTAATTATTGTTTAAAAATTTTTAATTTCAAAAATAAATAAATAAATAAATTAAATAATATTTCAAAGAATATAATTTTTAGTATTTTGCATAAATATTGGAAAGTTGCTAATAATTATAATTTTTAACGAATATTAATTTTATTTTTAAGAAAATGTTGTAATAAATCTTAAACGAAAAGGATTATCTTTGAATTCTACCTTTATGTTTAAGAAGTTTTGAGGTATTTCTTCATTTTAAAAATTTTTACATCATTTCTTAATAAAGATTTTTAATAAATTTATTTCTTAAAAATAAAGGGAATCACAATTAAATTTCATATAAAAAACCATTTTTGTTCAAAATTATAAATAGCACATAATTAATTAGTATCAATTTTATGAACGCTATGAGGGTGCTAATCATTCCCTACATATAACCGATTCCCAAACTCAATCCTGTTTTTGTAGCTTAAAATTATATTTTTAATAAACTTTAAATCCGTTTTATCATTTTATTAAAAAGATAAATTTTAGGATAGTCACTCATACCTTAAAAAAGATTGGTGACAACTCTCCATGTTTTCATGATTTTAAATTTTTACGTTTAACGATCAAATATTTGGACCGATACATTATGATAGGCATGTATTTGCAAATGTGAATCTTAGATTTTTTTTTTTCCACTTGCCTTTTTTAAAATGCAAAGTTTTGATGATAAACTGTTTCTAGGATGAAGAACTTGTGGGGGACATGACCTTGATACTTTCTAACATAAAAAATGTATAGAGTAAGATCATGATTGAATTGCATTTTGCCTTTTCCATCAAGTGTATATATAATAACAATATTTTATATTAGTTATTAGAAGAAAAACAAGTTAAGAAGCAAGATCATAGTTAGTAACTTATTAAGACTTAGTTGGTTTGATGATTATGCATTTTGCTATTTGTTTATGGTCTTTTATATATATATATATATATCATTATTTTGCAAAAAAAAAAAAAGGTAAAAAGCATAACTAAGTTAATAATGTCTATGATATGTTTGAATTGTGATCGATAATTATTTTAAAGCTATTCACATATGGTTGGTTTAAGTGGTAAAGAGTTTTTTTTTTTTTTAAATTTGTTGTGAAATTGTGAAAAAGTAATTTTTTTTCAATGAATTTACTACATGAAAATGGAGATTTAGTGGGTGTTTTTTAGTGGCGTTTTTAAATAAACGCTACAAAGTTCCATATTTTAAAAAGGTTAATGGCTTTTCTTTTTATAAAACGTAACAAAATTCTTATATAGTGGCATTTGGATTTAAAATGTTACTAAAAATATATTTTTGTGGCATTTGTTAACCTAAATATTGCTATATATTTTGACTTTTAATTGATAAAAAACACCTTGAATAATCTCTAAAAAAATGAAAAGGGATTATTCAAGGCATTTTTGGCTAGAAACACCTTGAATAATCCAAAAAAAAAATAGAAAGGATTATTGAAGATATTTTTGGCTAAAAACATTTTGAATAACCTCATTCAATTTTTTATAAGGGATTATTCAAAGTGTTTTCTGGCTAAAAACACCTTGAATAATCCCAAAAAAATTGAAGAGGATTATTGAAGGCAATTTTAGCCAAAAACGCCTTCAATAATCACACATTCCCACTGCTAAATTTCTTTAAATTTTAAACCCATGAGACTCCCTTTATGCTTTTCTTTCCCTTATTCATTTTTTTTTCATTTCTGCTCATTTTGAGTCGCTTTCTTCTCATTTTCTACCTAAGTTTTAGTAATTTTGTAATCAATTTTCATCTTCTTTCCTTTCATTTTTGGAAATTTCAAGTTAGCTTTCTTGCATTTTGGGTCAAATCCCTAATCTTTCTGTTTGATTTGTTAGGTTAAATCTCTAAACTTCCTATCTGATTTGTTGCATTTTTGTCACCGTTCAAGCTCTATTGGTAAGCTCCATTTCAACATTGGTAATTTTCAGTGTTTGGCCATTCTTTTTCTTTTTTTTACCAATTTATTTCATTATTACAGTTTTGAGTTTGGTTTTGTTTAGTAGGTGAGAAAATTTCAAGATAGAACAGAAAGTGAAAGAAATAGGGTTTTTCTTTGAAAAACTTGAAATTGAACATTGAATTTAGTTACAAACATAAATGAAATTTTAGGTTTAGTTTTTTTTTTAACATAATATTTTTGAAACTACTTAAAAATTGTTACTTGTTAACATGAATTTGTTGATTCATTGAAGATATCTTTTGGAAACCATTTTGAAATAGTTTATTATGGTTTTTTTTTTCATCTCATCTTGGCATTTGTTTTTTCAAATTATGGTGTTTGATGAATCGACTTAATCTTGCTTGAAAGGATTCGTTATGTATCAAATGGTAGTGTTTCAAATCTATACAATCATCAATTCCATACATTTTAGATTTTTTTGTTAATGTACTAAAATAATTTGAATGTTATTGCATGTATTAAACTTTGTATTCCATCCATATTGGAACAAATTATGTATTTATAATATTCAGTTTATGAATTTAAGTTTGTTTTATTTCTTTAATTTTTTTATTTAATGATGCCAAAATGTAGCGGTGTTTTCTACTATTAATGCTGCTAAATTTAGTGACGTTTTTTTTACTATAAACATTGTTATTTTTTTCGACACAGATATAGGTAGCACTCTTAGTAGCATTTTTGGCAAACGCCGCTAAACTTTTAATAATGTTTATAAATGTTGCTAAACGTGAAAAAAAAAGTCACTAAAAAGCTAATCCTCTGTAGTGATTTGTTAAGTTTAGCATAATAAATTTGTTTGAACCGACTTGAAAAGAAATGTATTGAGCAAATCTTAGGAATTTTTTGTTGCTTAATAAAAAATAATTATTTAAACCTCAACTATAAAATTGTCTAGGCATATGGATCATTTTACCATATAGTATGAGTCATCTTTAAAATTTTGTCAATGAAACTTTTTTCTAATAGAGTGGGCATTTGTTTCTAATAACATTGTGATCCTTTTTCTTCATTTTTTTTTTTTTTGAAATAGGATAAACTTCATTACTTGTATGTGTAGACATTCATTTGTGTTCGGGCCCAATTAGATCGATTTCTTTTGTTATTAGTATTTTTGTTATTATCATAGTATATATTATAACATAATATTATGGTATACTATTGTAAATTATTATTATATCATTATTATTATATTATTTTTTTAATATTTTATTTTATTTTATTTTTTCTTTTTGTTTTTTTTGTTTTTTCCTTTTGGCTCCAATCCGCACGTGAACAAGGAAATTTGGAATCAGAATCTCATAGTTTGGTCAAAGTTAATGCAAAATCATATCAATGTGAGTGTTGAAATTCGAGGACCTAAAATTACACTTAGACAGAATTTAATCTTAAGATTCAAGCTTGGGATTGATTTTGTTCACTTCCTAAAATCATTTTTAGAGCTGCCTACAAATTGAACTAGTACTACAAGTGATGGGGACACGCAGAGAGATTTTTAGAGAAAAAGGGTTTGGAAAAATTGATAGTAGGAATTTCTAGAATTTTGGTATTGGGATTTGGTGTTCCATTTGTAGTTTTGGGCTTGAATTTAGGCATTTAGAGTTAGGTTTAAGGTTTTAAAAGGTTTCGGAGAGATTTGGAGCTTTTTGGGAAAGTTTGAGGATTTTTTGGGTTTTTTTTGGGATTTGGAAGAATTTATGAATTTTTCGACAAGAGTTGAATTTTTATGGATTCCTACAATTTTTCTAGAAACTGGTGAGATTTTCAATTTTTGGTTGAACTTCCCATCAAGTTTCCTAGAAACCGGTGGACTTATCAATTTTCGATTGAACTTTTTTGTACTGTTCTTGAAGTTTTAGAAAAAAGGTAGAGGATTTTTTGGACTAGAGAAAGAGAGGCTCTAGGATTTTTTAAGCAAAAAACACTAAAGCTGACTTATATATTACCTCTGCACGACGTCATTTAGGGTGACTTAGGATCCGCATGAACCCATGTTAGGACCCGTGTGTCGACTCGAGTGAACCCAACTTGAACAAGGTTTCTCTTTTTTTTTTAAGTTTATTTTTGGATTTCATTTTATTTATTATTATTTTTAAGTTTCTATTTTATCTTCTTACATAATTTTACTGGATTTTGGTATTTTACATTTATTTAATATCTTCAGGAAAATAAAAAATCTTTTCTTTTTTGAAGAATAAAAGAAGCTGGATAAAAAAATTTTTTTCAAGTTTTCAAAAAAAATATTTATAAAAACAAAAAAAATCCTTTCAATATGAAGATTAAAAAAAAATCTTTTCAAATAAAAATCCTTACAAAATAAATTTATGAATTCCACAAACTATTGGAGAATTTTCATAGGTTTAATTTTTAAAATGAAATCCACCAAACTATTGGGAAGTTCTATAAATCGGTTTTCAAAAAAAATAAAAATAAATAAATAATAATTTTTTATCCTCTAAACTATTGGAAGATTGTTTCAAAGTGAGTTCTACCAAACTGTTGAGAGGTTTTACTAATTTTTTTGAATAAAATACATTAATAAATTCGATAATAGAGCCTCTTTAAAGTAAGACACTAATCTTCATGAATACTAATTTTAAATTGCTACCAAACTATTAGGATAATTTTAAGACTAATTTTCAATATTAAACAATTTGATAAATTACAAATATGATCAAGGCTTGAATAATTTCATATCAAATTGGTACCATCATTTGATGGGCACTATGAGAGTGTTATAACCTTCTTCACTCGTAACCATACTCCCAAACCTAAATCTGGTTTTGAAAATCAAAATCTGTTTCAGGTGACCATTCACACCTAGTTGGTGGCGACTCATTTAATTCATGTCTAGCGGTAGGTCCACAGATCTATACATTATGACAGTTTAGTGACTCTATTGGGGACAAATCAAGAGTTAAGCCAGTAAACAATTTCTTATTATTGCTTAATACATTTAAGATTATTTTCTTTCTTTATTTATTTTTTTTCATTGCTTATATTTGCTTAGTTATTCATTCATTTGCATATGTATAACATAAGCCCTCCACCTAAGCTCTACCTTTAGGAGGGAGTGAAGTACCTATGCTTTCATAAGATTTCATGTCTCCGTATAGGCCTGCAAAATACTCTCACTCAAATTGAACCATTTCTGCTTGTAGCCTATGATAGGTGAAGATTAGGGTGCCTTACTAGTCTGTGATGGACAATGATGAAGGAATAGTTTGGAAACCTTTTAGAATTGACCCAAATGCATATAGTTAACCTTAAGAGCCTAACCATAGATAGAGCCTTATCCTCCCATCCTTAGTAGTCAATCCAAAATTTAAGGTCATGTTGTTATCTTACTTGCTATATGGTGTTTATTCTATGTTTTATTGAAGTGACTAACTAATTTCTTTGTTTTCTTTTATTTCTTTTCCTTTTATGCATATTCATAAACACTTACAGATTGCATAGTGTTTTTACCCCAAAATTATTTCAACAAAAGCTTTCATGGACTCCACAGAACGTCAGGTTTGCACCTTATCTACATTGTTCAAATGCGACTCTCCCTATAGATGTAAAGATAGAATCAAAGAAAAAGTAGCAAAAAGAAGGAGATTGTTTGCCACCTGGTTATATCTTTACACTACCAAAGGAAGTTCGCTTGCTCTCAAGCATAACGATTTGAAAAACCTAACAGATATATGAAACAACATGACTCATTTAAAGCAGAAAGTTTTTTGTCAGAAGTTTAGGCATATTGCATATCTTTTATCAATAGATGTTGATAACTCACTCATTAGGATGATGGTATAGTTTTGGGATCCTTCATACCATTGTTTCATCTTTAATGAGGTTTATTTGGTGCCAATTATATAGGAGTACTTGACTTTAGTGTGCATGCATCTACTATGTCCAGATAGAATATATGTGAAAAAACATAAATTAAGGAATCGTAGGAAATTAGGCTAGATCCTAGAATGAGAAAAGAGATCATAGATTCTTACATTCAAGAAAAAAGAAAGCATAAGGGTATTTTATAAGAGATTCTTTGAAATTTCATTGTCAAGCATCTAGATGATGATCAGGAAATGAATGTATTTACTCTAGCCATATATAGGTTGGTCATTTTCTCCAAGGTTTTAGGCCACATTGAGATAGAAATGGTTAATCTTTTTGAACAAATTGAAAAAGGGTGTAATCCTTCTCCAACTATCTTGGCAAAAATCATAAGATCTCTAAACTTTTATAGACAAAATGATAAGGCAAGATTCATAGGTTGCATACCATTACTATATTTATGTATGAAAAGCCATTTCGAATGCAAAAAAAAAGCCTTTTCTAAGCTTTATTTCTACACTCAAAACCCAATTAGGGAGTTCTGTTAGAGTATTTGGCCAAAAACAAAGACTCAGGAGTGAAAATATCTGTTGAAAGAGCTCACAACTAATCAAGTAAAATGGTTAGCTCCATGGATGAATAGGGAACCTATGTTATATCAATGTGGAGATAATATGGGAGTTCCATTTTTAGGTTTGTGTGGGTTAACAAGTTATGAACTATTGATGGTAAAGAGAGAACATGGAGCTGAACAGTTTACTCCTATGACTTATAAGCTCAAGTAGTTTGATTATTCATATAGGGAGGCTGAAACCTTTTAGATTGATAGTATGATCAAAGCCTAAAAGACGCCTAAGAGGTTAAGTTATGAACCATTTACTAATAAGGCCACTCAGAAGTATTTGATTTAGAGAACCAAAAAAGGGTAGATGGTGGCATCTACACCTACAGACCAATGCCAATTAGTGAACCATAAGTTAAATGATATGCCCCTAGAACCAGAATTTATAGAGAAAAAATATAAAGCAAAAAAAGAAAAACTGAAACAAGAAATTCTTAAGCTCTAGGGAAAAAAAACCAATGGTAAAACAAAGTAGAAAAATAAAAAATTCAAGTCCACAAGATTTCCAAGGAATACGACAAGGCCCAAAAAGTTGTTAGAGAACAAGACAACGCCTTTAAAGAATTGAAAGAGTTGTAACAAGAGCATAAGAGATTGCACTTAAAGGTGAAAGCCAAAAAAATAAACAATATAGATCTGGCTTGTGAGAATGAAAAGTTAAAAAAAATGCATAAATAGAGGATGATATGGTGAAGTTCAATAGGAAAATGAAATGCTCACGGACTATATTTGGACCCTGAAGCTGAAATTAGATGAACAAAGAGATGATGTTAGAACCCTCATAGAAAAGCCCAAAAAATTATCCTATCAGGTGTGGTACGACAAGAGAGAAGGATTGGGAAGACAAAGATACATAGAGCACCACACAATTTAGATAGGCAAAGCAATGATAAAGGCAGGCGAGATGGCAGAAGAGGTTGAGGCATTGAAAGCTTCGATTATATTAGCAAAGGAGTATGGACAGAGACTACTAAACTTCATTGATGAGGCTAAAGATCGGTATAAGCAAGTTAGGCATTTTTATAGAGGGATAGTATTAGATTTGATATAAAATAGACTCTTGTGGAATAAATGAAAGTTCACTTTTGTTGAATTTGTTTAAAAGGGAAAATATTTTCTTTTATTTTCTTTTCCATGCATTGTATCACATTCATTTATTCATTATCATAACATTATCATTGATTTTTAATTGTGGTATTAAGGTGCAAAAATAGCTACACACTCATACAATACCTAGGCTAAAGCCAAGAAGATGGAGTAAGACAATGTAAATCATCTTGAAATGATAGAAAAGGCTTGAAAGAAAGTTGAGCAAAATTTTAAAAGCTTAAAAAAAGCAAATAGAGGAAAGGCAATAGAGGAAGATACCTCACCAAAAACTACTAAATCAACATATCCTCTGGGTTTTCATCCATAACAGACTCAAACTGCCTCAATCTTCCAACCTTAATAGATAATTTTTCCAAAGTACAATTATCCAAGAATAACTTATGCACCCGATCATGAAAACATCCAGAGTTATGATAATCTTATTTTTGTCAAAAAGACAGTTAAACCCATTCAACTCCTTACTTCAGATGATAGAAAAGAGAATGAGAAGTCGCAAATAGCTATGCCTATGGAAAATTTTAGACTGATCAGGCAATAAATAAGCTCAAAAAAAGATTATGGGCTATTAAAAAATTGATTTCTACAGATCCATGGATGTAGTAGGGCTTTACCTAGTACCAGACGTGGTGATGCCACCCAAATTCAAAGTACCGAAGTTAAAAAAGTATGATGGTACTAAGTGCCCTATCACGCATATCACAATATATTGTCCTAAGATGGTGGCACATGCTAGCAATGAGAAGCTGTCATGTACATCTTTCAAGATAGTTTAGCTAGATCTACAACAAAGTGGTATGTTCAGTTAGATGGGACCCACATAAAGATATGAAAAGATTTGACTCGATCCTTTATTAATCAATACCATCACATCATTGACATGGCCTCTGACCACCTTTTTTTACAAGGAATGAAAAAAAAAACATCCGAATCTTTTAAGCAATATGCCCAGAAGTGGTGGGATGTAGTTATTTAGGTACAACCTCCCTTGATAAAAAAAGAAATTGTAGTACTATTTGTAAGCACTTTAAAGTCACCATAATATGAAAGAATGAAAGAAAATGCGACTAAAAATTTAGCTAATATGGTGATTTTGAGAGAAATCATTGAAAATGCCATAAAAATGATAAACTTGAAAGAAGTGAGCCTTTTAAAAGAGTAATTAAGAAGAAAGAAAGTGAGGCCAAAGTTGGGAGTCTTGAAGGACAACAATTTAGAAGCTACTCGTAACCAACTTATTGCACATACCATCACACAGCAAATCATGCTTTTACCTACTAATCAATTACATGACCTTTTCATTTATTATCACTAAGGTCTCCTACTCCTTCAACTAACACAACAAGTAGTGTTCGAGAACCACAAACTAGAGAAAGACCTACATTCGACCCTGTCCCCATAAGTTACATTAAACTATACCAAGAACTTTATAAGAACCACTTAATTGCTTTTGTCCCTGCTAAATAGCTTGAACCTCTTTACCCTAAATGATATGATTCCAATGCCTACTATGACTACCATTTTGGAATAGCAGGACACTTTACCAAGAATTACATTCCCTTCAAGATAAGGTGTAAAGTCTAATCAAAAAGGGCTGATAAGCTTCAATACCAATAAGAATTTAGTACCCAATGTCAACGGGAATCCCTCATCCAGTCATACAATCAATGCTTTGGATGAAGGCAAGAAACATGTGAAAAAAGAGGTAGAGGAGCTTAAAATGTCATTTAACCAACTCTATGATGCCTTATACGAGGCTAGGTTGATACAACCAATAGCTCTACACACTTGTATGAAAAAATGCATCCCCAATCAAATGTGTAAGTATCATAGTGAAGCTTTGAGGCAATCTATTAAAAATGTCAATAGTTTCACCAAAAGGTGCAGAAGCTAATAGACTTTTACCAGATAGAGTTATATGAGGAGTCAAGAGTCTCGAAAGACATCAGGGTGGTTATGACAGGGAGGTGAGTGCTAAAACCTATCACCATATGCTGTAAGGAGAAGCTACAATTAGTTAGGAATAAGTTTGTTTCCAAACTAGTAGCTTTTAAAGTTTTACATCCATTTTCTTACAAAGATGAAAAAATGATACCTTGGAGATATAAGCATGACTTAATGACTCAGGGGTAGCATAACGGGTGTAAAAGGCATAACTAGAAGTGAAAAATATTATACTCTAAAAACTTTAGAGAAAACAGAAAAAAAAAAGAGAAGCAAATTAAACCAAAGATTTCAGAGAAAGATACCCCAAAGTCTATGCCTGAAAATGAGGCTTACGAATCTTTTAAGCTAGTCAAGTATAACAAATATTCTGTGATGGAGCAACTAAATAAAATACCAGCCAAAATTTTTCTACTACCACTTCTCTTAAACTATGAACCATATCACAACGCCTTGCTAAAAGTATTAAATCAGGTTTATGTGGCCTATTCCGTGTCTGTAGAGTATGTGAATCACTTGGCAAGGAACCTAGCGATGTTGTATCACATCTTTTTTAGTAATGATGAGATTATACTTGAAGGTAAAATGAGCACTAAGGCATTGCACATCATCGTTAAATGTAAAGGCCATATAATAGCTAAGGTTCTTATTGATAATGGATCAGCTATTAATGTCATGCCTATATCCATTCTAGCCAAGTTGCCTTTTGATATGTCCCATATCCAAAGTAGTCAAATGGTTGTCCGAGCATTTGATGAGACTAGATGAAAAGTCTTGGGGGATATTGAGAAGGCCATGGATCCACAAAACAAGTGCCGTGCTCTCCTCATTACATCAAAAGATCAAATTTAATGTGAAAGGACAATTGGTGATTGTGGCGGGGGATGAAGATTTATTAGTGACCCAACCCATAAATGCCCTATATGTGAAAGCAGCAGAAGAATCATTAGAATGTTTTTATCGATCTTTTAAACTTGTTCATGCAGTAAGTGAAGAACTCAAATTCAATCAAATTGTGATCAATCAATTGATTAACAAGGGTTAGAATATTCGATTTGACTTCGACAAAAACCTTTAAGGAATAATAGAGTTTTCTAAGATTGATGATTACAGTTATAGATCAGGATTGGGTTATGAGATAGAGAAAATGTAAAACAATAACAGAAGGCTAAAGAGTAGATCGATGATTATTTCCCATTTAAATGAAACTTTCATTCTTGGATGATACATGCATTTGAGAATTGAGGAATACACAAAAAAAGAATTAAAATGGAAGGAAGCTTTTGCCAAGCTATCCATTCATATGGTGGATAATGAAAGTCAAAATAAAGAAGCTTTAGTTTACCCATGCCCATCTAGCTATGAATTAAAGAATTAGAGGGTCATCCAAATACTTGTTATTTCTGATTTTTTCTCAATGTAATCATATCTCCTAATTGCTTATGCCCAAAAGCATTAGGATAAACTCTTATGTTTGGGCCCTTTATTTTTCATTATTTTAATAAAAGTAGGAGCATGCATTTTGTCCATTTCTTTTATTCCATTCATTATCCCATCAAAAGTTTTTTGCCAATATCTCTTATTCCATTAACTTTCAAGTCCCCAAATGAATGTAAAGGTAATCATGATAATGATTCCGGGTTTAATTTTGAAAATTTGATTAATACCGATGAACTTGATATTGAAGAAGACTTTAAGGAATACATTGTCTCTAAATTTAATGAGCCTAATTGAATAGAAAGATAAATCTATTAAGCTTCATCAAAAAGTTATTGAACTGATCAATTTGGGTGATGCTGAAAACAAAAAAGAAGTCAAGATTGGTATTTCACTTTCAGCAATTGATTGGTAGTGGTTAGAGGATTTGCTTTGGGAGTTTACAGATGTGTTCTCCTAGTCCTACCAAGATATGCTTAGGCTCAGCATTGAAATAGTAAAGCATAAGCTACCTTTAAAGCCATAATGCAAGCCTGTGCAACAAAAGTTGAGAATAATGAAGCTAGAGATGCGATTGTAAATTAAAAAAAAAGTAAATAAGCAATTTGATACAGGCTTTCTACAAGTGGCCAAATATCTTGAATGGGTGGCTAATATAGTACTTATCCACAAGAAGAATGAAAAGGTATGAATGTGTGTAGACTATCAAGATCTAAATAGAGCTAGTCTAAAAAATAATTTTCTTTTACCTCACATAGATACACTAGTAGACAATATGGCCTAACATTCAGTGTTCTATTTTATGGATAGATTTTTTGGTTATAATCAGATAAATATGGTCCAAGATGATATGGAAAAGACCACATTTATCACTATATGGGAAACTTTTTCCTACAAGGTCATGCTCTTTAGACTAAAAAATGTTAAGGCAACCTATCAAAGGGCTATGGTAACACTCTTTCATGACATAATGCATAAAGAGATTAACGTATATGTGGATGACATGATCACCAAATCTTGAAAAGGAGAAGATCTTGTAGTCAATCTCAAAAAATTGTTTAAGAAGTTAAGAAAGTTCTAGCTCAAATTAAATCCGACCAAATGTACATTTGAAGCTAAATCAAGGAAGCTATTGGGATTTATAGTCAATGAAAGAGGAATAGAAGTTGATCCAAATAAAATTTGGGCCATTTAAAATTTATTCTTTCGAAACACACAAAAAGAGGTTCGAGGTTTCTTAGGCAGATTAAATTATATTTCTCGATTCATTTTTCAACTCATTTTTAAATGTGATCCCATTTTCAAACTTCTTTAAAAGAATAATCTAGTGAGCGGAATGAAGAATGTTAGGAAGCTTTGGATAAGATTAAACAGTACTTATCAAATCCCTTAATATTAGCACCACCTATTTCGAAAAAACTACTAATTTTGTACATAGTGGTATATCAGAAGTCAATGGGACGTGTACTGTGTCAACAAGATGAATCGACTAAAGAAAAAGAGCTATTTATTGTTTGAGTAAAAAATTCATAGAGTACAAGTCCAAGTATTCATCACTAGAGAAATTTTGTTACGCTTTAGCTTAGACAGTTAAGAGACTCAAGCAGAGTACATGCTTTATCATACAACTCGGTTCATAGCTAAACTGAATCCCATTAAATACATCTTTGAAAAGCCATCACTATCAGGAATAATCACAAAGATGGCAAGTGATGCTCTCAGAATATGACATATTGAGTTAAAAAGCAATCAAAAGAAGTGTCATTGCTGAATTTTTGGTAGATAAAGCCACTGATGATTATGAACCTATAAAGCTTGATTTTTTAAATGAAGAATTATGGCCCTTTCAGGGTTAGAAGAAGATAATGGCTAGGAAGAGATATGGAAAATGTGTTTCGATGGGGCTATAATGCCATGAAGTATGGGATTGGAGCAGTTTTAATATCTCTAACAAAACATTACTATCCTATTATAGCAAGATTGAATTTCAACTGCACCGATAATGTAGTTGAATGTCAAGCTTGTGTTGTGGGATTACATGCTACTTTGGAAAGGAAAATTGAAACGTTAAAGGTGTTTGGGGATTCAGCTCTAGTCATTTATCAACTAAAAGGTGAATGGTAGACAAGGGATTCAAAACTCATCCCTTATCACAAATACATCTTAGAGCTATGCAAATAATTTAAGACAATCTAATTTGAACAGTTGCCTTATGAAAAAAATCATATTGTAAATGCCTTGGCCACTTTGGCTATAATAGTACAATCGATGATACTGCTGAAATTCAACCTATCAAACTAGATATCAAGGACATGCCAGTACATTGTACCAACTTGAAAAAGAAAAAAGATGGCAGTCCTTGGTATCATGACATTATGCAATATCTAAAGAATCAATAACACCTTGATCAAGCAATAAAAAATTATAAGAGAATCTTAAGAAAATTGACTATAAGATTTTTTTTAGATGAAAAATTTTGTATAAGAAAAGCAGAAATCATATGTTACTATGTTGCATAAGTGCTTTTGAGGCCAAAAAGATTATAGGGGAAATCTATGATGACGTATGTAGTGCACATGCAAATGAACACATAATGGCTAGACAATTATATTGGCTGATATTATTGGCTAACAATAGAAAAAGATTGCATTGAGTATGCTAAAAATGTTACAAAAGCTAGATTTATGCTGACAAGATTCATGCTCCACTTAGTGTTCTACATGTTATGGCACCACCTTGGACATTTTCTTTATGAGGAATAGATGTCATTGGTCTCATTAGCCCAAAAGCCTCAAATGGAAATAGATTCATTTTTGTGATAATTGATTACTTCACTAAATGGGTCGAAGTTGTTTCTTTCACAACTGTAACTAGATCAGTGGTCTACAAATTCATCAAAAGAGAGATAATTTGTAGATATAGGCTCCAAAAAAAATCATCTCAGACAATGTAAAGAATTTGAATAGCAAGATGATGTAAGAAGTATGTGCTTAGTTTAAGATCAAACATCATATTTAGCTCCATACCATCAAAAAATGAATGAGATAGTAGACGTTGCAAATAAGAACATTAAAAAGATTCTAGAAAAGATGACTGAAACATATAAGGATTGACACAAGAAATTACCTTTTACTCTACATGCGTATCGAACCTCCATACGTACCTTTTCTAAGGCAACTCTTTTTTTTCTTAGTTTATGGAATGGAAGTTGTATTATCAGTAGAAGTATAAATCTTATCTCTAAGAGTCCTAAGGAAAGTGAGGTTAGAAAAAGCTGAATGAATTTGGAAGCATTATGAGAGATTGAACTTTATTGAAGAAAAGAGGCTGACAACACTTTACCATAGCTAGCTGTACCAAAAAAAATAATGAGAGCTGATGAAAAAAATGTCCAACCTCATCAATTTCGAGAAGGAGAGTTGGTATTGAAAAAAAATCTTCCAAATCAACATGTTGATAGGAAAAATGGACTATGAATTGGGAATGATCATATGTGGTAAAAAGAGCTTTTTCGAAAAAAGCTTAATCTTGTCAGAAATGGATGGAGATGAACTTTATTATCCTATTAATTGTAATGCCATGAAGAACTACTTTGCTTAACCTAAAAAAAACAAAACAAAACAAAAATAAAAAAAACAAAGAAAAGTTGAAGTTGAAAACCTAAAAAGTGGCTTGAACCCAAAAAAAAAAAAAAGAGTTCAAGTTGAAAACCCAAAAAGGTGGCTTCGACCCAAAGAAAAAGTTCAAGTTGAAAACCTTATAAGGTAGCTTGAATCGAACGAAAGCAAACTCAGATGAATAGAATATGGCATCACATGAAAGGCACACCAAAGACAATGAATTTCAAAGAGCTCTGAGGTGTCAGGGTATCATATTTTGGTTGAGTTTTTAAAAAATCCAAGATTTGTTGTCATGATTATCTGATCATTTGTCTTGGGGCATTGCTATCCCCAAATAGCCATCCCCATACACTTTTTTTTTGTTTCCATACCATTATTTGTAATTTATTGCTTATCCGAATAAATGAAAATTGTCTTATTATTCTTTCTTTTTACATTGCCCATATATATTTGTCCCTTCTTTTTATACCTTGCCATGAATAAAAGAAATGCATAACTTGCATCTCATATTTTGAAATTGAAATAATAGTCAATAATTGAACAAAGTCATAAAAAGTTGTATGTTACTTTAAATAATTAAAAGAGACACGGACCAAAGACAAATTCCTCCAAATAAGAGAAAACTGACTTCTATAGTTTTTTTTTTTGGATGAAGATAAATATTCAGGGTAATAAAGGATGGTTTCTTTGCCAAAGGTGTGTAGAAATAATAATGTAGAAGCCTTAGTACAACGATTAATGTTTCATTTGCATCCTAAATAGGGCATACACTTACATTATTCACTCACCCGATCTTGGCTCAGCCCAGATAATTTTTTATGACTCATGATTTCATTCTGGTCATTTATTTTTTACCTTGACTCAGTCCTGGTCGCTTCATTTTTTACCCATGGTTTATCTCGGCTACCTGATCTTGGTTCAGTCCAGATTATTTCTTATGATTGTCGTTTCATCCTGATAATTTATTTTTAGACCTCGATTCGATTCTGGTCACTTCATTTTGACTAGTGATTTCATCCCAATCACCCTATCTTGGCTCAATCCAAATCACTTCCTGACTTGTGGTTTCATCCCAATAATTTATCTTTGACCTTGACTCAGTCTTGGTCGTTTCATTCCTAAGTTGTGGTTTCGTCCCGATCACCTGATCTTGGCTTAGTTCAGATCATTTTTCAGACTTGCAGATCATTTTTAATTTGACTCGAGTAGAGTGAATGTCTAGGTCTTTGCAACATTCCTGTCTAGTAGAGATGTGCAAAAAAAGGCAGTTGTAGACACTCATTTGTGTCCAAGCCCAATTGAATCAAATTTTTTGTTATTAGTACTTTTGTTATTATTATAGTATATATTATAATATAATATTATGGTATGCTATTATAAATTATTATTAGTATCATTATTATTATTATTATTGTTATTATTATTTATTTTTTTCTCTTCTTCTTTCTTTTTGGCTCCAATCTGCACATGAACAAGGAAATCTAGAATCAGAATCTCGCCAGTTTGATCAAAGTTAATGAAAAATCATATCAATGTGAATGTTGAAATTCAAGGACCTAAAATCACGCTTGGACAGAATTCAATCCCAGGATTCAAGCCTGGGATTGATTCTGCCCGTTTCTTAAAATCGTTTTTAGAGCTGCCTATAAATTGAACTTATATTGCAGGGGACGAAGACATACAAGGAGTTTTTTAGAGAAAAAGATCTGAAAAACTTTTGGCAGTAAAAATTTTTAAAATTTTGGCACTGGATTTAGGGTTCAATTTGCAGTTTTGGGCTTGAATTTAGGCTTCAGAGTTAAGTTTAAGGTTTTAGAAGGTTTCAGGAGAGATTTGGAGCTTTCTGGGAAGGTTTGAGGATTTTTGAGTTTTTTTGGGATTTGAAAGAATTTATGAATATTCTAGCGAAATTTTTCGGCAGAGTTGAATTTTCTAGTGGGATTTCGATGACTTTTTTAGAAAACTGTCAAGATTTTCAATTTCCAGTTGAACTTCCTAGCGAGTTTCCTAGAAATCGTGGACTTTCCAATTTTTGATTGAACTTTTCAACATCGTTCTTGAAGTTTTATAGAAAAGGCAAAAGATTTTTTGGGCTATAGTGAGAGAGGATCTGGGATTTCTAAAGCAAAAAACGTTGAAGCTGACTTATATATTACCTCTGCACGACGTCATTTTGGGCGACTTAGGATCCGCGTGAACTCGAGTTAAGATCCACGTGCCAACCTGCGTGAACCCAACCCAAATCACAAGGTTTCCTTTTCTTTTTTCAATTTATTTTTAGATTTCATTTTATTTATTTTTTATTTTTAAGTTCCTGCTTTATCTTCTTACATAATTTTACTAGATTTTTGTAATTTTGCATTTATTTAATATCTTTAGGAAAATAAAAAATCTTTTCTTTATGGAAGAATAGAAGAAGCTGGATAAAAAAAATCGTTTCAGGTTTTCAAAAAAATACTTATAAAACCAAAAAAAAATCTTTTCAATAAGAAGGTTAAAAAATTCTTTTCAAATAAAAATTTTTACAAAATAAATTCATGAATTCCATCAAACTATTAGAGAATTTTCATGGGTTTAATTTTTAAAATGGAATCCACCAAACTATTGGGAAGTTCCATAAATTGATTTTAAAAATAAATAAATAAATAAATAATAAATTTTTTATCCTCTAAACTATTAGAAGATTGTTTCAAAGCAAGTCCTACCAAACTATTAGGAGACTCTACTAATTTTTTTGAATAAAAATATATTAATAAATCTGACGATAGAGCCTCTTCAAAGTGGGACACTAGTCTCCATGAATACTTTTGAGGTGAAAGAATTATTTTAAATTACTACCAAAATATTGGGATAATTTTAAGACTAATTTTCAATATTAAATAATTTGGTAAATTACAAATATGATCAAGACTTAGATAATTTGAGATCAAACTAGTACCATCATTTGGATGGACGCTGTAAGGGTACTATAACCTTCCTCACACATAACTGTACTCTCGAACTTAAATCTGGTTTGCAAATCAGAATCTGTTTTAGGTAACCAATCATACCTAGACAAAAATGATTGATGGTGACTTTTTTAATCCATGTCTAACGATAGATCCACGGATCTATACATTTTGATTATATGCAAAGACTGTTTTGCTCAACAATTATACCGATAATATCTAGACATTCCTCTAACTAGTGTGTAGCCTCACTGTATCTTAAAGTCATTTTTGCTAAAAAGTGGGTAGCCATATTCATCTCACGGTTTACATGTATGTATTTCCATTTTACAAAAAAATTCAACCTCAACTTTATTTCCTCAATAAGGTTACCTATTGCAGATAGGTTTTTATCCCTCTGTATGATCTGCTTTATGATCCCCAATGCATCCCCCCCGATGATGATCTTCTAAAAACCCAAATCAGTTACGAGCTTCACTGTTTCGATTACTACCAGTGCTTAAATCATTATAGGATCCCTGCACCCTCTTATTGCCTTGCACATGGCTCCCATCATGTCGCTAGTAGAGTTTCTGGCCACCACACCTATGCCTCCAATATCTTCTCCTGTGTCAAGCGCACCATCAAAATTCATTTTTATAGCGTCTTCCGAAGGTGCCTGCCACGTTGTTCTTTGCTTAATTACTAGCTTGTCTTGTCGTTCTTGCAACTGTTGGTTTACGTCTAGATATTTACTTACGAATTTAGCAGTGTCCTAATATATCCTTTGCGCTTTGTTTATTACTGCATCATTTCAATTGACCCATATTGCCCAGGTGTTAGGACCATTTCCAGCTTTTCTTTATAAGTGCTATTGACCATTCAGACCATCCACTCTCTTGCATCCTGCCATTGTTGCTCTACCAAACTCTTGCTCAGCCTTGCTTCTTTCATACTTCAACCGCATGCAGGCATTTTGTGATTGCATGCAGAATCGTTTCTTCTACTTGATTGCATCTTGGGCATGTCGCTAATTCTAGTATCTTCCTTTCTTTCATGTTAGCACACACCAGTAAAATCACATGGCTCATTCTCCATGCAAAAACCCTTATTTTGTTTGGGAGATTAGTCTTCAATAATTTACTCTATAGTTTCGATCCATGCTCACTATCTTTTCGCCCCTAACTTTTTGGCTTGTATGGGATCCTCGCTCTTCTTATGTTAAGAGACGATAATCGCTTTTTACACTGTACTTTCCATCCTTGTTATAATGCCATATCTTGTCGTCTTGGGTTTTAACACTACTAAGTGATATTGCTAGGATATTTGTAACAATATCCCTTGGGAAAATAATCTCCAGCTTGTTGGCGTCCCACTGGTTGGTGATCTCGTTTATCAACTCGCTTACCCTATTTTCCACTGGGTTGGCATTTTCTTTTGGGGATGGGACAAAACTACCTTCCCTCGGTATCCATGGGTCACTCCATACTCTGATCTTCGCCCCGCTTCCTATTCTCCATCTTACACCAAGCTGTTGTAGTTCTCTTCCCATGCAAATACTTCTCCATATATACGACAGAGAACGTCCCGTGTTTACTTCGAGAAAGGAGGTCATGGGGAAGTATTTTTCTTTAAGCACCTTATGCACTAGTGATGATGCGTTATGAAACAATCGCCAACTCTGCTTGGCCAATAAAGTCGTGTTGAAATACTCCATATCCCTAATCCCTGTACCACCAACCCGTTTTCCTTTTCACATTTTCCTCCAAGTCAATCAGTGTATTCCTTTCCAATCCCTACCCCGGCTCCACCAGTACTTGCTCATTATCATATTTAACTCATGGCTTAGCCCTTTTGGAAACATAAAGCATGATATTGCATATGATGACATTGATTGCAGCTCTGCTTTGACAAACACCTCTTTACCTCCATTAGATATCCATTTATGACTCAAACTCTGTATTCTTTGCCTCATTTTGTCCGCGAGCTGAAGGCCTTTTTCTTTCCTTTCTCGATTACCATTGGTAAACCAAGATATTTCTCTAGGCTATTTGTGACTTGAATTCCAAACATGTTCTTTACTATTTCCTGCTAATCTTTCCTAGTGTTCTTGCTGAAAAACAAACTTGATTTATCATAATTGATTTTCTACCCAGAATGTTCTTCATAGATCTGTAACAAGCGTCACTTTTTCGCACTCAGTCTGTTTTGTTTTTATGAACAACCAATTATCATCTACAAAAAATAAGTGAGTGATTCTTGGGCTATTCACACTATTTCGGACTCCTTGTAGCATACCTTTCCTTTGAGACTTGGCTAGGAGCGTTGATAAACCTTCTGTACATATTAAGAACAAATATGGTGATAAGGGGTCCCCCTGTTAAAGGCCCTTTTTTGGAAATATAGCATCAGTCACATAGTCGTTGAAAACCACATTATACTTGATAATTCTCACACAGCACATTATAATTGATATCCATCTTTCACTAAAGCCTAATTTCCCCCGTAACTACTTCGATAAACTCTCACTCTACCCTATCATATGCTTTGCTCATATCCAGTTTATGGCCTTCCATCCCTTTCTCTTTTTTTTTTTTTTTTTTTGAAGCCTCAAGGCATGCAAGAGCTTATATGCTACAATGACATTATCTTGTTGTTAGCCTACTTGGGACAAAAGCGCTTTGGTTTTCACTAATGCAAGAAGGTAACACATGTTTCAACTTATTAGCTATAGTCTTAGCAATAATCTTATAAAGAACATTGCACAACTAATTGGTCAAAACTATGTCATTTTTTTTGGATTAATCATCATACGTATGAGCACTATATGTTTGTGATTTATCTCATCTAACTTAATGTCCCTGTTTAGCACTGATAAACAAAAACTAGTAACATTCGATCTTATAATGTGCCAAAATTTGTGAAAAAATAAAGCAAGCATATCGTCCGGTCTAGGTGCTTTTGTTGGGTAGATTTGCTTTGTGGCCTCATATATCTCCTCAACAATGAAATTTGACAAGAGGTAATTGTTCATCTTGTTTGTTACTCATGGGGTTATTGTCTTTAGAATTTAATCTAGATTGGCTATCAGTTGAGTCTTAAAAAGCTCCTTGAAATACTTTATAGCCTGCTTAGCCACTTTCTATTCCCATTTGTACCAATCACCCCTCTTATTTTCTAGAAAAACAATCCCATTCACTCTCCTCCTGTGGGACACTCAGATAAAAGACCCAAAATGGCCCAATAAAAGACTTGATAAAAAGTTTTTTAAAAGCCTGTTAATGACCTATTGTTGGCCATAAAAAAAATTTAATTAAAAATTAATTGAAAAATAAAAATAAAAATATATAAAAACTTTTTTATAATAGTAAAAAAATTAGAATATATATATAAAATAATAATAAATGTTAGAAAAGGCTAATTTAAAAAAAAATGCTAAAAAAGCTTGGCCTAAAATCACCTAAAATGGGAACCAAATTAACCATAACATGGCCCATTTGATGGCCTACCAAAAAGGCCTATATGACCTTAAGTCTTGCATGAGAATGAGGAAGCCCTTGGGCTAAGCTTAGTTGCATGAAAAATAAAGGCTACATAAGGACATGAAAAGAAGGAAAAACTGAAATGAAAAATGCATGCCATAAAGTAAAGCACATAAGAGGTTGTGAAAAAAAGGAAAAATCATGCACGAGAACATGGGGTGTAAGAGGATGGCGAGCAGAAAAATTGAAGAGGAATGTGAAAGAGAAAAAAATGAAACCAAAAACAAAAAAAGGAAAATAAATAGAAAAAAAAGAGCAAAAAGAAATTAAAATCATAAAAGAAGAGACCAAAGAGAAGGGCTGGCAATGTGGGTACATGCACTAGAAACCAGTAGCAATGAAAAGAACAATAGAGAAGCGAAGAAGAACAGAAGAAAAAGAAAACAAAATGTGAAGAAAAAATTATGCTGTGAGCGACAACAAAGAAACACTGTTTGTGTTAAGTTTGAACCTGAAGGCAATCCTGTAAGGACAAAAAAAAGGGATGATTAGAGGCAAAGGTAAGGGGTGTTCTTTGCATTTACACTTTGACATGCAAGTTAGTAAAAATCAAGTTGGCAAGAAAGTAGGAAAAGAGAGAAAAGTGAATGGAATGAACCTATTTTCATGGTGTCTGAGTCTTCATATTTATAAGTGAACTGAGGGGGACCATAAAGAACAATCAGGATAGGGTCGAGCTGAGGTGACACTGATTATGTTAGGCTGACCTAACAAATGACAAAGATACCCCTAATTGTCTACTAAAGGCTTTGAGAAGAAAAAGACCATTATACCCTTTTGACCATTAAATACACCTAACAACTATTTTGTTTTAATGGATAAATAAGCCTATGGTATTCAGATATATCTATTGCCTCCCTTTTTTTATAGAGAACTACTTGGCAATCACTAGCATTAGCCACCATTAGAAGGCTTCCAAATATCAAAATAGTAAGAGCTGTTGTTCTAGAAAAGCTATTCACAGTATAATTATCCGCAAGACTGAGGTTAGCAAGAAAAAATAATTTTTGAAGGGAATTCTCAACCCCTTCTAAGAAAACATCATCAACTACACAAGTCTGGGAAAAATTAACATCTTCAAAAAGGAATCTAAGAGCATTTTTCCTTATATAAGCTGCTACCTTTGGACCTTCATGACAATCAAACACCTCATAAAAAGACTAGGCTTGAAAAACTTGAAAAGGGATCCTAAATGTGAAAATAGATCATTTATTCTAATATGTTCATCTTTCATGTATCTCTTCGATCCAATGTTAGCAAAACTACTTGAACGGATGCTTAGGATAAATTGCAAGATGGTAGATTCAGTACTTAGACCTGGGACTTTTTCTAAAGATTTCACATCCAGTTGAGAGGTGGATAAATTGGCAAAAACTAACTCAACAAAACAAGCTTGTCCAAACTTCGATGAAAAAACTGTCGACGTTTCATCAATCTCCTCCATATTACTTTCTTTAGCAAAAAAAGTAACATCCAACACCGGCACTCTCTTTTGACAAACAACCTCAGCTTCAACTACCATTTTTCTTCCTTTTTCAAACAATTATCATAACCAAACACAAAAGTGCCACAACAAAGCGTCTACTCTTTAAACTCAAATAAAATCGATTTAGATTTTTTCTTCACAATAACTAGGAGAAATGATTTTTTTTATAATTTTTTTAGGTAGCAAAAAATGATCAAAGCTAGTCATCATTCAGAATTGACCTCTTCCTACAATGTCGACCTTCAATGAAATATGCAACCATTTGCCCTACATCAGGGATATCGGTAACAAATTTGGTAATTTGATACTTAAACCACTTGATGGGAGGACGTGTTAAGGGCACATAATGGTCAAAAGGGCATAGTAGTCTTTTTTCCTCTTTCAGTCTTCAACAAACAACCAAAGATATCTTGGTCATTTGTGTGACCTGATATGTCAAATCGATTTGACATCTCCAATGTACTTCAGCTTAATTTTATCCTAATTATCCTTTTTTTATCCCCCTCAACTTACTTATAAATATGGAGACTCAAGTACTACGAAGCCAAATTTATTTAACTTATACCTTTCTTTCCTTCTTACTTTCTCACCTCTTTTTTGACTTAATGCTTACTGATTTACACATCGGAGTGCAAATACAGAGAACACCCCTACCTTTACCTCTAATGTTCTTTTCTTTTGTCCATACAGGATTACTTTCATGTTAGGGCTCAGCACAAGTAAGTACCAAGAAAAACAAATAGCAAAAAGGAAGGTTGTGATAGAAGTAGACGGTGATAGCAAAATAAAATAAAATAAAAGCAAAAAAAAAAAAAAACTAAAAAGGAATGGGAAGCAAGAAAAGCAAAAAAGAATGATAAAATCAATAGTAGAGGAAAGGAAAGGAACTAAAGAAAAAAAAAAAAAAATAAGAAGAAATAAACTTGAAACAGTGAAGCAGTAATAGCAAGAGAGCTAGATGAAAGAGGTAGAAGTAGAAGGAAAAAATGTAAGGAACAAAACTAAACTGGTAGCAGCATAAACTGGTAACAGTAGAGAATGGGCAAGCAAAAAAAATACAAAACATAAAAATTAGAGTAGAGAAAAAAGAGTGAGAGGTAGTTTTTTTTTCTCTTCCTCATTTCTTTCTTAATTATATGAATCTATTTAATGTATGTAAGTTGTTTGAACCAATAGTACTCTATTTGTGACAATAAAAAAGGTTTTTCTTTAGATAAAATAAACACTTTCACAATAGGGAAAGAGGGAATGCTTGTGAAACTTTAAAGCACCAACATAGAGTGAATATAGATTCATTCTTGTTGTATAGTCATCTATTTGTTTGACAGCTTAAAGTTTATCTTATGCTTGGTTTTTTTTTTTTCTACATGGGATCTATGCAAGGAAACTTAAAGCTTCCTTCCTTATACGTTAGTTGTTTTTTTTTTTTTTATGCAAGCTGTTATGGAGGCCTCAAACTTCATCATCATGCCATGCTTATTTATGGTTGTTGGTTTTTGAATGTAAAAGAAAAAAGTCTGTTAATGAAACCCGATGGCATAAATGTTAAAGGTAAGTTTAAAATTTTCAATTTATTGTTTTGGTGTTTGGCCTACTATTAGGTGTGTGTATATATATAAAAACATAGGAAAGGTTGTTATATAGAAAATGTGGGCCGACAAGGGCTTGATATTGTTTTGTTAAAGAAAATTTGAATTTACAAGAAAGTCATAACTATAGAATATAAAATACTATAAAATAAATAAAAATAAAAATAAACATATTAGGTAAAAACTTAGAATTATGAATGATTATATGGTCTTTTACTTCATAATTGATATCACTTCTATTATCATTCTCGTTATCATGCCTACCATCATATAATTATTTTGGCCTATGTTTAATGTTGATTGATTAATGATGTTATCTATGTATTAACCTTTAAATTGGCATGCTTATGTTCTTTGATTATATTTTATGTGTTTTAGTTGTCATTTGCACTAATAATAAATATAACAATAATAATAACTACTAAAATTTTAAAGTCCTTGCTTAAATGTTGGAAGGAATAAAAATCATATTTTAAATATAATAATTCCACCTAGATGTTGGAGAATTATTAAACAAAAATGAAATTCGAAACCTTAATCTAAAACCCTAAAATGAAACCTTAAAATAAAATCCTAGGTGAAACTAAAAGCTTAGGTGAAACCTTGAAACCCTAAAATGAAGTTTTAAACCTTTATCCATTGAAAACCCCAAGACCATCTCAAAATTCAAGGTTTTATGTGAAAATTTTTTGTGAAATAATTTGTTCCCAAATATTGCCTAAATGATAAGGTATTTAGGAAATTTTATTTTATTAGAATTTTCATATAATTTTTTTAAAAAATAAATTAAATAAAGAATAAAAATAAAAAATAAAATCTTAAATATAAAAAAGTCACCCCCAAACTCTGCTTAGAGGTTGGATTGTCCCAGTGGTTCCTTTATATTTAAGAATCTGATCCTGAATTTGCATCTTTTTGTCATTTAGGACACATATTTAAATCTATATTTGCATTTATTGCTCATATATATATATGTTTATTTTAATTATTGATGTTCTTGGTTAGCTATTTAACTATTTGATTATTGTTTTAAAATTTTAATTTCAAAAGTAAATAAATAAATTAATTAAAATAATATTTCATAAAATATAATTTTTTATATTTGCTTAGATGTTGAAGGGTCACCAATAATTATTATTTTTAAATAATATTATTTTTATTTTTTAAAGAAATGTTGTGGTAAATCTTAGACGAAAAAGGATTATCTTCTAATTCTACCTTTATGTAGGAGAATTTTAAAGTATTTTTTAATTTGACGATTTTCACAATATTTATAAATAAATATTTTTAAATAATTTTATTTATTAAAAATAAAGAGAATTATAATTAAATTTCATATAAAACTAATTGGTACCAATTTTTAAGGCCACTATGGGATACTAATCATTCCCCACACATCACTGACTCCAAAACCCAATCCTGTTTTCGTAGATCAAAATTATATTTTTAATAAACTTTAAACTCGTTTTATTATTTTACTAAAAAGATAAAATTTTGAATGACTAATCACACCTTAAAAAAGATTGATGGTAATTTTTTGTGTTTTTATGATTTTAAATTTTTACGTCTAATGATCAAATCTTTGGATCGATGCATTATGACAATGGTTAATCATAAAACCTTGACAAGCGCTACTCATTCCCTACCAAGTCCTTGACCACTGTATCTATATGATATATCGAGTAACTCAGCAACCGTGATTCACATCTTTCTTCCAGAGTATTAACAAACTTCCACTTTTCCCGTTTCCATCTACCCCAAACATTCCATGCATTTTGCATCTCTTTCGAACTCTGTCTCGTTTAGCGACATTGGAGATAGTTTTACTTAAGAAAACCACTTCAGGATCTTCTCTCTTCAGCATATTCTGTAAAGCTCGAGCTGCTCTTGGGTTCATAAGTCCACGACGGTTCCGAGCTATACATCTCATTGTTCTCAGTGGGACTGGGCTCCAGCACTGCCGTTTGTTCTGATGTACCATCTAATTCCATCATTGCATCCTTCATGCTTTTTTTCTTTACTTTGTCTATATCCATGTCCGTAGCCCCTTCCGGATCCTACTTCCATTCTCAGCTTTTGTGGTTCTACTTTGGACACACGGGCCATCTTTTTCCATCACATCCCCCATTGGTTAGTCATGATTTCTTCTGTGTTGCAAGGGCTCCCCTCGCTTGGTTTCTCTTCCATTCTGCTGTCAACTTTTTTGGTGTAGTTTTATGGCCTCCGATCTTTCCATATTCATGCAATTTGTCATTATTGTTTCTCTCTCTCTCTCTGTGTCTCTCTTGTAGCATGGGATCTTTGTTGGCTTCAAGTTGTTTAAAAGTTTCTCATATATAATTGTGGTTGAGACCTGGCAATCGTGTGTCGGGTTAATAGCTTCTCCCTGGCCCATGGTCTGGCTCGTTTCACGATTGCCTTGTTCTACTGCCTCCCTTGTTACTTGGTTCCCACTCCCTTTTGACATCAAAACCCTGTCATTTCTTGCCTTTTTATTTTATCCTTTTCCCATCTTTCCTCATTTGAGTTCCTGATATTTCGCTTCTGATCTTCATCATTTAAAAAAAAAAAAAAAGAGGGAATCATGCTGATGCATATCCTGTTTTTCTCGTATCCTATCACAACCCAACTCTCTTGTGTTATCCAGATGTAGTCTGCGAGCCACCCCTCCTCCGTCAGCCACAGTGGCTTGTTGTCCCCCGTTTACTTTGTTCCTCCCTTGGATATTAACATCTGGTGCCATCTTTTGACCGTAGCTTCCTGTCTCCCATGCAGAATCCTTGTATTTTAGTGGTGAAGCTCGAAGCCATCCACCATATTGTTTGCATTATGTTTTTCCTCCTCCCAATTGTGTCATTTTATCACATTCCTCTTCAACGTGCCCGAGCTTGCTGTAGGTGTAGATACCTATATGTATCCGGGTCAATAAGATTATTCTTAGGGTTATTTTTATAATATTATTATAGTATATTATATGGCACTATATTATAGTATTATTGTTATATTATATATTATTATTATTATGATATTTATTATAGTTATTATTATAGTTATTATTATTATTATTATTATTCCTTTCTTCTTAACTGCCGATCGAATAACTGAAATTGGAATTGAATCCGAACAAAGGGTCAATCCGAGTTTAAATCAATGAATTTTCCAATCAACAATGAACCTAGACATATTTTGAGGTTCGGGCAGAATCAAATCTCAGGATTCAAGCTTGAATTGATTCTGTCTGTTTCTTAAAATCTATCCTAAGAGGACCTATAAATTGGATGGATCATTACAGAACAAGATAGGAGGTGGATTTTAAGAAGAAAAGGTTGATTTTTGGAGAATGGGTGTTCTGGAATTTTTTTGGGTAGAATAGGAGTGTTTGGGATTTAGATTTCTAATTTTGGTTTCACTTGAAAGATTCTGTGCTAGATTTAGGTTTCTAGGGTTTGGATTTGGATTTTGGAGCATTTTTTAAGAAATATGGGTAAATCTACAAACATTTGGGATTTTTTTGGAAAAATCTAGATTTTTAGGAAAAACATGAAATTTTCAATGAATTTTTCAGTGATCGATTGAATTTTTCGGCCAATTTTAGGTCAGATTTCCAGAAAAAATGGGTTTTCCAGTTTTTGATTGAATTTTTCGGTGACCTTCCCAGAAACTGGTTGAATTTCCAATTTTCGGTTGAATATCCGATAGAGTTTCCTAAAGAGAGGTTAGAGCTTCTCTGTTTATAGAAAAGAGAATGGAGTAGCTTTCTGAGGAGAAAGGCTGGGAATTGCCATTTATATGAAGCTAAAATGGTAGCGTTTTAGCAACCTAGGATCCGCGCACTGATCCGTACTTTAACCCGACCCAATCGCGAGTTTCCTTTTCATTTTATTTTTTTTTAATTTTATTTATTTATATTTTTTAACTTATTTTATTTTTAATTTTTAATTTTTTGGGTTTATTTTTGAGAAATTTCATAAAAATTGTTTCTATTAAAAAATGATTGTATAAAAATAAAAAAAAAATCTTTTCAGTTAATTAAAATAACAAACAAAACGAAAAAATCTTTTTCAAGTAAATTTTCAAAAAAATCTTTTAAAGTTTTTTTAGAAAAAAAATCCTTTCAATAAATAACCAAAAAGGAAAGGAAAAAATCATTTTTCAATTCTTACAAAATAAATTCATGGAATTCTACCAAACTATTGGAAAATTTTTGTGGAATCCATGAAACTATTGAGAAATTCTATAAATTAGTTTTCAAAAAAAAATAAAAAATTATATAATAAAAAATAAAAACTAAAAACTAAATTTATCCTCTAAACTATTGGAGGATTGCTTTGAAATAAGCCCTACCAAACTATTGGGAGGCTTTACCGATTTTTCTAGGATAAAAATTAATAAATCGACGATAGAGCCTCTTCAGAATGAACACTAGTTTTTATGAATACTCATGAGGTGAGAAAATTATTTTAAATTGCTATCAAACTATTGGGATAATTTTAAGATTAATTTTCAATATTAAATTATTTGGTAAATCATAAAAATGATCAAGGCTTGGATAATTTGAAATTAAATCGGTGTCATCCTTTAGGTGGGCGTTATGAGGGTACTACAACCTTTTTCATACATTACCGACTCCCGAACCTAATATCTATTTTCGTAGACTAGAATATGTTTCAGGTGGTTGATCACACCTAACCAAAAAAGATTGGTGGTGACTCCTTTCCTCTACATCTAGCGATGGTCCACGAATCTATATGTTATGAAGTTTGGCAACTCCATTGAGGATATGGAGAGTCAGGCCAGTAAATGATTCCTTATTATCCAAGCCTTGTTTAATAAACTTGAAATTTATTTTCTTTCTTATTTTATTTCTTTTCATTGCTTATACTTATTTTAGTTATTCATTTATTTACTATATATATCTGTCATTCATTTGTATGTGTATAACATAAGCCCTCCACCCAAGCTCTACCTTTATGAGGGCGTCAAATACCTATGCCCTCATGAGATTTCATGTCTCTGTATGGGTCTAGAAACACTTTCACTCAGATTGACCCTTTTTCACTTGTAGCCTATGATAGACGAGAATTGGGGTGCCTTACTAGTTTGTGATGGACGATGATATAAGGAACAATTTAGGAACCTTTTAGAATCAACCCAAATCGCATATAGTTAACCCTAAAAAGCCTAACCATAGATAGAGCCTTATCCTCCCACCCTTCATAGTTAACTTAAATCTAGGATCATGTTGTTGTTTTACTTGCTTTTATAGTGTTTATTCTTTATTTTTTGATATGACTAATTAATTTTTTATGTCTTCTTTTATTTTTTCTTCTTGCGTATATTCATAAACATACATGCAAATTGCATATTATGCTTACTAACTCTTTTTTTTTATGTATGCATGCATTCATTCTCATCCAAATTTGATAGATCTATAAACATCATTCTAAATTTGCACCATAATTATAGGAAATCAATGTTTAATGATAGCTTAACACTAGTACTACACTCAGGCTAGAGCCAAAAAAAATAGAGCAAGACAATGTAGATCAACTTGAAAGAATAGAAAAGGCTCAGGAGACACTTGAAAAAAATTGAGCAGAATCTTAAAAGCTTTGAAAAGGGAAATAGAGGAAAGGCAACAAAAGAGGACATCTCACATGAAGATACTAAGCCACTATATTCTCTAGGTTTCAGCCTACATCAGACTCAGACTATTCCAAGCTTTCATCAATAATAAACCATGTTTCCAAAATTTAATCAAGGGATGTTCAGAGCTATACCAATCATATCTTCACTAAAAAAGTAGATGAGCCAATCCAAACTCCCAAAATAGACAAGACTAAAAAGAAAGAAATGTTATAGACAGTTGTACCCCTTGAAAACTCTAATACCAATCAAGCCATGAGTATAATTGAGGAAAGATTATGGGCTATAAAGGGCATTGATTTTTATGGATCCATAGATGCTACCAACCTTTATCTAGTTCTAGATGTTGTGATTCTTCCAAAGTTTAAGGTACCAAAATTTAAGAAGTATGACGGTATCAAGTGCCCCATCATGCATATCACAGTGTATTATCATAAAATAGTAGCTCACGTTAGTAATGAGAAGCTATTCATGCATGTGTTTCAAGATAGCTTGATCGGGTCTACTACAATATGGTATATCCAACTAGATAGGACCCACATTAAGTCATGCAATGATCTAACTAGATCTTTCATTAGCCAATATCATCACATCATAGATATGGCTCTTAATCACTTTTTGTTACAAGGCATGAAGAAGAAAGCATCTAAGTTTTTCAAGGAATATACCCAAAGATGGTGGGATGTCGCTGCTTAAATGCAACTACCTTTAACTAAAAAAAAATAACGATTTTGTTTGTAAATATTTTAAAGTCACCCTATTATAAAAAAATTATAAGAACGTAACAAAAATCTTTGTTGATATGGTAATCTCAAGAGAGATTATTGAAAATGCCATCAAGAGTGACAAGCTTGAAGAGGGAAAGACTGATAACGCCAATAAAGGTGGGATGCCTAAGAAAAAAGAAGATGAAGCCCAAGCGATGAGTTTTGAGGGGCAACAATCCAGAAATTATGCCCCATATCCACCATATGTTTATCCTGCTTATTATCTAATAGCCAATAATGTTGCATAAGTTCTTTACCAGCCTTATCTCCCAATCATAAGCAATATTGCTCCAAGTCTTCCTTAATCAGCTTTTCAAGCACCTGTATATGGGCCTAATCCTGTTACTACACCATTTTTAAGGCCTAACAATCAAGTGAGAAATTTAAGAATATCCAAAGACAATCAAGATAGGGCTAACATTAATCTTATTCCTATAACTTATACTAAGTTATTTTCAAAATTGGTTAAGAATGACCTAGTATCCCTAATCTTTTTGGAACCATTGAAGTCACCCTATCCCAAATGATACAATATTAATGCCACATATGGCTATCATAATGGGCGTGTGGGTCGCTCTATAAAAACTTGCCCTACTTTCAAGCATAAAGTGCAAAGTTTAATTCAAGCAAGCTCGATAAGCTTTAATGAATCAATAAAGCAGAGTATCCATAAAGACTCTTTGCCTAATCATTCAAGGGCATGACTTTAGGAAGGCTAATTGAAACTGATTATCATCTTAGAATTTTTTGAGAATATGGATCTCTTTTATGTACTTGGATTTCAGTTTATTTTTTATTATTTTAATAAAAGTGATAGATATTATGCATTTTTATTTTTTTATGTGAATCACCATTATTTACTTTTACCTTCTCATACATTTTCCCATATCCATTCTTTAATTTCAAATAATAAATGTTTAGTTAGTCAGGCTGATAATTCATGACTCGATTTTAAAAACATCATTCATGATGATTTGATTGATAGATGAAGATTGTTGATTCATTTGAATTACTAAATAAAAAAAAGGTAAATTTGGTGAAGAATTTTGAAAGTGATGTGACACATGATCTTTGTGATTGTTCATTTACAAGCTTGTTTTTAGCCAATTAATATTCTTCATTAAGAGTATTCATGTTCAAAATGAGAAATGACCATCTTTTTTTATCTTTTAAAAACTATTATCCCTTGCTACCCCATTTGAGTCGATTGAGAATTTTTTTTAAAAACCCTAACCAAGAATCACTCCCTCACTAGGGGGCAAACTCGAAAAGTTTGGTTACCCTTTGTAACCTTAGGGGCAAAGCCTTTTGTTTTTCTTAGGAAAAGAAAAGAAAAAAGAAAAAAAAAATTTATAAGGCAAAATGTCAATGTGTGCCACCGAAAAAACAAGAAGAAAGAAAGAAAGAAAAAGAAAAAAAAATTGATGGGGTAAATTTTCAATATGCTCCACTAAAAAAGAAAAAAATAAAGAGAAATTGTTGAGGCAAAATGCCCGTATGCTTCACCAAAGAAAAAGAAGAAGGAAAAAAAATAAAAAAAATTAATGGGGCAAAATGTCAAAGTGCTCCACATGAAAAAATGATCATTGGTTTAATGACTCTTCAAATATAATTTGGGCCTATTTTATTCCTTTTTTTGGCACATTTTACCCTAGCCTACGATATGTCCTTTAAAAGTCTATTTTTATCAAATGTGAATACTTGATTTGGAGAATCATGAATTAAATTAGGGCAAGTTTGTCTTGGGATTGTGTAAAGCTTTGATCAAAATGTCAACAAAGGAGAAAGAGAAAAAAATGAGAAAAGGTGTACAAAAAAAAATGAAAAAAAAAGCAAAAAAAAAGAGACAAAAGAAACAAAAAAATACAACAACAAACAAAAAAACAAAAAAAGAGAGCAAAAAGAATAAGAAAAGAGAAAAATAAGAAAAAAAGAAGACTTAAATTGAAAACTTGAAATGTGGTTTAATATGAAACTTGAAAAAAAATAACTTTATGTGAAAGTCCCCAAAATAAGGATAATGATTAGCTCAAAGATTGAAGATATTAATGAAATGTGTTTTTTAAGGATGATCTTGAGTTTGAGTTTAAATTTGTCTAAGCAATCATTATTTTAGATGTTAATGTCCTATTTGAACAAATCACAGCATTTTGCTTTTGTTCACCCTTGAGTTGTTCTTGATCCTATCTTTTGTTCTTCCAATAATAAAGATCCCCTTTCTTACCCTTCACTAAATGAACATTCCTCAAATGAACCGAGAAAATGTATTATGTTTGTCACTAATTTGAATGATGGTAAATAAATGAATGACATTTTTCATAAAGAGTTTTCCATTCTTTTGAAAGAAATTCAAGATGAGATAAATGAAAAGAATCATGAGAAAATTATTTACAAAGGGTAAATAAGATGACTCGATGATGAATTCAGTGATAGATTGGTTGACACAACTTATGAGTTGGGACCAGATGAGAAAAAAGACATGAATCAGTTAACACAGTTTGCTTTGAGACTATTAATACCAAAAAGTTAAGAAATACTGGTGGAGTCTTAAGAACCTTGTCACCACAATTGAAATTTCATGACATCAGCACTACATTACATTTGTATCTCAGATAGGGCGTACACTCACTTTATTCTATTATCACTACCCTTGATCTTAAGTCAATCTAGATTATTTCTTATGACTCGTCTTGATCATTTATTTTTTATCTCGACTCGATCTGGTCACTTCATTTTTGACTCATGGTTTCATCCTAGTCACTTGATCTTGACTCAGTCCAGATCATTTCTTATGACTCGTGGTTTTGTCTTGGTCATTTATTTTCTATCTCGACTCAGTCCTGGTCACTTTATTTTTTGACTTATGATTTCATCTCGATCACTTGATCTTGGCTCAGTCCAAATCATTTCTTATGACTCATAGTTTCATCTCGATCTTTTATTTTTTACCTCGACTCGGTCCTAGTCGTTTCATTTTTTAACTTGTGATTTCGTCTCGGTCACCTAATCTTGGCTCAGTCTAGATCATTTCTTATGACTCATGGTTTTGTCCTAATCATTTATTTTTACCTCGACCCGATCCTGGTTACTTCATTTTTGACTCGTGGTTTCATCTTGATCATTTATTTTCGACCTTGACTCAGTCCTGCTCGTTTTATTTTTTGACTCGTGATTTTATCTCAGTTATCAGATTTTGGCTCAGTTCAGATCATTTCTTATAACTCGTGCTTTCATCTCGATCATTTATTTTTTATATTAACTCAGTCCTGGTCACTTCTTTTCGACTCATGATTTTATCCCTATCATCAGATCTTAGCTCAATCTAGATTATTTCTTATTACTCGTGGTTCTATCTTGGTCATTTATTTTTTACCTCGATTGGGTCTTGGTCACTTCATTCTTGACTCGTGGTTTCATCCTAGTCATTTTTACTCACTGATTTGACTCGAGCAAATGGGTGTCTAGGTTTTGCATTATCCTTGTCTGACAGAAACATGTAAAGAGAGACAGCTGTAGACACTCATATGTGTCCTGGGTCAATAGGATTATTCTTAAGGTTACTTTTATAATATTATTATAGTATATTATATGGCAATATATTATATATTATTATTATTACTATTATTATTATGATATTTTAAATAGTATATTATTATTATTATTATTATTATCAAGATTATCATTATTTTTTTTTTTTTTTTTTTATTTTTCTTTTCTTTTTTCTTAACTGTCAATCAAATAACTAAAATTGGGAATCAAATCTGGTTAAAGGGTCAATCAGAGCTTAAATCAAAGAATTTTTCAATCAATAATAAACCTAGACATATTTTAAGTTTCGGGTAGAATCAAATCCCAGGCTTCAAGCTTGGATTGATTCTGTTTGTTTCTTAAAATCTATCCTAAGAGGACTTATAAATTGGACGGATCATTACAGAAGAAGACAAGGGGTAGATTTTAAGAAGAAAAGGTTGATTTTTGGACAATAGGTGTTTTGGAATTTTTTTGGGCAAAATAAGAGTGTCTGGGATTTGAATTTTTGATTTTGGTTTTGCTTGAAAGATTCTGGGTTAGTTTAGGTTTTTGGGGTTTGGATTTGGATTTTGGAGCATTTGTGAAAAAATTTGGGCAAATCTGTAAAAATTTGAGATTTTTTTGAAAAATCTGGATTTTTTGCAAGAACATGAAGTTTTTAATGAATTTTTCGATGATTGGTTGAATTTTTCAACCAATTTCTGGTTAGCTTTCCAGAATCCAATGAATTTTTTAATTTTCGATTCAATTTTTTAGTGACCTTCTCAGAAACTAATGAAATTTTCAGTTTTCGATTGAATCTTTAGTGAAGTTTCTTAGATAGAAGTGAGAGCTTCTCTGTTTAGAGAGAGAAAAGGGCTGGCTTTCTGAGGAGAAAGGCTGGGAATTGCCTTTTATATGGAGCCAAAACGGTAATGTTTTAGCAACCCAGATTGCACGATGACTTATTGACCCGTGCGTTGACTCGTGCTTTAACCTGACTTGATTGCAAGGTTTCCTTTTTTTCATTTTATTTTTATTTTTTTATTTTATTTATTTTATATTCTTTAACTTATTTTATTTTTAATTTTTATTTTTCTAGTTTTATTTTTGAGAAATTTTGTAAAAATTGTTTCTACTAAAAAAATGATTGTATAAAAATAAAAAAAAATCTTTTCAGTGAATTAAAAAAACAAACAAACAAAACAAAAAAATCTATTTCAAGTAAATTTTCAAAAAAAAAATCTTTTAAAAATTTTTTAGAAAAAAAATCCTTTCAATAAATAACAAAAAAAAAAAAAAAAATCCTTTTTCAATTCTTACAAAATAAATTCATGGAATTCTATCAAACTATTGAGAAAATTTTTATGGAATCCACCAAATTATTGGAAAATTCCATAAATCAGTTTTCAAAAAATAAAAATAAAAAATTATACAATAAAAAAATCAAAAATAAAAGTAACTTTATCCTCTAAACTATTGGAAGATTGCTTTGAAATAAGCCCTACTAAACTATTAGAAGGCTTTGTTGATTTTTCTAGGATAAAAATTAATAAATCCGATTATAAAGCCTCTTCAGAATGGGACACTAGTCTCTATAAATACTCATAAGGTGAGAAAATTATCTTAAATTGCTACCAAAATATTGGGATAATTTTAAGATTAATTTTTAATATTAAATTATTTGGTAAATCATAAAAATAATCAAGGCTTGGATAATTTGAAATCAAATTGGTGCCATCCTTTGGATGGGTGTTATGGGGGTGCTATAACCTTCCCCATATATAATCGACTCCTGAACTTGACATCTATTTTTGCAGACCAAAATATGCTTCAGGTGGTCAATCACACCTAATCAAAAAATATTGGTAGTAACTTTTTTCCTCCACGTCTAGCGGTAACTATACATTATGACAGTAGGTATAGCAAAAACTTGGCAGCCTTTCATAACTTAGCCTGAGTCTCCTTCGAGTTCCATTATATGGTTGCCAAAACAGTCATTCTTTGCGATTTTGTCACATCCATTTCAAATCTGATTCTTAAAAACCTCGACCACTCTCATTTATCTAGCATTGCATTTATCTCTTTAAGATTTCTTATTTTCCTCCAAATCCTTATTGTATTTCGATGGTTCCTTATGCCTAGTGGCAATCCATAAACACAGATCCAAAATGGTGCTTTATTGAATTTGTAGTCTTCTGGCTTTAAACTCCTATCATACTTATTAAAGAGTATTATTTACGTATCGAATGACTATGGTAAGCCATCCAAAACTCTCATTCTATCAATCATCATAGCAAAATTGAAAGGAATATATTTTCCTCCAAATCTACTATCTCCACTTGCTTAGCCAGTCACCATAAAAGCTTAAGCGTTCTTTTCATGGCCTCTTTATTATAAGGCCGCTTTGTGAATAACATTCCCACAAGCCATGCTTTTTCTTCTTCGTTCTTATTTTTTCTGTCACCCATATCTGTAACAACATGGTCCTTCTCTTCTTCTGTTAACTTCAAGTCTTCCACAATGAATCCAACAGATACTCCATCCCTTGTTTACTACACTAAAAACTTTAAGAAAACACTATCAGAATACTATCTGATAACTAAAAGACTAAAACTAATTATTCTTCAAGGATAATCTAACTAAGACGATCCTAAGGCAATAACTTACTTATAGGTAGAACAAGACTCCAATCCTCCTATAATAAAAACTCCAAGGAGACTATACTTAAATTTAATACATTCATATCTTTATTATTGAATCAAATACTAAGAATATCAGTATGATCTTTTAGTATATGAGCAAATAGGTACAAAAATATTTATAAAAAATAATACTTTGTCAAATAAACTATTCTTCTTTAGATGATATCATTTTCAAGATTATTATGATAATTTAATTGTCGAAGTGATCGTATTATTAAGGTGATTTTATCACTCATTTGGTTAACAATTATTAAATCTTAAAAATTAAAAATCATTATATTTGATATTACTAAAACTTAAATATTATTTTATTTAAAAATACAAAAATAATTATACATATTGTAATAGTTATACAAGTTAATGATTTTAATATTGTTTAAAGATAATAATTTGTAAAATATTAGTAATGTTTCATTTACTTTGTAATAAAATATAATTAAATTATTAACTTAAAAATAATTTATTAATATGTAAATTAATTTTTAAAATATAAATTATGTAAAAAGACATATGAATTAAAAAAAACTAATATATTAAAATCATAACAAAAGAAAAAATTATATTATGTATATAAAACATTAAAAAAATTTTAATGAAAGTACACAAATTATTTTTTAATTTTTTTATAACGATATTAGTTTAAATATATAAAATTTTACAATTTAAATAATTATAATTTTAAGAGGAAGAAAATTTTTAATTTATATATTAAATAGATAGTATTGACTATTGTTAATTTTATATATTATTTCACCTCAGTAATAAAAATCTTTCATCATTTTAATTGAAAATTAAATCATTCACTAAAGTAGTGATATGATCATTTTCGATTATCCAAATTACTGTCATATAAGATCATTAAATGTTTACCAGACACGATAATCTACTCATGTGTAAATCATTATTATTTTTAAAATGATTATTTAATACCAAACATTACTTTGGAGTTTAGACATTTCTTATTATTGATAAAGTAACAATAATAAACAATAAAAATCGAGTAATAATTGTCTAGAAAAAATGTAAAAAAAGGAACTGATTAGGCAATCACTTTTCTAAACACCATTTCCTTTCTCTAGTCATATAAATGTATATAGACTAAAAGATGAGGGGTTTATTTATATTAGTGTAATTTTTATAATTTTTTGAATTTTTTGATCAAAATTATTAAATTTAAAAATTTATTTTGAATCAAATAAATCATAAATTTAATTTTGATTTAAAAATCTAAAAAGATATAAGAATTACATTAGTACAAGTGAATCCCTACTCTAATATATATATATATATATATATATATGTTATGAGTTTATATTAGATTTACCAACAATGTATAAATTTTATACGATTTCATTAAATTACAAGTTAACACATAATCAATAAATAAATAAACACATATTATATATAAATATATATATATATATATTCCAAATTCCCATTATTAGTGAAAATATCTTTTTAAATTCCATCCAGATTTTTTTGTCTTAATTCAACGCCAATCCATTAGTTTTAGGAATTGGGCATCTCTTTCCAAAATTATCGATTTGACAATGTAAAAAAGCCTTACCTTTAGGCCTAACCTACTCATTGTTGGTTTCTATCTTTTTGACGGAAATCCCGGATGTGTTAAAAAAAATCAAGAGGGAAAAAGAAAGAAAATGTGAGAAATCAATTGAAAATAAGAAGATTCACCCATGAAATTACTATGTATTTTGATATTCTACCGATGAAAGAAAACTTGTTTAGGCTTTGATTATTTTCCATTACTGGAGTTGAAGAAAATTAAAAGAGATAAGAAAGGTCGAGAGGTTTGCTTGCATGGCATAAGTTAAGATAAGCAACTGGGCTGGGCTTAGCACGATGGATCATTGTTGGAGTGGGGAACAAATGGTCATATTTCATTTTGAATAATGACCGTCATGTATTCAATATTGGGGTTTGTGTGTAGTAAGATGCAAGGTCAACTTGTAAGTTAAAGAAATTGAAAGTTTCGTTTGAGATGGAGCCAAACAGGAAAAAAAAATCAAAAATCAAATTTATACAAATTTATAGGGATTTCAATGTGTAAAGTATGAAACAGATAAAATATTATCTATCTTTATTCTTTGATTTTTATATTATACTTTTTTTTGTACCTATATTGTAGAGATATTTTAAATCTATTCACATTTTCATCCTTATCATTAGTAAAAGAAAAAAAAGTAAAGTAAAGTAAAAGAAGGAAAGATTTTTTAAAGAAAAGAAAAATATATACGTGTCATTTGTTTGGATAGCTAAAATTAATAAAAAAAAAAAAATTTTAACAATCATCGTTTAATTAAATAATGGAAAGGAAAGTAAATGATTTATTAAATTATTTTTTTATTATAACCTTTGATAATTTTTATTTTTACTATGACGTTTACATGTTTATGTTAACGTATTTCATGTTTTCAATTTTTTTTTTTTTTGGTTTCAATGGGGACAGAGCCCTATATTAATAAGGGAGGGGAGAGGCTAGGGTCGAACCCCAACTCTGTCTTCTTTAAGGCTTACTTGATCACTAAGTCAAGCAGTTGAAGACTTCAATTTTCTTTATTTTTTTATAAAAATAGTCATCAATGAAATTTATGAAATTCATAAAATTAAGAGAAAAAAGTTAAAGACAATAAATTTATTGGTAAATTATGTTTTGTATTCTCAATCTAATTTTTGAGTTCAAAATTATACACTTTTAATTTTAAAAAATTAATAAGGATAAAATAATCATTTTATATTTTAAAATTTTTTTCTTTTCCTTTCCCTTCCTTTTCTTCCAATTTGGTGTAATTAAAAAATGAAGAAAATTGAGAGAAACCAAAGAAAGCTAAGCATACATTCTTTTCCTTTATTTTTATTTATGTCATATACAAAAAAGGGAAATGACTCTCCATTTCCTTTTGTTTCCTTTTCATTCTTTTTTTCTCTCCCCTTGCCTCAATCCAAACATATTATACTGATATTTAATAAATATAAATAATCTTTATATTAGTAGCTTTTTTTAAAAAATAAAAATATATTTTTAGCTTATTTTATATTTATCTTGCATATTTGTGTAATTCTTTATGAATATATATTAATAAATAAAAATATATTAGTTTTAATTAATTTAAAATAATAATTATATGATTTAATATAAAATCTATTTGCTAAATATATATATATGTAACGTATGGTTATGATATGAGATGAGTACTATATTATCCTTTCCTATTCTCATGTCCATTAAACTCGTTTTCATTCTCATCCTCATCTCCATAATATAATATCTATTTTTATTCTCATTTAGATAAATTATCGGATTCCTTATTAAATATGGATAAGATTGATATTTCTACGAACTTTTGCATTGTAAGTGCCGAGTTGAAATGATGGGCATGGTATCTTGACCTAACACAATTCTTAATAAAAATCGAGCTAAACAAGGCAAGTAATTGTAGCTCTAAGCCATGCTCGAATGACTCATTACGCAAGACAAGCCTCATATATTGTCTGTTCATTTTGCTATTTTTAGAAGCATATTATCTATAATTTTTTTATTACAATGCTATAATAATTTAATTAAAATAAAAATTTATGTAAAAATTCACTACTTATAAATATGAATTTTATATAAAATTTTGATAGATTTTATATTTTAAATTATGATTGATTAATTATATTGTAATCATTACAAATAATATCATCTTGCCATCTTTAGATATTGACGAGGAAAAAAGACAAAGAGACATGATTATGTGATGAGTATAATAGGAGACCTAACCAAGACTAATATTGAAATGGGATTTTATGTTTCCACCATTTGATAATGATGTAATTGCTCAAATTTTGTTAACAACGTTTATAATTTTAGGCGGGATGTTTAATTCTCAAATTAATGGATTAATCTTAAATTAAGGTAAAAAAATAAGGGATCAAAATGGAATTTATTAAAAAAATTAGAAGCCACAAAAATTTTTCAACATCAACTATATCAATTAATATATTACAGTTATATTAAAATATAATATATTTAAAAGTGATTTTTCGTATCAATTTTTGTATTAGATAATATCGGTTGCTTTTATTGATTTTGGTAAATTTTGATGACTTAACTTATTTTAGTCCATATGTGAATGTGAAATGTGTTTTATAATTTTTGATTTATTTTTTATTATTTGACTATTTTAACTTAATAAAAATAAAATTAATTGATAAAATAACTATTAAAAGTTGAGTTCTTTTATTTTTTACTATAACTTATTTTTTATACTTTATTTTTCAAATCAAAATTCATAAGCATTTCAATCTCATTCAAAAAAGCAATTGTATTCTCTCCCTAAAATTTAATAATTATGAAGTCAAGATCTTTTTTTTTTTCATATTTTTGCTTTTATCTTAATATTTACATAAGAAAAATATTCATTTAAATATCATATAATTAGATTAAATATTTAAAAATATCATGATAAATTGATGATATTGAAATTCATATATATTTATAAATATATTTATATTAAATTAAAAATTTTAAATAATTAATATTGACATATATCATTTTAAAAAATCAAAATATTATTCTATATTAACAACCTTGCACCATATCATGGGTTGATACGTGCAGCATAGCCCACGACAATCCGGAAACCAAAGTCCAAAATGAAAGCCATAAAGGGAAAATAGGAAGGGCATCGAGGGTAAAATTGTGATTAGGAGAAAAACAAAATGGGAAGATGCAATTAGGGTTAAGAGCTTCATCCTCTTTATAAATGTCAAACGCAGTTAGCATTTTGGATGACCTTCGGGGCAGCCAGTTTTTTTATTATTATTATTCTTATTGTCTTCTTCTTGATCTCGACTCTGGCTTTTTCTTTTTATTTTCATTATAAAGTTATAATGTAGATTTTGAAAGGTATTTGAATTTGTGGGCAATGATGAGGAATTAGAGAAAGTCATGCACCACGCTGATTCTATTATGTGCTGATAATATCTCTCTACCCATTTTTTTTTCTGAGCTCCTTTTCCCGTTTCTATCTTATTAGCGTCTTTTCTTTTCTTATCTTTTTTATTTAATTTTTATTGATTTTCCAGGATTTGATTCATCATCGTTAAACTCATTTTCGTTTTTTACCCCTTCAGTTTTTCAATTGAAAAAGAAAAATAAGGGAACCAAGTGATGTGATCTTCTTTAACGGGAAGATTGAACCATGATGCGGACCGTACAGCTTTTCTGCTTCTGGGGATAACTTTTGGTTTCTGATGGTTCCACTCTTTAAGTTATACATCTGTAAAAACAAACTGCCTCTAAAATCTTTAAGCAATGAACAACTGATAAACCAGCAAATACTGTTGACTCCTTTGAAACAAAAAATTAAGAACAATAAATTTAAGCTGATTCATTAGGCTTTTGACAGAAATCTAACAGTGGGTTTTCTGGTTATATACATGCAAAAAATACATGAGTTAAATGCGTATTTTGCAAGAGCAGAAGCCTTAAGTAAGGTTAATACTGCATGCCATAAACTATTCTTGTTTGGTTAATATTTAATGCCATTACTATGATCCCACTTTTGATAAACCTGGGTCCATAATTTGCTTGGTAAACGATTTCTCATGTTTCCTATGTACAACGTGTTGCTCGCAATTTTGGCAATAATGAATCATTTGATACCATAACCAAGTTCTTACCTACATCTTTATGTACTGTTTCAAATGCTCAGAAGTTCTAAAAACTTAACTGTCTATAGAAGCTGCATTAATCCTATTCTTTTTTGCTTTCTGTTTGTCATGCTAAATGTTTTTTTTTTTTTTTTTTTTTTGAGGAGAGGAGAATGATGATGAACTCATTCATACTTTTCCTCTCTGTGCTTTAATAGATATGCCATTTGCAGAACTCAGTCAATTGATCAGTGATGCACAATATGCAAACTAAACTTACCCCAAAGATTAACATCTAAAAATCTTGAATTTTTCTTTGATGATTAGACTATATCTACCCTGTGAAGTAATGACTTTATCTTCACCTACCTCCTAGTACTAATCAACCTTTCCGACCATGAATTTTTCCCAAATTCAGTTGACTAAGCTAACAATTTCTTTTTTAGGAAGAAGTTGCAGGGACAGTAGCTAACTTGATTTGAGTTCAAAGGTTTAACAGTCAACAGTCGGTTAGTCACCCAAAAAAACTAATGTATCTGTAATATGTTTATGTCATCCCACATAATGTCATTGCTTACACCTTTGATTAATCCAATATAGTATCCGTACTACTCATGAACAGTGCGTTGGCTGCTGCTTGGCTTTTTCCTCCATTAACACCTCCACTTGAACAATGTAAAATTTTCTCATTATTTTGATAATGTAAGAAGATTGTTGATACATTGAATGGCTGCTTAATATTGATGTTTGTGATTAATTAATTATAGTTTAACCAATAATTTATTCAAGTTCAGACTTTGATGCTGTGATACGCTAACACTCAGGATTATTATAATATGATGTTCGGTAAATTCTCCACCTATATATCCGTCCCCTCCAGTGCAAATAATCCTCAAGCAGATCTTCTGTCATTTCGGAAGATGGCGATGTCAGGTATTGAAGGAGACAAATATCGTTCTTATTTGCAGGGAGAAGGAGAGCAGAATACCAAATGGAGATATGGGTCTCCTCCAAATTATGCTGTTGTGAACAAGCTCTTCGAAGATGAAAGAACCAAGGTCTTCCCTTTCTCTCTGCCTCGTGCTCCGTCTGTAGTTTGCTTGTTTATCTATTGATTTTACCAATCTTCAATCTGTTAATGGTAGGTATGGCCTCCTGGATCACTAGAAGAAAAGGTGCAGAACCTTGTAAAGACATGGGAAATGGAGCTTTTCCACAAGTCATCCCTCGATGATTTCAAATCAATGGATGTAAAGAAATTTGTATTTGGCTTAAATGGTAATGCTAGAAGTTGAAACAGGCTGTACATGTACAAATGTTTTGTCAATCATACTAAATTAAAGTTGTTGATTAATATGTTGTAAAGGTCGGAAACCTTTAAACATGATGGACATAAAGAAGCTTGGAGGAGGCTATAACCCACACTTGCAAACTTCCCTTCCTGAGGAATTCAGGTGTTACGATCCTGATAGGGAAACAGCAGAATCATCTCACAGGGCGTTCATAACAACGTTTCCAAGAGGCTTTGCCTTGGAGGTTCTTAAGGTTTATACAGGACCTCCAGAGATTGTCTACAAGTTCAGGCACTGGGGTTACAATGAAGGTCCTTTCAAGGGGCACGCCCCTACAGGAGAATTGATAGAGTTATATGGAATTGCCATCTTTGAGGTATTTATCTGAGAAAATTTTCCCCCTAGTTCTTTCTGTTTTCATGTAGATTATTAGACTGTACTATATGTTCTGAAATAGGTGGATGAAGAGATGAAAATTGTGAAAGTGGAGTTCTTTTACGATCGTGGAGAACTGCTTGGAGGTCTCGTGAAAGGTGCCACCATGGATAGTTCTGGATTGGAGGCAGCTTCAAGCTGTCCTATACTTAGGAACACAGGCTAGAATCTTTTGCAGAATTCTACAACTTTAATAAATACCCTTTTGGGGTTGCTCTTTGTCCGTTAGAATAAAATACTATCAGCAAATTGCAGGTTTAGTTTTGTGCAACATTTCTTCTTTCAACCTCCTCAGGTTCCAATATTGAAATGAACGAGATGGGATTTATGGGAAGGAGAGGCCTACCTCTGATTGTGTAGTTAAAGAAAATCTTTAGGCATGAAAAGGAAAAAATATAAAATCTCAAACATGTTTCTTATAAAAAATGCTGCACACTTCCTTGGCAATAAACAGGCTACTTAGATAATGGAATATGGCCCTCATTTTTCTTCCCTCCAGCAAGGAGTTCAATGTATGAAGAATTTGATTTTAACTAGAACTCCTAAATTATAGATCTTGTCAAGGTTCATTCCAACTTGCTAATTAAATTATTAACAGGTTGTCCTACTGGCAATTCCTCCAAAGTACTTTGATCATTTCTCATAGTTATGCCGGGTTATTGCTTCCAGTTAATTTGTAAATTGAATCGTGTTGTTATTTTTGAAGCAAAGAAAACTTTACTCATTGTTACATTTCTTAACATCAGAAATATTACAATTTAAAGCTTAATTAATAACTACCCACTAAAATTATGGTCCTAAGATTAAGCCATGACCACCAGCATGAATAACAAAAAAAATAACCAACACCAAAAAAACAAGAACAATATGAAACATTCAACTAAGCAACATTCATGAATCCACATTAGCAGTCCTAAATACATCTTCTAACACTCTTCCTTGCTTTAGGAGCTGCAAACACCAAGTTTTGTCCTCAAAAATTCAAACTTGCTAACTGGCAGTGGCTTGGTGAAAACATCTGCAACTTGATCTTCTGTTTTACAATAGACAAGAACAATAGCTCCATTTTTTGTACTTCCCTTAAGAAGAATAATTTAATACTAAAATGCTTAGTTTTCTCGTGAAACACAGGATTTTGAAAGATAGCAATGACAGCTTGGTTGTCAACAAGAATCTTTGTGCTTTCCTCCAGCTCTATGTTAAGATCGATAAAATCTTCCTTAGCCACAAAGCTTGATTAACAGTAGCTGTTGCAGCAATAAACTCTACTTCAGCTGTGGATTGAGCTACAATTTCTTGTTTTTTCGAGCTCCATGAAAAAACACCAGAACCAAGTGTGAAACAATAGCCTGAAGTGCTCTTCATATCATCAATGGAACCTCCCCAATCACTATCTAAGAAATCAACCAGCTTGAACTCTTTGCTCTTTGTGTATTTAATGCCAAAATCACTTATGCCTTTCATATATCTAAGCACTTTGCAGCCTTGAGATGCCATTCACTTCCACAATGCATAAACCGAGATAAAATGCTTACAGCATTCAAAATGTCAGGCCGAGTTGCTATGAGAAACATTAAGCAACCAATCAGGCTTCTGAAATATGCCTGATCAATCTTCTTTGTTCCATCTTCTTTACAAAGCTTTTTCTTTGAGTTCATTGGTGTGCTCATTTCTTTACATTTTTCGAGTTTAAACTTCTTCAGAATCTCCTTGGCATATTTCTTCTGACAGATGAAGACTTCATGTTCATTTTGTTTGATTTCCATTCCAAGAAAAAAGATCTTCAATCCAAGATCTGTCATTTCAAAAAACTCTATCATCTCTTGCTTAAACTTTTCCACAATACTTGTGTTGTTTCCTATCATAAGTAAGTCATCCACATATAGTGAGATGATAAGAATGTCAACTCCATTGTGCTTCACATATAATGTTGATTCAGATAAGCTTTTGATAAATCCCAAGTTTTGTAAATGTTCATCAATCCTGCTGTACCAAGCTCTTGGAGCTTGCTTCAATCCGTAAAGTGCCTTTTTAAGAAGATAAACCTTATCTTTTTCTCCTTCCTTAACATAGCTTTCTGGTTGCTCTACATAAATCTCCTCATGCAGAAAACCATTCAAGAATGCTGACTTGACATCTAATTGGTGCACTTTCCAATTCTTTTATGCTGTAACGACAAGTAAAAGCTTGATGGTGTCGAGTCTAGTGATTGGTGCGAAGGTATCTGAGTAGTCCACGTTGAATATTTGAGCATATCCTTTGACCACGAGTCTAGCTTTATACTTGTTGATTGAGCCATCAACATTAAGCTTGGTTCTGTACACCCATTTGACTCCAATTACTTTTCTGTTTTGGGGTCGATCAACCAACTCCCATGTTTCATTCCTTTCAATCATGAATAGCTCCTCCTTCATTGCAACAATCCAATTTTGATCCGTCTTGGCCTCTTCATAATTTGTAGGTTCACACACAGCAATATTGTATCTTTGATAAACATCAGAAAGTAGTCTTGTACCTCTTATAGGACTGTCATCCATAGAGTGCACACCACACACTTCAGGTGCTATCGGGCGCCTATTACCAAAGATGTTCCATAGATATAGCAAGCAGAAAGCTGTCAATGCTCCACATACACCACCGAAGATGAACACAACAAGCACTCTCCAAAAATAATTGCTACCCTTGTGCTCTTCTGTCAGAGGTTTGAGGTTCTTTGTAATAGCCTCAAGATCAAGTGGTTGAGAATGCATCCAAATTGAAACCTGCCTTAGCTTGTTTGCGATACTCAAAAGCCTATTGGAGTAATCTTTAATCGTCTTGGAGTCATTCATTCTTTAAAGTTCAAATTCCTTAATCAAGTTAAGGACTTGCATCCCTTTAATTCTTTCATCTCCTTCATATTTATTCTTGAGATAATCTCATATCTATTTTGCTGACTTCAGAGATATGATATGAGTGAAGATGATGGATGAGACTACAACAAACAAGCAGGCCTTTGTCTTTGATTTTTTTATCTTCTTTTCTTTCTGCGCTTTAATCTGTGCCATGGGGAGATTGTTTGGAAGTGCAAAAATTTCATAGTCTTCTTCCACTGCTTTCCAAAGATCTAAAGCTTCCAAGTATGTCTCCATACGTACTGCCCAAATCTGGTAGTTATCTCCATCGAACACCGTCAGAGCAATTACAGAGAAACTGGCTTCGACTTTCATGACGCATCAAATCTCTTAAGAAGATAGCTCTGATACCAAATGTTGTTATTTTTGAAGCAAAGAAAACTTTACTCACTGTTACATTTCTTAACATCAGAAACATTACAATTTAAAGCCTAATTAATAACTACCCATTAAAATCATGGTCCTAAGATTAAGCCATGACCACCAGCATGAATAACAAAAATAGTAACCAAAACCAAAAAAATAAGAACAATATGAAACATTCAACTAAGCAACATTCATGAATCCACATTAACAGTCTTAAACACATCTTCTAACAAATCATTAATTCACAAGTACATTTCATTCATTCTCTTCTATTTCGCAAGGTAAATCAACCACTGATAATATGATTCCCCAGAGTAGTGTCAAGCTAAAACATTTTGATCATATACTTTTCAATTGAAACGGAGCTATATATTATTATCTTATATCCCAAGTCATCCAAAAATTTGACAATTCCATATTATATATGCAACTTTTTATGTGGTTGGTGAAATAAACCACGAAACCTTAGCCCTTGGGCCTCAAAGATTTCCACTACCAACTTTGACCGGTCACTCACCATAAATAGTTACTTATCTACTGTAGATTAGTCTAGTACGTATAATAAAATGTTAAAAGAAATCACCACTACAAATCACTGGTGTACCAGAGTGCTTGAAATCAATCAAGAGCTTAACTTTTGTTGTTTGAGAAGATGGCTTCACCAATCATTGATCAAGAAGACGAGTACTGTTCTTCTTACATGAAGTGGGTGAAAAGAACACCAAGTGGAAGTTTGGTGCTCCTTCTAACTATGATATTGTTAACAAACTCTTTGAAGAAGGCAGAACTAAGTTTTCTTTTTCCTCTGTAATATGCATGTGTGTATATATATTAGTGTATATATATATATGTATTCAATTTGTCGGTGTAACTGCCTGATTTTTCATTTTGTTGATGACAGATATGGCCTCCCTGATCACTTGAAAAAATAGTCCAGAACCTTGTCAAGACATGGGAAATGAAAATGTTCCATAAGATATCCTCCGATGACTATAAATTTGTTAATCTAGAGAATTATATTGTCAACATAAATGGTATCACCATTTTGTTTTTGTATTTTTTTTATCTCGGATTTATTTTATTATTGTTCAAAGGCAAAAAGCCTTCGATCATAATATTTAAAAAGGAAACCTTTGACTTTAGAAGAAATTGAAAAGCTTGGGGGAGACTATAAGTCCTTTATGCAAACCTCTTTATAAGATAATATGACGGGCTATAACGCAGAAAAAGAATCTCATGTTGCCTTTAGAGTAGTATTTCTAAAATGGTTTATGTCATGATTCATATCAATTTGTGAAGTACTATCTATTTTAACTTCACTAGATCTCATAGTTTTATCCAAAAATAAATCTCACAAGTTGAAAGTGATATAAACATTTATATCCCAAAACCTATTTTAGTACATAGTCGATGTAAGATTCATGACTCCTCTAACATCTTACCCATTCCAACTAGGGCAATTATATCTTTTCCCATTCTAACTTTTGAAGTATTAATCTCCCTAAGTCTCATAGTTTTATCTTACAAAAAGAACCTCATAAGATGTAAGATTAATAACTACTTTCATGAACAATAACATCCTTCCCATTCCAATTAGGACAATGACATCTTCTCACACTCCAACTTATGAGGCATTATCCTTTGATCCCATTGAGTCTTACGATTTTATCTCATAAAAGAAACCTCACAAGTTGCAAGTGATATAAACATTTATATCCAAAACCTACTTTAGCACACAATCGACTTGTGAGGTATCATCCACTGATCCCATTGAGTCTCATAATTTTATCTCACAAAAGTAACTTACATCTTGCGAAAGTGGTATAAACATTTATATCCCAAAACCTACTATAGTACATAATTTACTTGTGATGTATTGTTCGTTGATCCTATTGAACTCATGGTTTTATCTCACAAAAAAAACCTCACAAGATGTAGGATTCATGACTCTTCTAATAGACAATAACATCCTCTCCCATTCCAACTAAGACAATATGACATATTTCCTAACTCCAACTTGTGAGACATTATTCACTAATTTTATTGGATCCCATGGTTTTATCCCATAAAAAAAAACCTTACAAGTTAAAAAGTGGTATAAACATTTATATCCCAAAACCTACTTTAGTATACAACCGATGTGGAATTCATGATTTCTCACTAGGACAATAACATCATTCCTATTCCAACTAGGACAATAATATCATCTTGCACTTTAACGAGAGTTCACTGTTCTCGGTGAGACAATGACATCATCTCTTATTTTAACGAGAGTCTATTATTCTCGGTGGCACATCTAATACCCATAAAACTGATTCTAATATCAAATGTTATTATCCATACCAACTTCTAAGGTATTGTCCACTTTTGCCTTGTTAGGCCTTATGATTTTATCTCACAAAAATGCATCACAAATTAAAGATAATATGAGCATTTATATCCCAAGACTAATTCTAATACACATCCAATGTGGGATTTATTGTTCTTTTCTAGGACCATGATATCTTTTCCAACTCTAACGAAAGTCCACTGTCATCGATAACACATTGCTAGTATCCCAAAGCTGGCTCTGATACCAAATGACATTTGGCTTTATGTCATGTCCTGAAACCAATATGCAACATGGTCATATTACTTTAAAGTAAAACCTCAAAGTAATATGAAACATTTTTCACAATCATTAAAAAATTCTCAAATAAAGTAATATTTTTAAATTTTTGTATCTATAAACCAACTAAATAACAAATTTCTAAAAAATCAGTGTCAAATAATACAACTAAAAAATAATTATTTCATAAACTCTTATTTGCTAAATAATGTCTTCATTGCCCAGAGTCTTCTAGCTTCTCACAAGACTAAAGCATACTTATCATTTTAATCATCTATAAAAGGAAAGTAAAAAGAAAATGAGTAAATCACAACTCAACAAGTATAACCTCACACACCTTACTAGATCAATTATTATTTTTATGCATACATATAACTTATTTAGAAACATCATTCAATTATGCTTCCAAAACATTTAAGTAAACATTTAAAAAATTGATATCATATCAAACATTTCATCAATTACAAATCATAAATTATAGTCAACTACATGCTTTATACAAATCAGGGATCAATCTTTAAAATCATAAATCATCATTATCATCTGTTCATCATTAACTACAATCACTAATATAACCTGTGATAATGGTCATATTGATAATTTCATCCTTATGATCATTGCTAACTATTATAACCCATTAGCTAAAATTGTAAAACTAGTTTTGGTGTCGATGATCCCACTTTTCCAAATATGTAAATTCATAGTCATCACAAAATCATTATGTAAGAAAAAATCAATTTATCATTCCATTCATAAGCAAAATCCATTATTTATATAGTAAAATGAAAAATAATCAAATGCTTAATCCTATTTTCATATATCAAAAATAAAAAAAAAACTTTCACGCATTTAAAACATATATATGTGTAGGTTCAAAAATAAGTAAAGTGTATGAAATTCTACTTACCTCTTTTCAATTTCATCACCTACTTTTTTTCCCAAAATAATTAACGACATATTCAAGGTCATTCCAACATATTGAAAATTAATCAACCTTTTGTAGATACGCAATTTTATTTGGACAAATTGTAACAAATTATGATGTTTTTAAAGTTCGACTCAATTTGAATCCAGCATTGATAAATTTTTGAAATTGAATTCAGGATTAATTTGACCAAAATGCACCATAATCAAACTTGATCAAACAAAGTCAAATTTAGTTAAAATCGATCAAATTTGGTCAAATTAAGGTCAACTCTTGAAACTCACAATCGAATGGGATTATTAAGGTTTACGATTAATAAATTTGTGATTTTGATACATTCAATTATGATGTTTTTAAAGTTCGACTCAATTTGAATCCAGCATTGATAAATTTTTGAAATTGAATTCAGGATTAATTTGACCAAAATGCACCATAATCAAACTTGATCAAACAAAGTCAAATTTAGTTAAAATCAATCAAATTTGATCAAATTAAGGTCAACTCTTGGAACTCACAATCGAATGGGATTATTAAGGTTTACAATTAATAAATTTGTGATTTTGATACATTAAAAACTTGATTGCGCTTCGAAATGAGTAACATTATCAAAATATCCTTTAAGAATATTTTTGTAATTTAATATTTTCAATGTCTGTTATTCGTGAAAACCTCCATATCATATTTTGATATAATTTCGTGATATTTTATATATTAAAACCTTGATTATACTTTAAAAAGATTGAAATTATTGAAATACTATTTATGATATTTTTATAATTTGAATTTTTCAATCACGATTTTTCGTAAAAAAACTTCATATTATAATTAAATATTATTTTTAAATTTTTGATATATTAAAAATTTTGATCACAACTTAAAAGATATAAAATTATTAAAATACCTTTTAAAAATATTTTCAGGTATTATTACACCATCAGTATCAATTTTCTTACCTACCATTTCTTTCATAAAAAAATCCAACAGTAACTGACTAATATTCATGGCTGTGCCAAGGAAGTCAAAACCTAAACCAAAATTGGTTATCGCGACACACGGAGCTTGGGTAGGTGGTGGCGGGAGAGGTGTTGCATACACAAATGGGCTTTCTTTATTGTCATTGGAGAAGAGCTGATGGGTTTTTTCGGGAGATGGAAATGGAAGCAAATTAAATAATGAAAATAGTTTAATTTCTTTTTCAAAAAAATTCCTTCTTGTTCAGGGAAGGAAATCATGGAGAGTGGTGCCAGAGGCCGCAACCATAGTGTAGAATTTTGGATTCTCAAGATGCTTTGAGTTGAATCTAAAATTAATGAGAAAGAATTTGGGATGAAAAATAATTCGTGCTTAACGAGATTTAATTAATATGATGTGATAAGGTTGAATTTATTTAAAATTAGAAATTATGTCAATCGATTTCTTTTTTTTTTAAGATCATATTTAGGTTAGAATCGAATTTTTAAGCAACATTACCTTGACCTAAATATATATAAAAATATTTTTTATTATTTATTTAATTTTATATATTCTAATAAAAAAATTTATTTAATATTTTAATTTAAGATATTAACTTAATAAAAATATTATATTCATATATAATTAAATTATAATTTAAATTAAAAAATAATATTTTATAAATATTATATTAAATTAAAATTATTAAATTAATTTCAAATTGATTGCAGATTATGAATATATAAATTAAGTAAGATATAAAAAAATAATATTTTAATATCAATCAATTTGGATATAAATATTAAAGGAGCGAGTCGAGTAAAAATTTATTTTGACTCAATCCATTATCATTCTTAGAGAGAATGAGTATTTTAGAAAAAGAACCGATAAAAAAAAAAAAAAAGAAAGGGAGAAGAAAATGAGTGAAAAAATAAAAATTTCATTTATTATTTATTATTTAATTGTTTTTTAACATTTATAAATTTTTTTATCATCTGTTAAAGTTAATTATGCATGTATATCTTATGCGTCAAAAGTTTTTATTTAAGTAATCTAAAAATATCAAATGAAATATTATATACTTAATAGGGATTTGGGATTTGACTTAAGAATCCTAAATTGAAAATTTAGGCTTGATTGAATGAATGGAAGGATCCTGGTAACAGGGAATAGAACCAGGCATGGGGAACACTTTGCACTTTAATGCGTCAGTGGCTCCATTGAGATCCACACAGATTTGACGTAATAAATATGGTCCAAGGGATCGGTTTACCATCATAACGTTCCTTTTTGGAGTTTGAAAGAAGGGTATCTTGCTGTTGGATTTCCCGGGTAAGTGGATTATATCCATCAAGGTGATCCTAGATTTTTTCCTTTCTTTTTTTTTTTTTGAGTTGCTGCTCGTATTTCATGCCTGCCTTGCAGTTCTCTGTGAAACTTAGAACATTTTGTGGCCATTGTCTTTGAATAAGTTGAGTGTTTCATCTGTTTGTATTTGTTGGTTTTTGTGTGATTACCGTTCCCCTTCTTAGTTGTAGAAATGGAAGAACCTTGGGAACGTTGGTCTGATCATGATGTTGGTTAGCGTGCAACGGTTCTGTTCTCTCATGATCATGCTCTGAAAACCTCTGCTGGACTAATTTTGCCAATACTTGGATTTGCTAGAGAAGTTTGTGATTTCGAGAGATGATGCAAAATAACATCCTAGGCCGATGACAAAACAAAATAAAACTAACCATTTGGACGAAAAGGCTTAGCAATGTGATCTCATCATAGTATAACATAAGCAAGCAAAATGACAAAAATTCATCTTCTCCTTTCTATTAATTTTGTAATTGAAATTTTATTTAACAAGAATTTATATTATGTTGTCAAGTGTCCGTTTGGAGGTCTAGGTGGTGCAAGTATAGGATATCAAGAGAAGTACTATGCCCATGGGAGAGAACCTTGATAAGGAGAAGTCCCACAGTATCTAAACAGACCTTCAATTTCGGGGCATCCATTGGGATATGGGATAGACCGATGGAAAGGATCACGGCCTACTTTTTTCCTCTTAAGTGATCCCATACATCCATATGGATCTTGTTGAAATTGAGTCCTCACCAATGCCTCACCTTTCAAAGCTGCTTCTTTCGAAGTTGATGAAGCTGGGGTGCCTTTGTAGAAGAATCGAGACTCAGGAAACCCAATTGCAGTGCGATGCAAGTGTGCAAACCTCTCTTCCTTGAAATCATAACTTACAACCTGGTCCGAATACAATAGGATTAGTATAGATTTTCTTTCCAAAACTGGAGAAGCAAAAAGCATTTGTTCTAAATAAAGAACTAGCAAGTAGATATTTAAAAAATTAAAATAAAAAATAAAAAACAAGCCTAGTTTGAGGTAACATGTCTGGGAAACCAATGGGCTTCCCTCATCTTCATCATAGATGTACAAATGCAGAGCAAGCCACTACTAGTACAAACAGTAAGTACACTATTGAGTTCAAGTTTTTGATCAATATTTCTTTATGCCTCAAAATTATTCTTTGTCACATTAGAGATTAGTTGATGCAAAACATCCATCATCTGGTACTTGACAGATGGGAAGAACATGTAAAAAGCTTTATTGTGGAGTGATGTATACTATAGCTGATGCCTAAGGGCACATGTCAAACAATTTTTCCAAACAAGTGAAGATTTGTTGTGATTTAGACCTTAATCCAAACAATTAATTTGAAGCAGAAGACAATAAAAATAACCAACTTAGAAAAAGATTGATCAACCCTAGGCAACAGCCATTCAAGAAACTCAAAAATAAAGAAACGAAACAGTAAAGAGAAAACACAAACAATACACACAGTTTGGGAATCTATTCCTTACATCCACTGGGGCTTCAAAGAAAAAATTGACTATCAAAGAACAGAAATTACAATGGTCAAACTCTCCCCAAAACCCAACTTTCAATCCCTTGTTACTTATGTGAGATATCTGTGTTTCCCACCTTGATGGTGGTTATGCAACTAGACCACAAAACTCAAGCGCAAGACCTCTTAAAACTCAAAGCTCCCTAAACTTTGTCCTCTTTCCTTTTTCTTTTTTCTTTCTGTCAAGAACCTCAACCCTAAATCTCCCTTCTATCTTCACACATTTTCATTTCATTTCCCAAATTCTATTTCCTTTCCAAACTACCCTTAGATCAAGATACAAGGATTAAAGGAGCAAGGGCATAAAGGAGAAAACAAGTGAGACAGAAATTGAAAAAGATAATAAATGAAAAAGGTAGGGGGGCGTGATTACTGAGTTAAGGAACTGAAATTTTTAGCCATTTATGAGATTGCAATGTAAGATCCTTCTTTGTCCCAAGGATGTGACAAAAGAATGTAAGACCAAGGAGGTAGTCAAGGTCCCAAGGAGTTGTTTGCACGATAAGACACCATGGAGTTAGCAGGAAGGTGGAGTTTGTGAAAGAGTGTAGTAGTGAAGGAACTCTACATTCTGTCTCTTGGTTGTAAATGAGTGTGTTTTTTGTCAACATAATATATACACATACATATATATATTATGAGCTTAACTTTGATGTGGGTTCAGCTTAGGACAATTAGTATTTTGTTTCTATAAATTGGACTAGTACAAACGGTTCATCTAAGTGTATCAAGCTTTTCAGATTTTTTACTAACCTTCATAACTAGTACTATATTTCTTATAATTTAAGAGCCCACTCATCCCTATCCTATTTTTTAGATGGATTGGGTTCCTTTCAGTTGCTTTTCCATAGATCCATCATAACTATTCACATGTATTTTGTGGAAGTCATACTAGTGAGTGGTGATTAAAGTTATACTCAAAAAGAATGGACAGAAAAGTAACAGGCCGGACCATTTTTGGATATCTTCTAGCAAAATCTTGGAATCTGAAATTTTTTACAAAAGGCAAATTAGACATGCAGACGAACACCTGTATCTGACATTCATACCCGAGTCCATGTAACGGAGAAGTTGGTTATTTTGATTGTCTTCCACTGCAACTTAGTGCTTATGTTTTGCCATTTTGTACCAAGAGTAGAATCATACGTTTAACAAAAAGTAAAAATTATTCACTGATTACCTTCCAGTTTATTCTTTCATCCTATCTAAAAAAGCCATTAGGAGGGAAGAAGAGGGGGGAGGAAGAAATAAAAGTAAGAAAGACCAGAAAACACAGAACGGTTCAAGTAGGAATTGCTTACAGTTATGTTGTGTGGGTATGTCCCACTAAGCTCTCGAAACCGACAAACACTAAAGAGAAGATTCTCAAAGCTATCTCTTGCATGCTCCTCTGTTAATGCCCTCCACTTCACACTTTCTTCCTTACCTGAAGAACAATCAAATACAATAACAATGACACTCAGTTGATTCAAAGCTTTCATGCTGCAGAAACTATTTCACGGAATAAAGACAGGAAAGAAGCAAACTCATAGAACTATACCAGGGAGTGGAAATTGCAGTGACAAACTCATTGTTAATAGATCAAATGATCAAGGGAGTTCTTCAATGCCGTAAGGCATCATTATAAACATACAACTAGCAATTAATCAGCAAAAGTGCCTTAAGGCATAATTATAAACATATAATTGCCATTAATCAGCAACAACAGCTTCACAAAGACAACATGATATTAATTCATAATACGATATTGCTGGTATCCCTTATTGTAACCCCTGTATGATGGAATGAAGCAGAATGAGAGTAATACCCATAGCTCCAGTGATTTAATCACCAACTGCTTAATGAAAGAGCAAGAAAGCATTTCATGCTTCATTTCTAACTTTTAATGATAATTGGAGTCAGGAAAGTATGACAGATTGCAGTTACATTTTTAAAAGTTCTTCCTCATTTCTATTGTTGCTTAGATTTTTTGTCCTTGAATTTTTCCCTTCAAAAACGAAAGAAAAGAAGCCCCAAATCAAGAGAAACTTATCTCACTTGCAACACTTCTGTTGCAAACTTAGAACATCCTGGAGATTTGTTATTAACTGGCACTAATTTTACTGTTTCAAATATGCTGTTGGGTTTACTTCTCACTCCAGAGTGGCTACAACTGATGCTTTTATGCGCTTACAGTAAATCAAACTTGGCAGCCTCCATGTTGTGGGTAATCTTCAACAACAATAGCCTTAAGTCTACTTCCTCTGCCTCTTGACTAAATTGCACAGACCCACACAACTTCTCATCCCCTCACCTTGCATTCAATAATTTTTTTCTCCAAACCTTCATCCTCATCCCCATCTCTCAGTTCTCTTTTTTTTCTGGTGTGTGCTATCTGCTCGTCTCCGTCAACCTCAAGTCTCACTCTCATTTTTGTCTCTCATTTTAAGTCCCAGCAACTCCTCCCCCCTTCTACCAATGCACCATAGCCCAATTCAATCCCAAACACACAAAATCATGACATATTTGGAAATTAAAAAAAAGGTAATTTGAGTGCTGAATTAATTGCTTACCTTAAACTGCATATACTTGATCTTGATTGAAGTTAAATTTGAGAGAATAGATATTTTTGGAAGTTTAAGTTTTGTGAGTTTTTTTTTCTTGAATTTGTAAATTGATGTTTATTTTCTTTTTTGCTATTTTTATTTTAAGTTTTTAAAGAGAATCAAATGAAAAAAATTTTTTTTGAATTTTTGAATGAAAAACGGAGTAGCGGGCAATAATAGACCACTATTGCCGCTATTCAACGTTACACTGCAATTCGCAACCGCGATATGTCCGCTATATACGAGATTCAAATTCTCTCCCATTTTTTCTTCAATAGCGGTGGCAGATAATGGCGCGACCGCGAAATAGAGGTCGCTATACCGCTATCCGACCGCTATTTAAATCTTTGGCATTAACAATAGAAATGAAAAGCTAGATCTACTTGCCCACCAAATTTTCATCCAATTAGTAACGATGAAGCATACACATTGAAATGCGAATATATCAGACAGGATAATTATGTTGAGTTCCCTAAATAAGACCTCAAACCCATGAAATAAAGACATCCACAAGAGAACATGAACACCCACAAAAGGGGCCAAATTGAATGAAAACACAAGCTAACAGCTCACATGAGAGAAGTTGATTTCATACATCAGTTTCCATGTAAATATGGAGGACTTTCTTTAGGAGTGGAATGAAATCGCTAGCATGTATACTGGTATGTCCTACTAGTCGAAAGGAGTAGCTTAACTGGTATCCAGTCTAACAGTGTTACCACCATCAATATATTCAAACGTTTTATAAATATGTCACTGAATTTGGTGCTAACTCTTGTCTAACTAGTACTCTTACAAACTCAATCAAACCACAAGTTTCGTCAGCCCCAAAAATATTCCTGTTGATATTCTGGTGGAAAAGGCCTCTTGCTAATTGAACTCTCACTAGTGTCCTAAAAAAGTAGTGAATTTGGATTTAAAGAACCATGAACTTGCTAGAACTAAATCTAGTGATCCTCATCAAATCAGTAAGCTTGACATTGCATAGAAAAACAACAAATATATAGAAAGAATGATCACGTAAACAATCAGCAGAATCGTCCTATATTGTTAAGTTTACATCTCATCGTTCAAAAACTGGAACATTTGAACTAGAAATGAGGCATGGCAGAACAGCATATAGTCAGGAAAATAAAGGATTGAATAAGTGAACATACCAAACCATGCTTTGGATTCAGCAACTGTCCAATAACTCTGTGCCTCACTTCGAGGACCAGCATCTTTCCGAGTCTCTCCACCACTAAACAGAAGCAAAGCCTCATCATCTCGTGCCGTACTTTCTATCCCTTCCTTTATGTGACCCAAAAAAGTAGCAGCCTGGCCTGGATTCTTCTGATAAGACTCCAAAAACCAAGAATCCTCCTTATCAACTTTCCCACAACTACTGCTTGTATAAACAGAATGGCCAGCAACCATTACAAGATTCTTAAGCTTGGCAAATGGATAATTATTGTTGAATCCATCATCAAGTTTCCTATAATTACTCAGCATCCTATAGTGGTGCTGATATAAAGATAAAACTATGAGGATTGTGACCCCAAATGACAAGGAAATGAAGAAAACAAGAAGTGGATGTAGCTTGTAATAGTAATGAAGGCGGTTAGCAAAGGACTTAATCATTCTACCAGGGTAAAATGGTGAATTTCTAGATCTTCTTGTTCTTTTGATAGTCCCTGATTCTATATCAAAGTCACCCCTAGGGTATGCATTGAAGGACTTAGGACTATTTGACCCAAATGGATAATTATTCATGATCATGCAAATCCAGCCGGAAGGCTTCGAGATTTATGTAAATTTAGCATACCCAGATAGGTAATTGGACAGACCAACGAATAAAGATCATGACTTTCGATTCAATTCCAGAAAGTCGAGCATAAAATACTTTCAGGAAAGATCTTGATCAATCAATGTTGCTTGCAGCTTAGGAAAGCAGAAATGAATTTTAAGGCAGATAAATAAAATGGGCTTTGGTTGTCTTTGAATTCTATAAGAGTTGAACGAAAACCTGAGAGGTAGAGGGAGTACACTCATCAGAAACCTGGCAGGAGAATTTTAAAGATCTAGATTGGTGGAGAGGTTTAACTTCTAGTTTTAAAGAGACTACTTGTTTATTTGTTCCAAGGAGATAGATAAAAAGATGGTAGAAAATCAGATCCAGAATTTCGGAGAATTATAAATGTATTCGGCTTGGGAGCTTGGAACGTTGACATGGTTCACGGTCGGGGAAAGAGTCAGGGAGGAAGACTAACAACAGGGACTGGATATTTGGGTTGCGTTTTTGAGGCCCAAAACAGGATTCATTTATTTTCTCAAAGTGTTTGTTTATCAAGGTGGCCTGGGCTCCAATACAATTGAGGTAAACAAAATAGATACAATTAAGGGTGAGCAAAAGTCAAAATTCATTTGATCAAAATTGATTTGATCGATTGAAATAGAATGAATTTAATTAATTTATTTTATTTTAGTTATAATTAATTTTTTAAATTAATTAAATTAATTAATTTAGTTAATTTTTTATTTTTAAAAGTAATGATTAAATTGATTAAATTAATCGAATTTTTAGTAAGTAAAAGTTAAAAATTTAGATAAATATTTATATTTATTTTTTTATAAAATATTATTAAAATTATTAAATTTTTTAGTGATTTAATTTGAATAATATTTAAATTTAAATTTATTTAATTAAATTTATAATTAAATAATAATTCATAATATGAAAAAAATATAAAATTTTGATTATTTAATCGAATAACTTAACCGAATTATTTTAATCGATTTAATTATAATAAATTATGTAAAAAAATTTGATCGATTAAATTATTTATTTAATAAAAAGCAATTAAATTGATTATTGATTTTTTAAATCAAGCTCATTGAATTGATCAATTGTTCATTCCTAATTACAATTTTAGCCCAAATTCGAAGTTTGGGTTTTGTTTGTGCCTAACCTGCTAAACATACCAAGGAAAAAAACCTCTTTTTCTTAAAAAAAAAAAAAAGGAAAATCCTTTTAAATTGGTATCGTACTATTTAAAAAAAATTTTCCAACATGGGCTTGGATTTTTAAGTTTTTTTTTTAATTCATGTTTATTATTTCTCACCCTCTCAATCCATTGTTTTTTAGTTTTTCAATCAAATATACTTAGCATTCACTATTTGCATGTAAATTTGATTCACATTATAGGTCTGACTTAGAGAACAAATTTCTTAAAATAAATTTCTTCCACCTATTAGGATTATTAACACGGAAAAAGGATGATACAGTCTCAGGACTATCGTACCTTTGGCCCTTTCCATTTAATTTTCTGGCAGTGGTCTCGCATTTTATCTTAATTGAAACCAGTTAACAGTAATACTAAATAAATTGGAGATTGGTCTATTAACCATGGAGCATTCACTATATCTATTAGACTAAAATGAATTTTCATAAAAACAAGAAGATGCGAGAAATGAAAATTGTTAGCAATTGACTCAGGTGCCATTGATCTTACCTATTTTTCCGGGACTTGGAAATGGGCATCAGATATGGGTTTTTGTCTGATTCAGTTTTTTGAAATTTTTTTAATATATTTGAAAGTTTAGATGCTTCAAGTTAAACTTGAAAAGGAAGGGTGGGTGCGTGCAACTTAATGACTGCTTTTGTACTTTCCATGATGAGAGCTCTAGCAATTTTACAAAAATAGCCGGCAGAGGCTTGCCAAATGAATGGCTTATCTCTGTCTCCCCCGTTTGAAATAAATGTCATTTACATGAACAGAAACCATGCATTGGAAATACCGTTAAAATGGATAAATTTAATTATCATCAAATGTCTCATCCTTTTGTTTGTTTGTAATTCTGTTTCCAACTTTTGTTACGGTGGCTACTGGCTTCATGGACTTTCCATGCAATTAGTAGTATAAAGCTAATATAATTGAGGAGATTTTTTTTTTTTTAATTTATAATCTACTCTTATATAATTAAGGAGATACTTTTTAAAAAATTTATAATTTACCCTTAACTTTTTTACCTTAAAATTTATTTTAAAAAAAATATTACACACAAATTCTTTCAAACTTGTAATTTTCAAATGCTCACTCTAATTAATTTGCAAGGAGATATTTTTATTACCAGGGAAAGTTTAATCACGTAAAAGGAGGAGTGGCACGCCATGGTAGCATGAAAATAATGTGCTTTTGCCAGTGAGCTGCGGTACAATTCTATTTCTGTCCAGGATCTATAAAATTCATTTAATCCTGAATGAGCTGTTCTTGGAAAAGTTGGCCTATGGCCAAAACTTTGGGAAGGAACAACTGTACATAGAAGTATGCTAAGAGATGAGCTAAGACAAAAAAAAAAAAAGTAAATCAATCAAATATTGAATCAAACTGTTTCCATATAACAATTTTCTTTCTTCTTTTTCTCGGCAAAACCTTTCCTGGAAACTAGCTTCTTCATCAACCATGACAGGCCCAAGTACTGATGCAGAAAAGCACTCTGTAAGGTTTGTTCATGCAAGTTCGGAATCAAGCAGGCTTCTTTCTTCGGCAAGCAAACGGAACTCTATAGAATTTGACTTCAATGTTCGACCAAGCTCCTCAACCGGCAATGGTTCCCTTCCCTCTCCGTACTCTAAATCCTATGATTATGAGCTTGTCATCACAGATAAAACATACTACAAACGCTTTCTCTATATTTCATTGACTGTAGCTTTTGTTATCCTAGCAATTGGTCTGCTACCGCACTTTTTACCTCACAAGAATAATCAACATGGACCATCAAAGAATCTCACTCTTGCAGTTAACCAAGCTATAACATTCTTTGATGCACAAAAGTGTAAGATTCTGAATCTTTGTGTGTTATGTTGAAGTTAAGATCATTTTTTTTGTAGATTATCATTCATTGATATCCATGCATACTCTGTACCTTTTTTTTTTCTGCAGCTGGGAATTATCCTAGTAATAGTCCAATAAGATTTCGAGGACGTTCAGGATTGCAAGATGGGAATTTAAGCAATACGCCAGCTGATCTTGTGGGTGGATTTTATGATTCTGGAAACAACATTAAGTTTACTTTCCCTACAGCTTATACCATCACCCTGTTGAGTTGGTCGGTGATCGAATACCATCAAAAATATGCAGATATAGGTGAGCTTGGGCATATAAAAGATGTTATCAAATGGGGCAGTGACTACTTGCTCAAGGTCTTTATTGCTCCAAATGCAACTTCTGATCCCACCATCTTGTATTCACAGGCAAGCCTTCTATAAATTATGAGCCTCAAACTTGTAGTCTTAACTCTTAATTGTAATGACAAAATTGGATTTTTGTGTCATTTGATATTGCTTTCTGTGATGTGCCTTTAGGTTGGAAGTGCTGGTAATGACAGTCAAAATTCAGTCCCTAATGACATAAATTGCTGGCAAAGGCCCGAAGAAATGAGCTATAAGAGGCCTGTTTCAGTTTGTGATGCGACAGCTTCTGATTTAGCAGGGGAAATTGTTGCAGCACTAGCGGCTGCTTCAATAGTATTCAAAGAAGAGAATGAATACTCGCAAGGATTAATTAAAGCAGCGAAGAAGTTATATGAGATTACAGAAAAGGAAGACCAGATTCACAAAGCTGCAACTTACACCACTATTGATGCTTGTGGAGGTGAAGCAAGAAAGTTTTATAACTCATCCGGGTACAAAGATGAGTTGGTCTGGGGAGAAACTTGGTTGTTCTTTGCCACTGGGAACTATACTTATCTCGACTATGCCACCACAAACTTTGCTTCAGCAGCTAACAATGAAACAATAGATGACAAAGGGATCTTCTATTGGAATAATAAGCTCACTGCCAATACGGTAAACTTAGTAAAAACCTTTTATGCTGTTTTTATAAGAATCAATTTTCTATATTTGGCGCATCAATGGATTTTAAATTCATTTCCATGTATATTTGCTCTGTAGGTTTTGTTAACAAGACTTCGTTTCTTTCGTGATCTTGGATTTCCCTATGAAGAAGCGTTGGGAATATCGTCCAACATGACTGATCATATTATGTGTTCTTATCTTTCAGAACAAAACTTCTATAGAACACCAGGCAAATATTTTCAATGGATGAATCTTTCATGTATTTTTATGCAAATGGATGCATGCTTTCTGGAGTCATTTAATCATCTATGATCTTCTGTGACCTTATCGTAGGTGGATTGATCCTCTTAAGGCCTGATTATAGCGGACCACTCCAGTTTGCAGCAACAGCATCTTTCTTGAGTAAATTATACAATGATTACCTTACTCTTCTTCATAGATCTGGTTGGAATTGCACCAATGATGCTTTTTCTTTGGAAATGTTACAGAGCTTTTCCACTTCTCAGGCAAGTCTATATCTGTCAATAACAAGTATGAAGATCCTAATCATTCAATTAAAAAAGGCGTCGTTTAATACTCATACAGGTATTATTTCATCATTTATGCAGGTGAATTACATTTTAGGAGATAACCCCAGGAAGATGAGTTACATGGTTGGCTTTGGAGATCACTATCCAACACAAGTTCACCACAGGAGTGCATCAATTCCTTGGGATGGTCAATATTACTCTTGTGATGAAGGTGATAGATGGCTACACTCTCAGGATCGAAATCCAAATATACTTTTGGGAGCAATGGTAGCTGGACCAGATCAATTTGATGATTTCTCTGATGAAAGGGACAAGCCATGGTTCACAGAACCAAGCATAGCAAGCAATGCTGGTTTGGTTGCAGCGCTCATCGCACATCTTGACCCTCCTCGCATTTCTGCTGCTTCTAAAGGCCCTAATTTGGGCCTCGACCTGATGGGAATCTTTGAAAAAGTTCATTTGGATTCTTAAGTTCCTTAACAGCATCATACTCCCATGAAGTTCCAATGGTGTAGGAGAAATTCTGTTGCTAACACTAGGGAAAATAGGTTTTGACCTTGAACAAGTTTCCTTGAGCACAGTTACACATTCTCTTTTTGTAATTGCTAATTGATCAAGAGATAAGGCAAGGAAACAAATAATGTGCATAACCTAAATTGATGCTCTTGTGTTTCAAATTGTCTGCTAATAAAAGTGGTAGCTGCTCCAAGGCTCATATCACTTCTTGACATTCCATTCTGTCATTCTTAAAATTACTTCCAAAGTTTGTCCTTGAAAGGGTTTAGAATGGGAATAAATGCTGTGCTTGAACAGTTGTGCTCTCAGGTTTCCCAGTTAGTTTTTACTTGGTTAGGCCTCCAAACTACCATATTAGTACACATACATGCTTAATGGGGCCAATTCAAGACTAAAATAAATTGGTTGTTTCCCTGATGATGCAAACATTTGTACAAAGAGTAGAAGAGCTTTTTAGAGAATCCTCTGTACATTAGATGTCTAGATACATTAGAAAAAGTAGCTGTTACAGCAGATTTTGCTTACAACTTAGAAGAAAATTTACAGATGTATATTTCCAGCAAAAGGAAATGGGATTGGAGAAGACTACAAGCTGTAAGAAAGCCAAGCTCCATCTGTTTGTTCTTGCCTTTTTCTTCCCCAGGTATTCTCCTCAGGTAGACTTTAACCTATCTAATCGATAAAATCTCTGCATAATTAAGAAAACAAGCATTAAACAACGAACTAGAAGCTGGATAATACATTAAGATTGACAAATATTCTCAACAGGATAGAATGGATCTCTTCTAGTAAAGGAACAAGTAATGAAATTAAGGTCTGCATATCATCTTTAAGGTTGTCATAATTTTGATCTTTTGTCATGAGGAGACTGATGAATGTTTTGTTATCAGGGACGAGTTTTAGAGCCACCTGCAAACTTTACAGATGTTAGTTCATGATGAAGACTAGTAGTAAGTTAAGGCAATGTTGTAGTACTATGGAACAATGCTTGAACATTGCTTAAAGAATATGACAATTGACGGCTTATATAATGCGTCAATGAAACAATGGTAGTCAAGACAGAATTGTAGGCCGTCCGGGAATATTATGCCTATGCTAAAATTTAGCCTCAGATCCTGTCATCTAATGAAATTATGCTTTTTCTTGAATAAGCGGGAATTGGTAAAAAAAAAAAAAAGAGAACTGCTAAATCATTATCACTTGAGACTCATATGTAGTAAAATCTGAGGGAAAATTTGTTGCAAAGGAGCAGGAATGCCTAAATACCTTAAAAGCAGCCGAAGAAATCCATCCATGCCATTGCTTCATGGTAATATTATAGGATTCTTCAACTGCTTGTTCCATGCTCTCCCCCGGATCCTTCACCATTCTTTGTAACAAAGCTACCATAAAATTCATTGACCTGAAGAGGGAAACAAGTTTAATTGCTTTCAATTAAATATTTTTCACTACTTACTATCAGAATAACTTATTGATATTAAACTATTAGCATAACTTAATGATATTAGACCAAGAGCAAAAAGTATGTCTATGTGTCTTCAAGTGTGCTCATAAAAGTTGTTAAGAATTGAAACCAAAGACTAGCTAGCGGGTTTCCATTTTCCCGGGGAAAAGCTTTGGTTCTGTACTCATAATCATCTCTACTTTTTTGCAAGTGCCAATGACGCATGTCAAGAGTTTCATAATGGCATGAACCACATCTTTTTACCCACATTTTTTTGGTAAACAAAAGTTTGAGTAAAGGAAGATTTTTCCATTCCAGGTTTAGGGCAGATTGCAAGTTTAAAATCAAACTTACATTGAATTTACAAATCGCTTATTAAAAGAGATTATTGACGGTGAAACTTAAACGTAAATACTAAATATTCGAATCTTATAATTCAAGTTTGCTAAAGTATGAATGGGGGGAAAGACATAACAAACAGAATATTCTTTTGAAACTTCAACTAGGACAATGAAAATTGGCAAAAGAACAAAAATAATTTCTTGTAGTAAAAGACAAATCATAACACAGTAATGACCTATAACAGAGAAAATCAAAGATGGCAGACCCTGACTTTTCATTAAACTTTGATATGTCAACCATGACAGTATCACTGGATTCAAAGCACAGAAAACAAAGCCGCATCTACTGTGTAAGTTAGATTATCAAAGAAAAGCTTTATTTACATCTGTTAACCTTGTTGCTGGCAATGATTAAATGGGAATATCTTTAGAGAACTGTCAGTTCATATATAATCCGTTTACCTGGTAAGCCACAGAAAGGCTCTACTGCAGCTGGTACCCTTTCTTGCATTGCATTCACTGTCTTCTTTTTTCAACATCTCAATCAAATTTGAATACTTTGTCGGATCGGATTCGCAAAGAATCTCCAATCTCTAAAAAATAAAGAGAAAAGAAGAGAAAGGTAGTTCCATGAATGTTCAAATAATCAAGAAAATGACCAAATATATATATATATATATATATGTCCCTACATGGACAGGGATGGCCATGGAAAAATTGGTGAAACGACAAAAATAAAGCAATAAGTGCAAGGTTTGCTGAAAAGTCACGAGGATGTTCTTGTCATGCACGAAAGTCAAGTATGCACATTAAATGGAAAACAAAAAAGAAAGATTCTTCTATTATGCTGTGATTTACTTTTAACCTGGATATTTTGATAAATGTCTTGTCTGAGGACAGCCATAGTTGGGCCTATCTTTTCTGCAAAAGAACAAATATGTGGGAAAAGAAAGCTTAGTTGAAATTTTAGAGAAGAAGAAGAAATAGAGAAACTGACCAAGAACTTGAAGAATCAAGGTGCAGACATGAAGAAAAGGCTTGGTTGGTATATGAGCAGCATCGAGACTATCACCAGGCTGAACTTTGGCTAACATGGACAGCTCTTCAATGGCAAACCTTAACTCCGACCTTTAGTCCATTTCCCTTTTTCTCTTCATTTCAATCTCTACAACTTCCTTGTCCTTTCTTGATTCTAGCTTACCTCATATAGCTCACAGCTAACTTTCCTGAATATCTTTTATCGGTTATAGACAGACTGGGAGATTTTAGAATTTACTCCAATAGATGTACGACTGAATAAACTAACAAAACTCATTGTTACTTCAGAAAAAAAAAAACACTGGCTGGGGTGGACAAACATGTAGCTTCTCTAATCTGAAATCCTTTTTTTTTTTTTTACTTTGGTTATTTTTATTGTTAATTATTGCTTAATATTCAATAATTTCTTCTGTAAGACATTGATGGTGACTAATTTGTATTTGACTTGGGAGTTATCTACGGGCTATCATCTCACTGTTATTTAAATGTAATCTTACGGTATATAAGAGACGATGGTTTTTATTTAAGATCTCAACTGTTAGTTTTGATCTCATCAATGACTGCATAAAACAGTTGTGGGTCCTTGAATTAAAACAATCATATTTTTCTCTTTTTTTTTTTCCTGATATATGAGGGAATATTTATCATCTTGGCCATACTGAGAAGGTTTAGGAAGCAAAACAAACTAGAAATTCTAAAATTGAACTAAAGCAGCTAGTGGTTATCAACAGGGTTGCAGCATGGATTTAAAACTTAAATTCTATGATTTTGAGGTCTTAACCATCTAGATATAAATCTGTGAAAATTTTAAGGTTATTTAGTTCAACTGATCCATTGCAGTTCCAACAATTTGTTCATACCAATTTTTTGTCCCAAACTCAACCAGTTACTATATGATTCGAATTGGGATTTTTCTTTTTCTATTGAAGAAAGTTTGAGAGAATTTTGTATTTTGAAATGGTATCATTAACCAAGGGTATTATCTGTTTATTTTCCCTTCATTCGATACATTGAAAATAAGGCTATAAATGGAGGGAGAATTGAATCTTGCACTAACCTTCATCATCAAAAGGTCTACAAAATTGATCAAGTTCGAGTTTCGTTAAAAAGCTGTGTCCTTTTTTAGAAGAGAGATTTAAACTCATACGGGGAATCTTTCACGTGTAACAAAACTCTGCCTCTTATACATAAAGAAAATGCTGGAAGGAATTGGACAAATATGTATCAGTGTTAGGAGAGTCAACTAAGCGACTGTAGCATCCTTCACTTGCAAACGTAATGATACAGAAAATTAGGACATATTAACAAAAAGTCAAGAACATTCTGTTCTTATCTATAATTACCATCAGCGGTAGAAATTAAATTTTAGTTGTTTGTGAAATGTTAGCATTGTATTAGACGGGTTTCAACCTGTCATAATTGAGTAGAAGCATTTTTTAAAATTGAAATGGAGTAAGTGGTTAGATGGTTTTTTCTTTTTTAAAATTGGAATCAGATCGAAGGGAGGTATAAGGTACTTCGCCCAAGTATATAAAAAATATATTTCATTTGCTATTTAATTTTATATTTATGTAAATATATTATACTAATAAATTTATTTTTAATATAGTAATTTAATAAAAATGCTAAATTTATAATTTATATATCATTAAGATTTACTTTATATAAAAGAATAGTATTATGAACATTATATTCAATTAAAATTATTAAACTTAATTTTGGGTCAAGTCGAGTTATATGCATATTACACATGTACATGTTAGGTTGAAGTCTAGTATATAAAAAACTTGACATCAACTTAAAGTCAAATATTGATAGAATTTTTAAAGAGTCAATTCGATGTTGTGGTGATCTTAAATCCATTTAACTCGACTCATTGCTATCTCTAAATGGAAGGTGTCCGTGTGATACCACATTTTACTTTTTTTTTTGTACTTTGGTCTTCTTTAGTTTTTACATTTTTTTTTAAATTTAGCTTTATTTTAATTTTTTTTATAGTTTAAATTATCTATTTTACTATTTCTTAATTATGTTTGAAAAGATAAATAGTTAATTGAGGTGTCCACCTGGCATTTATACTTGTTTTTTTCTTATTGCACTTCATTTGGTTTTTCTTAGTTTTCATCATTTTTTTTAATTAAATAAATTTTATAAGATGATGGGTTATTAGAGGTAAATATGGTAAAACAATTAGTATCATATGGATTTTGAACCGTTCTAATCTAATAGGGGCTTTTTTTTTTTCTTAAATTGAAATCGGGTTGAAGCAAAGATAGTTTTTTTTTTTGTTTAAAATTTGAGATAGGGTTGAAGGCGGGTTTGGAATGTTCCATCTCACCCTCATTAGAATATATATAAAAATATATTTTTTATTATTCATTTAATTTATATTTATATATATTATATTAATCAAGTTATTTTGTATAATTAACATATGATATATATTAAAAAAAAACTAATAATTTTATATTTTTGGTACTTAAAGTTACTAGAATTTGATTTTTGATCATTAGAATTAAAAGTCTAGCACTCACCAACAAATCATGTTGTTATAGATAAAAAATAATAGTTTTATAAACATTATACTAAATTAAAATTATTCAATTCATTTCGAATCACGAAAAATTGAATATTTATACATATGTATATGTTGAGTTGCGGTTAGGTATAAAAACTTAAAACTCAATGCCACATTTGAGTCGAAGTTAAGCTGGACTATTAAAGAATTAGATTAGAGTTAAAGCTAGCAAAAATCAACCTTAACCCGATATGTTATTATCCTTAAGTAGAGATATTCATATGACACCTTAAATTGGCTATTTTTCTTTCTTTTTTATTAGAGCTTTCCCTTTTTTTAAGTTTTAACTTTATTTTTTTTTCAATTATTTTATTTTATTATTTCTTAATTATGTTTTGAAAGATATATTTGACAGAATGGATTTAAATTTGATTTGTTATATGAAGTACAATAATGAAATGCATACATTATATACAAATTAATTGTTAAATTTTCAATAATAAATATTTTTATTAAAAATTGTAAATGTAAATATATTTATTGATTTATTAAATTTATTGTTGTAGACATCGAATTTTGTCATGTATATTTTTCAACATGATTGATCCGAAGCTCATTTATGAACAAAAAGTCAAGACCATTTACGAGAACTATTTAAGACCTGTAAAGAACTTATAAATTTGTCAATTTAAAATCCAAACTTAACTCAAGTTAAAACGAGTCAAATGATATAAAATTCGATCAAAAGAAAGACAACATTAAAATTTCATTGTGCCTCGTCGAGAAAAGGTCAAATTATCAAAATACCCTTATGAGGGTATTTTTGTGAAACCTTCCAGACCTTGATCCTATAATATTTCATGATTTTTCATGCACTTAGAATTACAGTGGCACCTTTAAAAGTGTAAAATTATCAAAATATTCTTATAAGGGTATTTTATAATTTGACCTTTCCGAGCTCGAAATTTTGTAAAACTTTTCAGATCTCACTTTTGTAACATTTCATGATTTTTGGTGAGTTTGAAATTATAATAGTATCCTGAAAAGTGTGAAATTATCAAAATACCCTTTGAGGGGTATTTTCTTAATTTGGCATTTTCAAGCTCAAATTTCACAAAACTTTCAATGTCCTAGTTTTTTAATATTTTATGATTTTTTATGTATTTAAAATTATAATAGTCCTCAAAAAATGTGAAATTATCAAAATACTCTCATAAGGGTATTTTAGTAATTTAACATTTTCGAGCTCGAAATTTCATGAAATTTTTTAGATCATAATTCTATAATATTTCATAATTTTTGATATTTTAAAATCTCAAAAATAACTATAGTAACCTTGCTTTTCAAGGAAAATGCCTAAATTTTAAAAATTTTACAACGAAAGAGAAAATAATCTTTTCACATGTTTGAAGGGCAAAAAAAAATCATCTTTGCAATAATTAATATGGATTATTAGATCTTTATTTAATATTGATCTTTATTTAATATTGATCTAATAGTCAAAGGTGGCCCCTTTGAAGAAATAAAAGTGCAAACTTTGACTCTCGATGAAATCTCATCCAAGTTCCACGTGGATAAAGATCAAGATCTTTCTTGGCTGACCATTAAGGAGGCTGGGTAAGTTTCGGTGAGAAGGAGGGGGATTCTGGAAAAGGGGAAGAAAGAAAACCAAAAACGAAAAGAAAGGAGAAGGAGGAGCAACAGAAAAGAGAAAGAAAGAGAGTTGAAAACGGGAAGCTTATGTAGAATAGAAGGGAGAGTGAATCAAAAACGTGAAAGGAAAAGAAAAGCAGCAGGAAGGCAGCAGCAAAAGGGCAACAAATAACCAGAAGAAGGGAACCCGTGGAAGGTGGAAGCAACCGGTTACGGGTGGGCTTGCAATAGTTTCTCTAGCTCTCTTTTATTTTTGTATGAGTTTTGTGTGCTCTTTCATCTTTCCCCCGCATGGGATCCCATCTCAAACTTGTTTGTTTCATAGCTACTGTTGTTATTCACAGCTACTGCTAATAAAGGATTATGGAAGCTCAAAGCTTCACTTTCACGCATGGTTTCTTGTTTAAAATATATTGGTTTCGTTTCCTCTCATGGTTGTAGTTATAAATGTTGCTTGTTGTTTTAAACTTTCACATTTTCCTGGTCTGATTGTGTCCTGCGTGCTCTTTCATCCTTTCCTCGCATGGGATCCCATCCCAAGCTTGTTGTTTCATAGCCACTATTGTTGGTTTATAGCTAATGCTAATGAAGGATTATGGAAGCTCAAAGCTTCACTTTCACGCATGGTTTCTTGTTCAAAATATATTGGTTTCTTTTCCTTTCATAGATTTGTTTCTACGTGGGGATTCCTTGCATGTGAGTCATGTGCATCATTTTGACTGACAAAAGAATGAACATGCATGGAAGAGCCAAGACGTGGGCCCCTTTTAATTGTATAATCTGGCAGGAGACGATGGCTTCCTTTTTTATAAACAAGTATAATGATGATGTTTAAACATCCATCAAAAGACCAAACGTGGGGACCATAGAAAAGGTTAGTGGAGTTTATATTTTCTTGATCCTGACATGAACAATAAAAAAAATTATTACTTTGATTGGAATATTTTGTAAATAAAATTTTATAAAAATATAAAACTTGAAGTTTGTTTTTAATAGAGTTTATTTTTATGTGTTTTTTATTTTAATTATACTCATATAATTTGTTTATGATTGTTTAAATTCAATTATAAATTTAATTCTATGTGTTGTTAATTTTTTTATTGTTTAGATTTTCATGCTTATTTTAATTTAATATTTTGTGTTTAAATTCATGTTTGATATACTTTATTTTTTATGCATATAATAATGATATGAATGAAATTTTCTAATGATGACATTTCAGAGAAGTTTGAATGTTGATTCTCTAAAAATATCTAGGTGAAGATTTTTTTTTAAAATGTTACCAAAGTAATGGAGTATTTAAGAAAATATTTAATATAAAAAAGTTTCATTTGTATTTTTTTTCCTAAATTTTTTATAGATGTTTTTAATAATTGATTCCCTTGGTAATGAAATTGATATGATCAAAGTTTGAAAGGAAAATTAAATAGCCAAGTAAGAAAGAACAAAGTGAATAAAAATTTTTCAAAGATGAATTTTAAGAAAGTTTGAGTAGAGATTCTTAAGAAATCTCTAAGTGAGAAAATTTTTTAAAAATATTGTCAGCGTATTGGGGTATTTGGGAAAATTTTTAATACAAATTTTATTTCCTTTGTTCTTTTCAAGTTTTTAGTGATAATTAGAGAATGATTTAAGAAGATTAATTCCTAATGAATATATATATTGTGTACATATTCTACTCTATTGTTTGCATTACATATTTTTTTTAAATAAAATTTTTTTTTGATGATGAGATTTTGAAAAGTCTAAGTAGTGATTCCTAAAAATTCTCTAGGTGAGAAAAATCTTTTAAAAATTATCAAAATATTAGAATATTTAGAGATTTCTTTTCAATATGAAAATTTTTCATTTTATATTTATTTTCTTTAACTTGAACAATTTTTTTAAAAATCAGAGAATGCTTTTAGAAATAAAAGTATTTACATGATTTTTTTAATGTTTTTTGAAAACAAATGAAAAATCTCCGCAGATAAGGTTCTAAAGAAATTTGAATAGTGATTCTTTAAGAATCTTTAAGTAAGAAAATATATTTAAAATAATGCTAGCGTATTGGAACATTTAAATTAATTTTTGATAAAAATTTTTCGTTTTTCAAAAATAAATCCTAGAAAAATATTATTTTTTTTAAAATTACTTACTACTTTATGTTTTTAAATAACTATTAGAAATGAATATGAACCACCAAAGATATGATTTTTGAGACTTTTGTGTAGTGATTCTCAGGTGAGATTGTTCCTTTTAATATTGCCATTGTATTGGGATATTTTTAGAAAATTTTCAATATAAGGTTTTTATTTATTTTCAAGTTTACTAAAATAATAAAAATATGTTTAAAAAATAATAATAAAAAAATATATAAGAAAATTAATTTTTAAACACCAAGACCAAGACCATTTTTGTCAATATCAAAGATAACACATGATTAATTGGTACCATTTTAAATAGGTGTCGTGAGAGTGCTAATCTTTCCTCACGCGTAATCAACTCCTAAACCCAATCTATTTTTCGTAGACAAAAACTATCTTTTCAATAAAACTTTAAATATGTATTTATTGTTTTATTAAAGGATAAATTTTTTAGTGGCCAATCACACCTTTAAAAAGATTGGTGATGACTCCATTTCTTTTGTTTTTTCAAATTCGTCTAGCGATCCCCAAAACTGTTATGATAGATTGGCGACTCTACTAGGGATGTCATTTTTTTAGAGAGTCAAGCCAAAAATTAATGTGTTATCTTTAATTTTGATTTAATGGTCTTAATTTGTATTTAACTTTAATTTTCTTAATTTCAATTCTTTCTAATGTTAATAATAGTGGTAATAATAAAAGGAAAACGAAAATTGCATTTACCCATGTTATGTATTTATTATTTGCTCTTTTATTTTATGCTTCATATGTGCTATTATTATTGTCATGAAGTGCCTAGAATAAGATTATAATACTTTGTTCTCTTGTTCACACACAACACATTCACATCATGCATGAGTTTTATACTCGAACTCTAACCCTTTTTAGGAGGGAGTAAAGTATCTATGCTTTCGTGAGGTGATAACCTCCGCAATGGCAAGTGAAATACTCCTACTTAGATTGAACCCTTTTTGTTCATAGCTTATAATGGGTGAGGATCAGAGTACCTTACTAGTCCTATATGGACATCAGTAAGGAACAATTTGAGAACCTTTTAGATATATAAGTCCTCACTCAGCATATCATGAACTTTAGAGGACTAGCCTTAGGTAGAGCTATGCCAATCATTTTATAGAAAATTACCCGAATTAAGGTACAAAGAAACATTCCAATACAATTTGTATTTCGGTGTATGAATGATGAAAATAAAACTGAAATAATGTGAAACAATAATGGCATACGTAAAATTAAAATTTTGAAAAAAGAGAAATAAAAAAAGCATTTTTTTAAGAAAAAAGATTCTCTTTTAACATCAAGTTCATTCATTTTGTGTTTATCCAAAATTTGTATTTTTAAAAAGGTTTTAAAATAAAATGAAAAATTTTCAAAAATAAAGGATTTTTAAATAAAATTTATGTTTTTGAATTTTTTTTCTTTTAAAAAAAATATTTTTAAATTTGAATGTTGTTTTGTCTTTCACATTGTCATTTGATCTATTACATACATTTTTCATCATGTTAAAAAAAAGGAATAATAATTGGATAGTATCTACGTCCCATCTCATACATCATAATAGATAGTATATGCACCCATTTGATCACATCATATTAAGATAATACATGTATTGCATCCCATCACATCAATGGATGCTACATGCATCCCATTCACATTAATGAATAGTATATGCTCCCATTTTATGCACATGTTGATAAATGATACATGCCTTCCGTGCATGTTTTAATAGGTAATGCATGCACTATGTCTTATTGCATATCTTAAGGTAGTGTTAATCTAATTAGGCTAATACAACATATGCATTGCATTTCATATAGACATATCATATGTATATGGTAAGTTCGTGCATTTTATACAAGTATGTTGTAGAGGTACATCTTATCACTCATGCAAGTATGTCATTGCATTTCATGCATATAGATTCATGGATGGTAGAGTTTTGTAGAACGTACATTGTATTTCATTACATTCCTTACATACACATGCATGGATGAGAAAACTTTTACCATTTGGGGCCTTATATGAAAAATCTCTTGTCTTAGGCATATATGCATTTCATGACATTCTTTAGTCATCATATTCATGTATTCATAAACATGCTCTGTGTGTTATTATTTTTGTGGCATTCATTCAATAAGGGTAACAACACAGATTTTTTATGTCTAAATCTAGGAACAAGATGATTGTCTTGGTGGGAAAAAATGATGAAAATGAGAGATCAATTGAAAGTAAAGATTAGTACATTAGAGTTGAATTAAGAGGAATTTTGGTTCGAATTTCGGGAGATAAAATAGTAGATGGCCCAATTGATGGAAATGATTAAAGGTAGTGGTGGGATTGAATTTGTTGCTCTTCAAGGATCATTGTCACTTCTAATTCCACTAAATCAAAACCAACTAGCTCTTGTTAGTTCTAGCTAAGGCATTGGGTGATTCAAATAGTGACCAAAGTTTGGACGACCTCAAGAAAGGAATGAGTGAATTTTTCACATAAATAATTGAACTTAAAAGTTTGATTTCCAAGATTGAGTCACCTAGCTTCAAACAACCATCACCAGCTATCCTGAGTCTAAACCCACACTTAAGTCTTTCTCATAACTATTTTTAACTTCTTTTCCAAACACTTAGGATTAGGCCCCTAAACTTTATACAACCTCCAAGAATTTCACACTTGAATTCACATTTACCAATTCACATTTCATAGCCACTTGTTTAGTATATTATCCTATCACCACTTTTTCAACCTAATTTCAAACCCAGAATTTTCTAGTTCACTCAAAACCCAATTAGACCACCATTTTTTCAGTAAAGCAAACCAATCATAGAACAAAAAAACTTTCACAATACCAAAGAAAAAATCTCTATTGACCCAATACCCATGTTCTACATAGATTTATACCCATTGTTTTAAAAAAATTACTTTATTGCTCCTCTCTCAAATGGTACAATCTCAATGCCCAATGTGAATGCCATTTTGGCCTTGTGGGCCATTCTCTGGAAAATTGCACTGCCTTCATGGATACAGTTCAAGCTTTGATTGATGCAGATTTCATACAATTTAAAAAATTGATTAGTGATTTTGATGATTGATAGTGGGAGAGTTGCGGGTCAATGATGCTAAAATTGAATCATTGAATGAGAAACCTCTGTTTTTAAGTTTGAATGTCATCTTAAGAATATTATTAAGAATATGAATTTTTAGGGTCATGTTTGAATGTTTGCATTGTATGAATAAATCTTATGCATTATGAGTATTCCATAGATTTACATCATCATTTAATAGTTTCAATTTCTATTAAATTTTAGACTTATAATTGGTAAAAAGGAAAAAAATGCTAGATTTGAATAAAGCCTTACATAGTTATATCCTAAGGTTAAAAAAAAAAAGGTATTTTAGAAAAAGTGAAAGAATGGAAAAATAAGCAAAAACAAGAAAAAGGGGAAAAAGAAAAAAAAAAAAGAGAAAATTTTGAGTTTCGTATGAGTTGGTGATCATTATTAGAGATTTGTTAAATACCTAAACATCTTTCTTAAGCTTTTTGATTGATTCCATTCAATAGCCATGACCCTTCGAAAGCCATAAAGTTGAATTCGTGAACCTTGCTTTCACCCAAAAATGTTATGATATCAAAATGTGATATTTTTTTCCAAGGTAATGAACAATGAAACTAATTTAAAAAGGAAGAATGAAATTTGGATTCCTAGAAGATCAGACAAATATGACATTTTTCTTAAGGATTTAGATGTGGTAATTTGATGTGTCAATATTATGCTGTAATTTCAAAATCAAAGCTAACCTAAATTCTATAAAATAACCTTAAATTTATCAACCTTTCAATTATTTACCCAAAATTTTTCTTGGCTCATGTGTTTTCGGGGCATGTTGCTTATATTTATCAACTTTTCAGCCTCTTTATCCAAAAAGTTGGCCTAACTCATATGTCATCAAGGTCATGTTGATCACGAAACTTACCAACCTTTTAGTTCTTTACCTTAAAATTGGCCTGACCATATGTCTCGAGGCCACGTTAACTAGAAAAGAAAGATCTCATTACCCTTTAGATAATTTGAGCTATGTAAACTCATTCATTCTTTTTTTTGTTAAAGTGACATGGATCGTTTGGTACCTCAAATGGGTTCATTTTTATATGATTTTTCTCATTCATTCCATATAACCATTTCTTGCCATAACTTTCATTAAGGATGGCTTGCTAAATGGGGCATCTTTCATGAAACATATTATTGGTAAAATGATTAGAGGAGCACTTAAAGTTCATATCCTCTGATTAGAGGAGCATTCAAAGTTTCATGGCTTCTGATTAGATGAGCACTTAAAGTTTCATAGCCTCTGATTAGATGAGCACTCAAAGTTTTATGGGCTCTAATTGGAAGAACATTTAAAGATTTTGAGATTTGTAAGACCTTCGGGCATAATCTTTGAATAAATTCAAAGTTTCATGACCTCTGATTAGAGAAGCACTTAAAGTTTCATAGCTTCTGATTAGAGGAGCACTCAAAGTTTCATGACTTCTAATTGAAAAAGCATTTAAAGATTTTGAGATATGTAAGATTTTCGGGCATAATCTTCGCACTTAAAGTTTCATGGCCTCTAATTGGAGGAACATTTAAAGATTTTGAGATTTGTAAGACCTTCGGGCATAATTTCCAAACGTTTTAAATTCAAAGTTTCATGGCCTCTAATTGGATGAACATTTAAAGAATTTGAGATTTGTAAGACCTTTGAGCATAATTTTCACACGTTTTAAATTCAAAGTTTCATGGCCTTTGATAAGAGGAGCACTCATGACCTCTGATTAAAGAAGCACTTAAAGTTTCATAGCCTCTGATTAGATGAGCACTCAAAATTTCATGGCCTCTGATTAGAGGAACATTTAAAGATTTTGAGATTTGTAAGACCTTGAGGCATAATCTCAAAACATTTTAAATTTAAAGTTTTATGACCTTTGATTAGATGAGCACTTAAAGTTTCATGACCTCTAATTAGAGAAGCATTCAAAGTTTCATGACCTCTGATTACAGAAGCATTTAAAGTTTCATGATCTCTAATTAGAGGAATATTTAAAGATTTTGAGATTTATAAGACCTTCGAGCATAATCTCCAAACATTTTAAATTCAAAGTTTCATGGCCTTTTATTAGATGAGCACTTAAAATTTCATGGCCTTTAATTAGAGGAGAACTTAAAGTTTCATGGCCTCTAATTAGAGGAGCATTTAAAGATTTTGAGATTTGTAAAACCTTCGGACATAATCTCTAAACATTTTAAATTCAAAGTTTCATGGCCTTTGATTAGAAAAGCACTTAAAGTTTCATGGCCTCTGATTAAATGAGCATTCAAAAGTTTTGTGATTCGTAAAATATTTTAAATTCAAAGTTTCATGGCCTCTGATTAGAGGAGCATTCAAAAAGCTTTTGAGATTTAATCTTTAATACCAACCGTTTCAAAAAAAATAAAAAAAAAAGAAGAGAAGAAAAAGCAAAGGTTCGCTCACTCAAAAATATCATTCGGACAAAATTATCGTCTACGTCTTTGCATTATTTTTAATCTTTAGAAGTATGTAAAGAGAGACAACTATAGACATCGAATTTTATTTGAGATATTTTTTAACATGATTTATCCAAGGCTCATTTGCGAGTAAAAAGCCAACACCATTTACGAAGACCATTTAAGACCCGTAAAGACCTTATAAATTTGCCAATTCAAAACCCAAAGTCAACTTGGATCAAAACGAGCCAAACAAAGTCAAATTATGTAAAATTCGATCAAAATGAATAGAGTCCGTGTTAATTTTGAAATTTCAAAATCTCATTGAAATCAGGGTGTTATTAAATTAAATTTGAGATTTTTTTAAAACATTAAAATTTTCATTGTGTCCCAAGAAATGCTAAATTATCAAAATACCCTTACAAGGGGTATTTTTGTAATTTGATCTTTTCGAGCTCAAATTTTTGTGAAACCTTTTAGACCTTAATCCTATAATATTTTATGATTTTTAATGCATTTAAAATCACAGTGATACCCCAAGAAGTGTAAAATTACCAAAATACCTTTATAAGGGTATTTTTGTAATTTGACCTTTTCGAGCTCGAAATTTCATGAAAATTTTCAGATCTCACATTTTTAACATTTCATGATTTTTGGTGAGTTCGAAACCATAATAATATCTCGCAAAATGAGAAATTACCAAAATACCATTTGAGGGGTATTAATTTGGCCTTTTCAAGTTCAAAATTTCATGAAACTTTTCATATCCTAGTTTTATAATATTTTATGATTTTTGATGCATTTGAAATTATAACACTACCTCGAGAAGTGTAAAATCATCAAAATACCCTCATAGAGATTTTTTTTTATAATTTAGCTTTTCTAAGCTCAGAATTTCATGAAACTTTTCGGATCATAATCTTATAATATTTCATGATTTTTAGTATTTTAAAATCTCAAAAATGATCATGAGAACCTTGATTTTCTAGGAAAAGGCCTAAATTCTGAAAACTTTGCAACTAAGGGTAAAATAATCTTTTCACATGTTTGGAGACCATAAAAATATCATCTTTGCAGTAATTAATGTGGATCATTGGATCTTTATTTGATATGGATCTAATGGTCAAAGGTGGCCTCTTTGAAGAAATAAAAGTGCAAACTTTGACCGATTTCATCCAAGGGTCCACATGGATAAAGATCAAGATCTTTCTTAGGTTGACCATTAAAGAGGCTGGGGGAGGTTTTGGTCAGGAAGGTAGGGCTTCTGGAAAAAGGGTAGAAAGAAAACCAAAGACGAAAAACAAAGAGAAGGAGCAACAGAAAAGAGAAAGAAAGAGAGTTGAAAACGGGAAGCTTATGTAGAATAGAAGGGAGAGTGAACCAAAAACGTGAAAGGAAAAGAAAAGCAGCAGGAAGGCAGCAGCAAAAGGGCAACAAATAACCAAAAGAAGGGAACCCTTGGAAGGTGGACGCAACCGGTTAAGGGTAGGCTTGCAATGGTTTCTCTAATCCTCTTTTATTTTTGTATGAGTTTTGTGTGCTCTTTCATCTTTCTCCCGCATGGGTTCCCATCCTAAACTTGTTTGTTTTATAGCTACTATTATTGTTCACATCTACTTCTAATAAAGGATTATGGAAGCTTAAAGCTTCACTTTCACGCATGGTTTCTTGTTTAAAATATATTGGTTTCGTTTCCTCTCATGATTGTAGTTATAAATGTTGCTTGTTGTTTTAAACTTTCACATTTTCCTGGTCTGATTGCGTCCTGTGTACTCTTTCATCATTTCCTTGCATGGGATCCCATCCTAAGCTTGTTGTTTCATAGCCACTGTTGTTAGTTCATAGCCACTGTTGTTAGTTCATAGCTACTGCTAATGGAGGATTATGGAAGCTCAAAGCTTCACTTTAACGCATGGTTTCTTGTTCAATATTTTTCTAAAAATATTGCTAGTGTATTTGGGTATTTAAAGAAACCAATATATTTGGAACAAGAAACCATGCGTGAAAGTGAAGCTTTGAGCTTCCATAATCCTCCATTAGCAGTAGCTATGAACTAACAACGGTGGCTATGAAACAACAAGCTTGGGATGGGATCCCATGCGAGGAAAGGATGAAAGAGTACGGAAGACGCAATCAGACCAGGAAAATGTGAAAGTTTAAAACAACAAGCAACATTTATAACTACAACCATGAGAGGAAACGAAACCAATATATTTTAAACAAGAAACCATGTGTGAAAGTGAAGCTTTGAGCTTCCATAATCCTTTATTAGCAGTAGCTGTGAAGAACAACAGTAGCTATAAAACAAACAAGTTTGGGATGGGATCCCATGCGGGGGAAAGATGAAAGAGCACACAAAACTCATACAAAAATAAAAGGGGTTAGAAGGAAACCATTTGCAAGCCCTACCCTGAATCGTTGCTTCCACCTTCCACGGGTTCCCTTCTTTCTGGTTATTTGTTGCCTTTTTGCTGCTGCCTTCCTTGCTGCCTTTTCTTTTCCTTTACATTTTTGGTTCACTTTCCCTTCTATTCTACGTAAGCTTCCCGTTTTCAACTCTCTTTCTTTCTCTTTTCTGTTGCTCCTTCTCTTTTCTTTTTGTTTTTGGTTTTCTTTCCTCCTTTTTCTAGAAGCCCCCCTCTTAACCGAAACCTCCCCCAGCCTTCTTAATGGTCAGCTTAAGAAAGATCTTGATTTTTATCCATGTGGACCCTCATCCGAGGGTCAAAGTTTGCACTTTTATTTCTTCAAATGGGCCACTTTTGACCATTAGATCCATATCAAATAAAGATCCAATGTTTCGTATTAATTACTGCAAAGATGATATTTTTATGGTCTCCAAACATGTAAAAAGATTATTTTACTCTTAGTTACAAAGTTTTCAAAATTTTAGCTTTTTCTTGAAAATCAAGGTTATAATGGTCATTTTTAAGATTTTAAAATATAAAAAATCATGAAGTATTATACGATTATGATTTAAAAATTTTCGTGAAATTCTAAACTCGAAAAAATTAAATTATAAAAATATCTCAATAAGAATATTTTGATAATTTCACACTTTCTCAAAGTATTATTATAATTTCAAATGCGTCAAAAATCATGAAATATTATAAAATCGAGATCTAAAAGTTTCGTGAAATTTCAAGCTTAGAAATGCCAAATTACAAAAATATCTTTAAATAGTATTTTGATAACTTTACACTTTTCGGGATACTACGACGACTCCAAACTTACCAAAAATCATGAAATATTAAAAAAGTGAGATCTAAAATATTTTACAAAATTTCGAACACAAGAAGACCAAATTACAAAAATACATATATAAAGATATTTTGATAATTTCACACTCTTCGAGGTATGATTGTGATTTTAAATGCATAAAAAATCATGTAATATTATACGATTAAGGTCTGAAAGGTTTCATGAGAATCCAAGCTCAAAAAAATTAAATTACGAAAATACCTCCTATAAAGATATTTTGGTAATTTAACATTTTTCAGAGCACAACGAAAATTTTAATGTTTTAAAAAAAATCTCAAATTCAATTTAATAACACCTTGATTTCAATGAGATTTTAAAATTTTAGAATTAACCTGAACTCCATCCATTTTGATAGAATTTTACATAATTTAACTTTGTTTAACCCGTTTTGACTTGAGTTGACTTTAAATTTTGAATTGATAAATTTATAAGGTTTTTAAGAGTCTTAAATGGTCATCGTAAATGATCTTGACTTTTTGCTCATAAGTGAATCCCGGATCAATCATATTAAAAAATATCTCGAATAAAATTTGATGTCTATAATTATAAATATAATTTATTAGAAATAAATAATTTTAACTTGTGACAATGTGCAAATTTATTTCTAATCCTATCTATAAATTTTGCTAATGTATATTTTTCCTTAGGGTGCCATGTGGCACTAATTCTTGTCTTTTCTCTTTTTGTTCTTTGCTTTTTTTTTTTTACTTTTTTAATATTTTTAATATTTTATTTTTTAATATGCAATAAATATTTTTAAAGTTTTACATTTCTTTAAATGGGAACCGAGATTTTTTTTTTCTTTTTTATCATTTACTTTTTTAAAAATTTTCAATAAATATTTTTTAAGATTTTTTTATGGGACTTACTTGGTATCTAAGGGATGATAAGTGTTTATATATTTTTTTCTTTTTCCTTTTTTTACTATTTTTCTATTTTATATATTTAATAAATAATTTTTTAGATTTTAAAATTTTTTTTGTGTAACTCAGTTTTTTTGCTTTAAAAACCTTTAATTATTTTTTTTTTATTTTTTTATCAAATAAATATTATAAAAAATCATTGAAGACAGTAAATGATAAAACAATTTGTATTTGATTGGTTCAAATTTGCTTCTTTTAAAAAATTAGGATCAAGTTAAATTTTTTTTTTTGAAAAATAGGATCAGGTCGAAGATCAATTTAGGTGTTTCTATTACTTTGAATATATATAAAAAATTTTTAATTGTTTATTTAATTTTATCTTTATATATAAATATTTTTATTTTTTCTATTTTGGTTTTACTTTTTCTTAACTTTAATTTTTTTCATTTAATATATTTTGTAAAAATATAAATCACTAAAACTAAAGATGATAAAAATAACCTATATTTTATGGGATTTGATTCGTTCTAATCCAATTGATGTATATTTTTAATAAATTCTAGTGGGTCAATTTTTTTTTTTTAAATTGAAGAATAAGAAAGGGATTTTGGATTTTCCACCTTTCTTGGAGTATATAAAAATATAATTTTGATTATATTTTATTTTATGTTTATGTATTATATTAATAAAGTAATGATTTTATTTTTTATTTAATTAATTGACGAAACACCTCATTTAATTTTTTTTATCTTTTTTTTTTGTCATCTCCTTTTTTATGGAATTTTTAACGAGGCAAATTTTGTAAAAATAAAAACGATCAAGATAGTTACTACAAAACAATCTATATACACGCCAAACTTATATGGGTCAGATTTTTTCTTTTTAAAAAAATTTTAGTTGGGTCGAATACAAGTTCAGTGCTCCGCCTTAAGTTTCATTGAGAAATATATAAATATTATATTTTATTATTTACTTAATTTTATAATTATATGTTATATTAATAAATTATTATTTAATATTTTAATTTAATAAAAAATATATTTCTATACAATTAAAATATAATTTACATTAAAAAAATCCATATAATAAACATTTTTGGCTTTTAAGAGTGCATGTGTCCACTTGCACCACAACTTTTGTTTTGTTTTGTTATTTTTTTTATTTTTTTCCTAATTTTCTTTTTTCATTTTTTTTTTCCTAACCATTTGAATTAAGAAAAGGGTAAAAGTAAGTTTGCTTTCCTTATGTAAACTTTCTATCTCTTCCGACCTTTCACATTAACTTCTTCCATCTTTTTTCTTTTTTTTTTTTAAAACATTAAGTAATTTGATGAAAATTTTATTTTTGTGGGAGGTAAGGTGAGTTGGTGGCATGCACCGCCTTCAACTTTTTTTTTTTTACCATCCATATTATTAATTTTGCTCTTGTACGACACACAATACTTAAACCTTAGGGATGCCATGTGATGCTTTTTCGTTCTTCGTTTTTTTGCCTTTTTTAATTTCTCCTATTTAAAGAAAATTATAAATATTTTTAAAGATTTAATTTAAAAAAAAATTAGAACCCACTTTACCAAATTGTTTTCGTTTTTTTTTTAATATTAATATTTTTTATTATAATTTTTTTTGTGTGGGACTCAGTTAATGGAAAGCGTATGCCACATATTTGATTTATTTTCTATTTTTTATATATTTATTAAATCTATTTCTTAAATTTTGCTAATGCATTTAAGCAGGGGTTCCATGTGTCGACAATTTTTTTTTTTTTGCTTTTTTTAACTTTTTTCATTTTTTTTCTTTTTAAATTTTTTTAAACTTTAAACTTTTTATTTTTTTTATTGCTTTGGCCTAGTTTTTCTTTTTTAAATATATTTTTTGTCATTTTACTTTTACCTTTTTATATTTAATTAATATTTTAAATGATTTTATTATTTTTTATTGGATCATTTGATACCAACTTTTTCTTTTTAAAAAAAAACATTTTTAAAATATCATTTTTTAGATTTTAATTTTTTTGTGTTTGAGATCCATTTTATATTGAAGATATGCCACATGTTATTCTTTTTTTTTTACTTCTTTATTTTTTAATATATTTAATAAATAATTATTTAGATTTTATTTTTGTGATCTACTTGACATCAAGGGCATGCAACATGTTGAACCAATTGATTTTTTATTTATATTTTCTTTTTTTTAACTTTCTTTTATTTGATTAATATTTTTAAATTTTTTTAAAATTTTTAAAAGTTGGGTTGATGTAATTATTAAAAACGTCCTTTCTTCTTTTAGTGTTTTTAGTCTTTGATTTTTAAAATCCATGATCTAATTTTTCATGAAAAACTTATTATTGCAGATATTGCATAGTAATTTAACTTTCTTCCGTTTTTTTTCTTTCTTTTTTTTTTTTTAGTTTGTTTCTTCCTTCTTTTGTTTCTTTTGAATAAGATATTTTTTAGAAAGAAAAGCAAAAAATTTGTTCACATTATACGCTATTTCATTTTTTATCTTTTATTTTTTGCATTTTTAAAAATTCTTTTAAGTATTTAATAAATTTTTTGAAGTGTCGCATGGCACTCTATCACTTCCTCTTTTTTTTTTTTACTTTTTTTTCTCATATTTAAATTTTTTTTAAGATTCTTTTTTTATATTTAATAAATATTTTTTATTTTGATAATTTTTAACCCACCTATACTAAGTTCTTCTATAAAAAAAACATTTTTTTTTGAAAAAATAATAAATATATTTTTTTATGGATTTATACTTTTTGTGTTGTACCTAGTTGATACTAAAAGCATGCTATGTTTCTAGATGACATGATATTAAGGATATGTCACGTGTGAAGCCATTTCATTTTTTATTTTTTAATTAAATTAATTTTTCACCAAAAGAAATTGGTGAATAAATTTTTTTAAGAAAAATGAAAATGAAAATGAAAATGGAGGTATGTATAATAAAACAACCATATTCAATGGATTTTTATTTGTTCATATTCAATAGGTATCTTTTTTTTTTTTTTGCTTTTTTACCATTTACTTTTTTTTAATTTTCAATAAATATTTTTTAAGATTTTTTTATGGGACTTACTTGGTATCTAAGGGATGATAAGTGTTTATATTTTTTTTCTTTTTCCTCTTTTATTATTTTTCTATTGTATATATTTAATAAATAATTTAAGATCGATTTAGGTGTTCCTCTTACTTCGAATATATATAAAAAATTTTTAATTGTTTATTTAATTTTATCTTTATATGTATAAATATTTTTACTTTTTCTATTTTGGTTTTACTTTTTCTTAACTTTAATTTTTTTCATTTAATATATTTTGTAAAAATATAAATCACTAAAACTAAAGATGATAAAAATAACCTATATTTTATGATATTTGATTCGTTCTAATCCAGTTGGTGTATATTTTTAATAAATTCTAGTGGGTCAATTTTTTTTTTTAAATTGAAGAATAAGAAAGGGATTTTGGATTTTCCACCTTTCTTGGAGTATATAAAAATATAATTTTGATTATATTTTATTTTATGTTTATGTATTATATTAATAAAGTAATGATTTTATTTTTTATTTAATTAATTGACGAAACACCTCATTTAATTTTTTTAATTTTTTTTGTCATCTCCTTTTTTATGGATTTTTTAACGAGGCAAATTTTGTAAAAATAAAAAAACGATCAAGACAGTTATTACAAAACAATCTATATACACGCTAAACTTATATGGGTCAGATTTTTTCTTTTTAAAAAAATTTTGGTTGGATCGAATACAAGTTCAGTGCTCCGCCTTAAGTTTCATTGAGAAATATATAAATATTATATTTTATTATTTACTTAATTTTATAATTATATGTTATATTAATAAATTATTATTTAATAAAAAATATATTTCTATACAATTAAAATATAATCTACATTAAAAAAATCCATATAATAAACATTTTTGGCTTTTAAGAGTGCATGTGTCCACTTGCACCACAACTTTTGTTTTGTTTTGTTATTTTTTTTTACTTTTTTCCTAGTTTTCTTTTTTTATATTTTTTTTCCTAACCATTTGAATTAAGAAAAAGGATAAAAGTAAGTTTGCTTTCCTTATGTAAACTTTCAATCTCTTCCGACCTTTCACATTAACTTCTTCCATCTTTTTTCTTTTTTTTTAAAACATTAAGTAATTTGATGAAAATTTTATTTTTGTGGGAGGTAAGGTGAGTTGGTGGCATGCACCGCCTTCAACTTTTTTTTTTACCATCCATATTATTAATTTTGCTCCTGTACGACACACAATACTTAAACCTTAGGGATGCCATGTGATGCTTTTTCGTTCTTCGTTTTTTTGCCTTTTTTTAATTTCTCCTATTTAAAGAAAATTATAAATATTTTTAAAGATTTAATTTAAAAAAAATTAGAACCCACTTTACCAAATTGTTTTCGTTTTTTTTTTAAGTTTTCTTTTTTTTTAAATATTAATATTTTTTATTATAATTTTTTTGTGTGGGACTCAGTTAATGGAAAGCGTATGCCACATATTTGATTTTTTTTTCTTTTTATATATTTATTAAATCTATTTCTTAAATTTTGCTAATGCATTTAAGCGGGGTTCCATGTGTCGACAATTTTTTTTTTTGCTTTTTTTAACTTTTTTCATTTTTTTTCTTTTTAAATTTTTTTAAACTTTAAACTTTTTATTATTTTTTTTATTGCTTTGGCCTAGTTTTTCTTTTTTAAATATATTTTTTGTTATTTTTACTTTTACCTTTTTATATTTAATTGATATTTTAAATGATTTTTTTATTTTTTATTGGATCATTTATACCAACTTTTTCTTTTTAAAAAAAAAACATTTTTAAAATATCATTTTTTAGATTTTAATTTTTTGTGTTTGAGATCCATTTTATATTGAAGATATGCCACATGTTATTCTTTTTTTTTTTACTTCTTTATTTTTTAATATATTTAATAAATAATTATTTAGATTTTATTTTTTGTGATCTACTTGACATCAAGGGCATGCAACATGTTGAACCAATTGATTTTTTATTTATATTTTCTTTTTTTAACTTTCTTTTATTTGATTAATATTTTTAAATATTTTTAAATTTTTTAAAAGTTGGGTTGATGTAATTATTAAAAACGTCCTTTCTTCTTTTAGTGTTTTTAGTCTTTGATTTTTAAAATCCATGATCTAATTTTTCAAGAAAAACTTATTATTGCAGATATTGCATAGTAATTTAACTTTCTTCCGTTTTTTTTCTTTCTTTTTTTTTTTTAGTTTGTTTCTTCCTTCTTTTGTTTCTTTTGAATAAGATATTTTTTAGAAAGAAAAGCAAAAAATTTGTTCACATTATACCCTATTTCATTTTTTATCTTTTATGTTTTGCATTTTTTAAAATTCCTTTAAGTATTTAATAAATTTTTTGAAGTGTCGCATGGCACTCTATCACTTCCTCTTTTTTTTTTTACTTTTTCTCATATTTAAATTTTTTTTTAAGATTCTTTTTTTATATTTAATAAATATTTTTTATTTTGATAATTTTTAACCCACCTATACTAAGTTCTTTTAAAAAAAACACACTTTTTTTGAAAAAATAATAAATATATTTTTTATGGATTTATACTTTTTGTGTTGTACCTAGTTGATACTAAAAGCATGCTATGTTTCTAGATTACATGACACTAAGGATATGTCACGTGTGAAGCCATTTCATTTTTTATTTTTTAATTAAATTAAATTTTCACCAAAAGAAATTGGTGAATAAATTTTTTAAGAAAAATGAAAATGAAAATGGAGGCATGTATAATAAAACAACCATATTCAATGGATTTTTATTTGTTCATATTCAATAGGTATCTTTTTTTTTTTTTATTTAGTGCCGAATCAAGTTTTTTCCACAAAAATTGGGTTAGGTCCAATAGGAGTTAACGGTGTTTTTCTCCACCCGAATATGTAATATATGTTTTATTATTCATTTAATTTTATATTTATATATGTATTATATTAATAAAATTATTATTTAATACCTTAATTGAATAAATTCATGTGACATCCTTATTTGACTTTTTTTCTTTTTTTTGATGTTCATTTAAAAAAAAATTTAACTTTTTTATTAGTTAAATTTATAAGAAGAAAGTTAATGGGTGTTGGAATGACGAAATAACTCATATCTTGTGAATTTTAATTCGGCCCAATTCAATATGTATAGGTTTCCTAAATTAAAATCCAATGTAGATTTTTTTTTATTAGAATCGAAGTCAGGTCAGAGGCATGTTTAAAGTCTTTTGTCTTACCTCAGGTATATATAATTACATTTTTAATGAATTGTTTTATTTTTATATTTATATATGTATTATATTAATATAGTTATTATTTAATATTTTATTCTAATAAAAAATATTATATTTATATATAATTAAATTTTAATCTATTAATCCATCCATCAATTGTATAAATTTTATTCATTTTTATTGTGACATATGGGTTTAGGAATCTGACCACTGGACTTGGAGAGTAACAAAAAAAAGGGGTAAAAAACATTTTCAATAAATCAAAACCAAAATCCCGTCACTAATTTTTTTTAGGATGTGATTAGCTATTGAAAAATTTATCTTTTTAATAAAACATTTAAAACAAGTTTAAAGTTTATTAAAAACACATTTGCAGCCTGTAAAATTATATTTGAGCTTGGGAGTCGGTTATACGTAAAGAAAGATTAGCACCCTCAAAGTTAGATTTTGGTCAAAATGGCCCTATTATAATGTTTATAACTTAATTCCTTTCTTTACTAGTTTATTACAAAAGATGGATTTTTAAAAATTTCTTTTGAAACCAAATCAATTTTTTTTGTTAAAAAAAAGACAAAACAATTTATTTTTTTATCAATATGAAAAAGTCTTAAGTATCAAGATATTTCCTTCACCATCTTATATTTAGAAAGAGCTTAAAAAAATCCCTAACTTAAAAGTTCTCAAATTGCCTCACAAAATTGAGATAATACATGTAATTAATGATAACCATTGAGAGTCCACCTATATTTAAGCCAGATCTCAAAAGTTATTTTTACTTTAGATATTATTTTATTTTAAAACACTTTTCTTGGAAAACCTCATTTATAAAACATATGTATGGTATACATGAGCTAAATAATATATAATATATGTGCATGATAATGAAAAACGAATGACAAAATGTAAGTGCATGACAATTTAAGGTTTAGGTTTAGGGTTTGGTTTAGAGTTAGGGTTTCAATTTAGGGTTTAATGTTAGGATTTAGATTTAAGGTTTATGGTTTAGGGTTAGGATTTAAAGTTTAAGGTTTAGGGTTAACAAAATAACCAAAATGCTATTGATAAAAATGCAAACTTTGATACATAGAATATGTATGAATATGGAAACAAAGATATTACAAACTTAGGCATAGTTATAAATATATCACAAACTAAACATGAATGCAACAATATAGTGAAAAATGGATCAAACATTAGGGGTTTCAAGGCTAAAAGGGTTCAACCATACTATTTTCATGCCAAACAATAGGGAAATGTCTCCACCATTTTTTTTTTTACCAAACACATGCAAACAAAGTAAAATCTATAAAAAAAGTTTACTAATTTCACATTTTTATTCATTGAAAATTTCATCAAACAAATAAAAAAATAAGGAAATAATCAAGAACATAAGCAACCAAATATGAAATGAACAACATTTGGCCATAACCATAAGTAAGAGGTTCGACCAAGCCATGGGGGAGGCTAGACCAAATACTTCTTATGGCCATTCCCAAGCACATATTTGTTTTCTTTAGCTAGAATATGCACCAAACACTTAGAAAACTATCACATGTAGGCATTTTATCGTAAAAGGATTTTTATCAAACATGTAGTAAATTAACTAAAGAGCAAAACACAAATTCTAGCCAAACACATCATGCAAACTATTAACACAATCAACAATCATGCAAATAATATATAGTATAACATTCAAATCGCTCAAATACATTATTCAAAAGAAAGAAAACAAGGAAAAACAAACAAAAGAGGTTCGACCAAGGAAGATATCAAGCTTAGCCAAAAACTTTTTAATGGTGGATTTTTGCTTTCTTTTATCTTTTTTGTTTCAATCCAAACTATTGATCAGTTGATTGAATTTTTGGATCAAACTTAGAGTTATGGAGGCAAGCAACTATGGAAGAAGTTGTTCTCTTTTTAAGAAAATCCAAGAAAAATAATATGTAATGTATGGAAATGTATGAAAAATAAGATAAAAATTATACCTTCAAAAGCTTTCCAATTTCTCTTTTTTTTTTTTTTCTCATTTTACCTCCCTTTTCATGCCATTTCCTTGGTTATCTCCTCTTTTAAATTCTCAATCATAAATGATAAATATATAAGCCATTCAAAATGCATGAGAGCTTTTGATCAAAATTTCATCTAATAGCTCATCTTATTTTGTTGGTTTATTTTTCAAGCAATTAACTTTCACCTTTGGATCAAAGGCCTTTGAAAGATTAATGGTTTATGATGTATCCTGCACAAAATGAGGCTATTGATGCAGTTGGATAGTGTGAAAAGACCATTTTACCCTTTTTAAAAATTTTTATCTTTTTATGTAATTTTCTTAGAAAACCATGATCCTTTTTTCATTTTTTTTTTGTGATTTCAATGCATAAAAAATCATAAAATAATATGAAATCATGTTTTGAAAGTTTATGTGAGAAATCGACTTCGAGAAGGTCAAATTACAAAATATCCATAAAGGGTATTTTAGTAATTTCATACTTTTGTTGTGCATTTAAGGTTTTTAATGCATCAAAAATCATAAAATAACTTCAAAACATTATCTGAAGCGTTTTGCAAAAATTGACCTAAGAAAGGTCAAATTATAAAAATACCCTTAAATAGTATTTTAGTAATTTCACACGTTTCGAGGTATAATCAAGGCTTTTATGTACCAAAATTCATTAATATTATCAAATCATGATTTGGAGTTTTTTTAGAAAAACCAACATCGAGAAAGTCAAATTATGAAAATACCTCTAAAGGATATTTTGATAATTTCATTCATCTCAAAGTAAAATTGAGGTTTTCAATACATCAAAAATTATTAATTAATTTTTAATCATGATTTAAAAGTTTTCATGAAAAATCATTTTTGAGAGAGTTAAATTATAAAAATACCTCTAAAAGGTATTTTGATAATTTTACCCCTTTAAAGTGTAATCAAAGTTTTTAGTGCATTAAAATCACAAATTCCAATTCCAAGCCTTATTGACCTCATTTAGTTGTGAATTGTAAAAATTGACCCCAAGTTTGACCCAATTTGATTGATTTTGATTAACTTTGATAAACTTTGATTTTATTTGATCAGGTTTGACCTTAGGGCATTTGAGTCAAATTAGCCCTAAATTCGATTTTAGAAACTCATCAAAGTTAAAGAAGTATTGGTTTTTGAACTAGGTTGGATTTTAAAGACCTCACAACATAACTAAGTTTTGCTCGAACAAAATTAGGTGTCTATAATTTTAATTTTAATTTAACCTTCATTCAATGTATTGATGTGATTCCTTATATTTCTTTCATTTTAAAAAACATTTTTACCCTCCTTTTTTGAAAATGTTTTTATTTAGATAAATTTGTTAAAGAAAAAACTCGATAGATATATCCACAAAACACTCCAATTTTTTTTCTTTCATTTTTTTAAATACATAAATTTTGAAATAAAAAGAGCTGATGGATAGACAAAATAATTTGTATCTAATGGGTCTAAATTCCATTCAATTCGATAGTATGTTTTTTTCTTTTTTTTGCTTTTTAAATTGTTTGGTTTTTTTATTTTTATTTATTATTATTTTTAATTAGATCAATTTTCTAAAAAATAATGTTAATGGATGTGTCCACATAGCACCCTTATTTGTTTTTTCTTTTCCTTTTGTATTTTTTTTAATATTTAAACTAAATCAATTTTACAATAAAATGAGATGATTAATAAAAATGACAAATTAACAATCAATATTTGATAAATTTTTATCTATCTCAATTCAATATGGGCATTTTTTTTATAAAAAAATCAATATCAAATCAATTCAAACCAATGATGGGTTAAAAACAAATTTAGGATGCTCTGCCCTAAATCACCCTATGATATATATAAAATATATATTTTATTATCTATTTAGTTTTATATTTGTATATGTATTTATTGGTTTTTTTTTTCGGTTGAAAACTTGGTATTAAATTGGTTTTACACACAAGAAAATTAAAATAAAATTTCATTTTTTATAATATATATTTTGTGAGAATAATAGACCAATTTAGGTATTTTAGTGTCATCCTTATATGAGTTTTTTTTTGTACATTTTGCTTTTTTTCTTTTTTTTTTAAAATTAGACAAACTTTTTAAAAACACTGACGAATAAAATAACAAAAAAATTTTTTTTTGACTCGCAACAATGCGATGGATGTACCTAATAATCTTTAAATTTTGATGAAATTTAGATTTGATTCAAGCTTTGAACCCAACCACATAAAAAAATTCATTATTTGTATTGAACTAATGATTTCAAATTCTAAATTTGAGATTTAAATTTCAGCATACATAATATTTTATTCTCAAATTGTTCTCTTTATAAAAAAATAAATTAGTACAACTTCACTAATTCAGCTATACAATCAAAGAGCATATATTAACTTCTAATTAACTAACCATATCCACACACCATTACGTGGGTGAAATATATACAAAAAAATTGATAATTCTTTTAAAATTCTTAATTTATCCTTAAACTCTCTTACCATGTTATTTATATGATTAAAAAGAACATTATAGAACTCTCTTGAATCTGTAATCTTTTAAGTGTCAATTTCAAAAACATATCAACTAATCTAAGAGTCGATCGATAATATATATATATATATATTTATACATGATTGATTTTAAAATCTAATTTATGTATACTTTCTTCAATTAAGTTGGTGTCACTTAACTCATGACACAACCTCAGTCTGAAGTTATATAAATATATAAATATATATTATAGATAATTAAAAGGTGTGTTTGCACACAAACCCGTGGTCCTTCCATGGACTTGGCCATTTTTGTTCCCATTTCATAACTCAGACACAGAATGGTATACTTAATCAATGTTACATACAATTGATGCAATAACTTCTATATATATACTGATTTTTTGCGTAAATTTTTGTTGTATTGAGACAGGTTTGCAGACCGGCTCTTTTCAGGAGAGCGATGAGAAGGTTCAATGTTTCCTGGTGGGCTTACTCATTTCCCTTGACAATACTGGCTCTAGCTTCAACGGAATACGCAGAAGAAGTGAAAGGCAGCATTGCTCACCTCCTCATGCTTCTTCTATTAGCCCTCTCCGTTTTGGTTTCATGACTTGGTCTGACAGTATATTCACTCTGCCCAACACTAAAGTGCTATCACCCGGCAACGATCCAATTTCAGGTCTCCACCATTTACCAACAGTAACCTGTAAGTTTTATTTTTTTGGAATAATTTGGGCTAGCCGGACTGGATATTTCTATCACGTCTACTATCATTTTGTTTTATAATAGTGATTTGCATCCACCTATATAGAGATCAATGTGTTTCAGAATAATTAAGGACATTTATTGGTGACACGAAAACAAATAACTTAAAATCTGTAAGGAGATGGAGGTGTTAAACTAGCAACAGTTGACTTAGCCACCTTGCAGTTTTAAATTAAACTAATAATCATTGGTTTGCGGTGAACATTTGGACAGATGCCTTAAACAAATCAGTCCACAATATGATGTTGGTTCTGGTAGCACATACTCTTACTCTTATATGGGTCTATTCCAAAAACACGTTGGCTTGTATTTTTCTATGAGGATATCTATGATTATTCCTTTCTATCATATTTTAACTATAATTTTGATCTTCTGGAAATTCCTAAACCTGCTTTTTGAGCAGGTCTGGTCCGAAGGTTAACTTGTGTGCTAATTAGTTTTTGAATTATATTGTGCTTCGCGGGTTCATGATTCTACATACAGTTGGTTTAAGTTGGAGATCAATGTTAAGTTGGTTTGTCTTATTGCAGAACAGAAACAAAACTATTAATCACAAAGTGCTTAAAAACCAATCTTTATAAGCTTAAACATATGTATTGTTGTTGTGGTTTTATGATCTTTTTCTGCAATGCAAGTTGAGACTAATGAACAACTTTTTTTTTTTTGTATATTCTTACGGCCATATCCTCCTCTGTGCGATGTTAAGGGCAGCTAAGTGTCTCAATTTGAACATACCATCTTACTGCGGCCAACCTGCGAAGAAGTTATATCTAGAGGTGATGACTATAAAGGGCAATAGCAAAAAGTTTTGTTCAGTAATCATTTGCTTTAAAAAGTTATTTATTTACTCTTAGTATCAAGTTTATAGACATTCAATTATAGATATTAAATAATATTTTTTTATTGATGTTTATTTTATTAGACTTGTTTAATGATTTTAATTTTTGACTCATACTAAATTTTTGGATTATAAACAATTTACTTGTAATTTTAATGTTATTAAATATCTTTTACTTTATTGTGTATTTATTTTTTATATGAAAACATATCAAATTATGATTATAAATAAATTAATATTAATAATTAAAAATATAATTTTAAAAAAAAATTTATCAACATCTTAACATTTATATCGCTACACTTGATCATTGAAATATTTCAAGTGATATTGACGGTTACTAATCACTAGTAAAATATAATAAAAAATTAAATATATAAGTCTATATTGACGGGCATTAATTGTCAGTATAGATAAGAAAAATTAAAATATACAAATCTATATTAACGGGTACTAGCCATTGATATAGTAAGAACAATTAAAAAGGTAAATCTATATTGACGGACGTTAATCATCGGTATAGGTAATAAAAATTAAAACATACAAGTCTACACTGATAAGTGTTAACCATAGGTAAAATGTACAATGATGAAATACATAATAGATGCTATACAACGAATATACAATTATTGTGGACTTGAACTGTAGGATTATTTCTACGAGCTATTTCGACAAATTAAAAATCATTAGTATAGGTCTATATTGATAAGGGATACATCAACGGTTAAAAATTCATTACAATACACATTTTGACTTTCGGTATAAAATTTAATATATTATATTAAAATATTTTTAAATTTACTAATGATTTTTTGAACGTCAGTATATAACAATTTTCTTGCAATGCAAAGACCACTTTCTGTCCCCATCCCCAAACCTCAAAAAGTGAGAATCCAAATTTTGATGAAGCATCAATGATCTGCATCACAAGTTTTTCCAAGAAAAAAAATGGTCTTTGTAATTTAAAAAAGTTATTAATTAAATACTACTTTTTTATGTTAAAAACGTCGTCATTGTTAATTAATAAGGATAAGAAAAAAATAAAAAAAACCAAAAAATTGATTCGAAATCGTAATGTTATATTTGGTTAGGATTAGTTTTTTTCTTATTCAGTTCATATCAAGTTCAGATATTAAATATATATATATATATTAGATTCGGATCAAATTTTAAATCATGAGGTGAAAAATAAAAAAAAAATTGAACAGAACCGAATTATATATATTTCTTAGTTTATATATATATTTAAATTTTTTATAAAATAAAAATAATAATTTTATATCAATCTATTTAAATATATTAAAATTTTATATTAAAATAATATATAAAAATAAAACATAAATTTTAAAAACCTATAAACTGAATTAATCAAATTGATAAAATTTAATTCGATTCGATTTGATTTGAATTTAAATCAAATTTTAAAAATTTATAATATTATATGTCATAACGTCTAGATCCGGGGATCTATAGCTAGACATTGGCTTTAGGGAGTCGCCACCAATCTTTTTTATCTAGGTGCGATTGGCCACCTAAGGAATCTGTCCTTTCAGGGAACACCTAAGTTTAAGGGTCCCTAGAAGAATAGGTTCAGGTCTGCTAACCAGAACAGGGTTCGGGAGTTCGGTTACGTGTGAGGAAGGTTATAGCACCCTCACAACGCCCATCAAAAGATGGTACCAGCTTAAATTTGTGTTATCCAAAAACCTTAAAATTTTACCAAGTAATTAATTATTGGAAATTATTCTCAATTGACTCTAATACTTTTAGCAGAAAATTGAGAAAATTCCCTCACCTCAGGAGTATGCAAGAAAAACTACTGTTTCACTTACAGAGGCTCCGTCGTCGGATTATTTAAAAGAAAAAAAAAAATCAAAATTAAGATAGAAAGGAAGGAAAGAATGATTTTTTTTTTGTAGGGAAAAATTGATACTTTCAACTTTTCCCAAAATATTTTTTTGAAATTTATTTTCAAGGAAAATTGATACTTTCAACTTTTCCTAAAAATTTTTTTGAAATTTATTTCTAAGGAAAATTGATACTTTCAACTTTTCCCAAAAATATTTTTTTTGAAATTTTATTTTAAGGAAAATTGATACTTTCAACTTTTCCCCAAAAATATTTTTTTGGAAATTTATTTCTAAGGAAAATTGATACTTTCAACTTTTCCCTAAAAATATTTTTTTTGAATTTTTTTTTTTATTTAAAGAAAATAAAATAATAAAAATAAATAAAAAGAATATTACATAAACCTAATCTAATAAATAAAAATAAAATAAACAAATAAACAAAGAAAAAAAAAAAAAAAAAAACCTGGAGCGGCTCGGTCTCGGCTCAAGGAAGAGAAAACGGCTCGGGGGAGCGGCTTGGCGGCTTGGCTCGGCTCGGCTCGGCTCGGAGGGGGCTGGCACGCGCGGGTCAGAAAGCGGGTCGACGCCCGGTCGGGTCGGGTTCGGCAAAACGCGCGGATCCTCTGGTTACTTAAGGCCAAAACGACGTCGTTTTGGGAGGGTATAAAAGGCACCTTCCCCTTCGTTTTTCGGCAGAACGCTCCTCCTCTCTCTCTCTTTCCTTTTTCTCTCCCTTCTCTCTAGAAACTGAAGAACACCGGTGCCGGATTCTGGAAATTTTCGCCGGAATCTGGAAATTTCGCCGGAAGTTGGCCGGAAGATCGCCGGTTTCTGGGATTCTTCGCCGGAAACTGGGTAGGTCGCCGGAAACTTCAATGTTCGCCGGAATTGTTGCCGGAAAATTCAAATTTCGCCGGAATTTTCGCCGGATTCTGGAAATTTCCCAGAAATTTCCAGAAAAAATTTTCGCCAAAAATCTCTAAAAATTTTTTCTCACTCCCAGAACACTCCTAAACTTTTCCTAGCTTCCTATACGCCTCCTTTTCTCTCAAATCAGTAGCTTTGCTTACTGTTTTCTGTGTGTTTGCATTCTGTTCCAGAGTCCCTTTTATAGGGATTGATCAGGAGTTCCTGATCAATCCCAATTCCTCCTTGGACGGGAATTCAATCTTTGAATCCAGTCTGGACTCTTCTGATTGAATTCCCATTTCCAATGGGATTCTTCAGCTTCAATCTCAGCCCTCCAAAATCAAAATCAAATAAAAAAAAACTAGATAATTAGAGAAGATAAATCAGCAGATATTATAGGATAAATAATAATAAAAAAATATATCAGATATATAATTAGATAAGTAAAAATACAAAAATGAATAAAATAAAAAAGATAAAAAATATATATATATACATAAATAATAAATACATAAATATTAACAATAAATAAATAAATAAATATATACATATATTAATACATAATAATAATAATAATAAATAATACAATACATAAAATACAAAGAAGAAGAAAAGAGAAAAAAAAATACAAGATAAAATTGAATTGGGCTTACCCATTTGGGCCAGGCCCAATTGATCTGGGTCGGACCCAATTGGGTGTCTACAGCTGCCCCTCTTTGCACATTTTCTGTGAAACAGAAATTGCGCAAAGACGTAGACACCTAATCAAGACTCAACTCAACATTTTTTGATTTTTTTGTTTTTTTTTGTTTTTTTTTGTTTTTTTATTTTTTTGTTTTTTGTTTTTTTGTTTTTTTTACCAAAGCTCCTCTAAACAGAGGCACCACGACTTTTGAAAAGTAAATTGCTCCTCTAAACAGAGGTACCACGACTTTGGAAAATAAATTGCTCCTCTAAACAGAGGCAACGAACTTGGAAAAGTAAATCGCTCCTCTAAACAGAGGCAACGAACTTTGAAAAGTAAATTGCTCCTCTAAACAGAGGTACCACGACTTTGGAAAAGTAAATTGCTCCTCTAAACAGAGGCACCACGACTTTGGAAAGTAAATTGCTCCTCTAAACAGAGGCAACGAACTTGGAAAAGTAAATTGCTCCTCTAAATAGAGGCAACGAACTTTGAAAAGTAAATTGCTCCTCTAAACAGAGGTACCACGACTTTGGAAAAGTAAATTGCTCCTCTAAACAGAGGCACCATGACTTTGGAAAGTAAATTGCTCCTCTAAACAGAGGCACCACGACTTTGAAAAAATAAATTGCTCCTCTAAACAGAGGCAACGAACTTTGAAAAGTAAATTGCTCCTCTAAACAGAGGTACCACGACTTTGAAAAAATAAATTGCTCCTCTAAACAGAGGCAACGAACTTTGAAAAGTAAATACTCCTAGACAATCATGTCCGAAGGAGTTGAAAGTTGTGTTTGAAGGGATTTTAGGAGATTATGCCCAAAGGTCTTATAAATCAACCCTGATACCAAGAGACATCCTATTTCAAGGATTAGGAACTTACCTGACAAGTTTCTTCTCAAACTTGCAAAGCCTTTTCATACCTGTCTTTTCCATGTGGGATATTGGAACACCCCTGCTTCTTGAATTTGTACACTATACTTTCCTGAAAGTAGTGTATGCTATGCAATGTGCATGATTTTCAATGCATTCTATGCAAATGTTGGCCAATTAATTCCTGTTCAATGTATGGTACTCAAGTTTCTCAAGCTTTTTTTTTCTTTCTTGGGTGTCAAGCCCTTTGATTCCTCAAGGATCCAATTGCACTGGTCTTCTAAGATCGAACCAGTATAGCTCTCAATTGTCCTTTCCACTCACATTCTTTCCTTGTTCGATTTTTCAATACTTTGGAATAAGCTTCATCAATCGATCATCCCTTGACCATCATTCAATGAATTTCTCAGCACTAGCAAATTTCAAAACAAATTTCATCCACCATTATTGGGTCCTTGTCTCAGCATCAATCATTTTAAAACAAACTCTGTCCACTGATTGTTCTCACCATTCGACCAATTCATCCTTGTACTCATCACTTGGTTGTATTGCTTTTCAAGATTTGCCCCATCATATTCTCTATTTGGTCACATCATACATCCTTCTAAATCATCTCTTTTAGGTTTTTACCATTTCTTCATCATCTTAGATTTCTTTTCAAATGAATGTAAGATTCTTTTAAACACATATTCATTCATTCATTATCATTTCAATTCTTGACAAATATAATGCAATCAAGCATTTTTTCAATTCATTCTAGGGGTGAAACAATAAGAGAACAGAAGGTGAATTATGGTAAAGATAATCAATGAAGATCTATTTTGGTAGAAAATAAATGGGAAAAGAAGTGGATTGGATACATGTCATTGGGATGGATGGTATGTCCAAATGATGAATATTCAGATAATTTTCAACATTAATCTAGGATTCTTTTTCAAAAACTCATTCCATTTACAGTTGAAGTCATCTTGAGTTTAGCAAACTTTGCCCCAGTCTTTGAGAGATCTTCAGATGTCTTTGATCTTTCATTCATGTGAGCCATTTGACTTGATTTTTTTCTACTAAAATCACCCTTTCAGGTTTTCAATTTGAATCTCTTTTTTTCATTTTCTCATTTTTTCCTTCTTTTTTCTCATTTTTCTTTTTTTCTTTTTTTTCTTTTTTTTTTCATCATTTTTTTTCATCCATTGTTGATATCTTTCATACGTCCAACTTTAGACCATGATTTCATTGCTTCCTCATGAGCATACCTTCGCTCAACATATGATCATTCAAGTTGAGTATTCACACTTGATCCAAATGGACTTTTCAAGGTTGTAATGTAGGCCAAGGTGAAGGGTCATAAAAAAAATGGATATAATAGGCTCAAAACATATATTAAAAAGGTTCAAGACCAAAGGATCATTTGATGCAGCTTGGCATTTTGCCCCACATCATTTCACTGCTTTTTTTTTTTCACACAAAGGATTCTCATTACTTTGCCCCAAGTCATGTGTGGCATTTTTTCTTTTTTTTTATTTTTTTTATTTTTTTTATTTTTGAGACCTTTTGTGAAAATTTTTTCAAAAATTGCCCCCCAGTGTAGAGGGTGATCCTTGGTTGGGGTTTCTCCGAAAAAGAAATCATAATAGGCTCAAAGGGGTAGCAATAAATGGTTTTTCAAATGGTAAAAGAAAGATGGCCATTTTTCATCTCAATTGTGAATACCTTTCTTGAACATCATCTATTGAACAAAGCTCATGAACTTGTATAAAAGATTGCACATCTTCAAGACATATCATTTCACCTTCAGTAACAGCTTACTTTTTGCTCAAATCATCTCCTCACATCGACGTGGATGAGTTCTCAAAATTAAATCCCAGAATTATTGTTATCATTGTCTAAATATTCATCATCTGAACTCTAAGAAAGGGAGTATAAAGTTATGAAAGGTAACAAAGCATGGAGTAATGGTCAAGTGAAAGAGAAAAATGTAGTGAAATGCATTGACTTGCCTTTATTAAAATGATAACAAGTGAAGTCATATTGCAAAAAAAAATCTAACATTGTTTGAAAAGAAATCCCAAAATGATAGAAGAAACTTTCAACCAGCCTTATCTCCATTGACATCTTGCCCCTCAATTCATTGTGAATCTCCGGATCCTTTCTGTTCTTGACTTTCGCTCAGTGCAATAACATTAGGTGCTGTTGCTTTTCCTTGATCAAAACTTACCATTCCATCATTGATCAACCGTTGCACCTTATACTTTAAAGCAGTGCAATTTTCAGTAGAATGGCCAGTAATTCCATAATGATAGTCACAACAGGCTGTAGGATCATACCACTTTGGATAGGGTGGTTTAAGTGGTTCCACATGGTTGGGGGCAATCAAGTGACTATTATAGAGTTCTCGATATAACTCTGTATAAGTCATAGGGATTGGATCAAATACAGGTTTTTCTCGAGTAGTCCGTTGTTCTCGTGAGCCACTTGCTGGGTTAGTAGGACGAATTTGGGTTCTTACAGGAACTTGAATGTTAAGGCGGTAAGTGGATGAATAAGATGGTTGTGGGGCTAGCTGGTATGGGTAGGATGATGAATTATTCACAGCAGGATAGTATGGAGAGTAACATTGGGATGGATAGGGTTGATAACTCCTGAATTGTTGTCTATCAAAGCTCACAGCTTGAGCTTCAGCTTCTTTTTTTTCTGATGTCTTCTTGGTTTCTCCTCCTCTCAACTTGCCATTTTTTATGGCACTTTCAATAATTTCTCCAGAGATTACCATGTCAGCAAAATTCTTTGTTGCATTTCCTATCATCTTTTCATAATAGGGAGGCTTTAAAGTGCTAACAAACAGCACTGTGGTCTCTTTCTCTGTCAGTGGAGGTTGTACCTGTGAAGCTATATCCCTCCATCTCTGGGCGTATTCTTTAAAAGACTCATTTGACTTTTTCTCCAGATTTTACAAAGATAAACGATCAGGGGCCAAATCGATGATGTGTCGATATTGGCTGATGAAGTCATGAGCCATATCGTTCCAGGAGCGAATGTGGGTTTTATCCAACTGAACATACCATCTGGCAGCAGAACCAGTAAGACTATCCTGGAAGATATGCATCAAGAGTTTTTCATCATGTGCATGAGCTGCCATCTTCCTGCAATACATGGTGATGTGGGTTTTAGGGCACTTTGTACTGCCATATTTTTCAAATTTCGTACTTTGAATTTATTAGGGATAACCACATCAGGAACTAGGCAGAGCCCAGGCAGCATCAACTGACCCATAAAAAACTAAATCCTTCTACAGCCCGTAGCCTCTGCTCTAGCATGCTAATTTTAGAGCTTTCCTTCAACTTCCACCCTTATCTTTTCCTTCTCTTCTCTTTCTAGATCAGGAATTGGTTCTGCTACCTTTTCAGTGAGACAGGATTTATATAGCTATTATACTGCCCTGAGTTAAAAGCTGATGGCATTCCAGGATATGTTGGATATGCAAAATGTTGTGGTGGGACCTCTTGGGCAGACTGGGCTTGAGGTGGGCCGAAACCTGGAGGGTACAAAGGGTCAGCCACTTTTTGCTGGCTTGTACTTCCTTCAACTCCTTTTCCTTTATTCATATTATTGAGAGCCTCCAGAATTTTGCTAAGTTCATTTTCAATCTTCTCTTGAGCTTTTTCTAGTTTTTCAAATCTATGAGAACTTTCCTCCTCCATTTACCTTGCTCTGGATCTTGTGTTGTATGGATGAGCAAGGTTTTCGCTAGATGGAGCTATCCTCGGACCTTGAGTACCATACTTATGATTAGAAATGTTATGCTGTACCTTATGTATGATGCTTTGATACACAAATGAAATGTACATTTTTTGAATGAAATCTAGTATGAAATGAATGCAAATGATTGTGTTGAAACATGATCATGAAAAGAATACAGATACATACAATCAGACAAACAACATAGTTAGTTCCATGGATGAAAGTGATGCTGATGCATAATGTTACATATGATAAAAATAATACACAAAGTTAAACAATCAAAATGATTAGATAACCACCATTTTTTGTGTCCTAATTATAGGGTATATCTATCATTGGGCAGAAAAGGGCTCTATCCTAGGTGTAGGCACTCTTAAGGTTCACTACATGCGGTTTTAAGGTCAAAGTCTAAAGGTCCTCAAATTGTTCCTTACATCTTTGTCCATCACAGACTAGTAAGGCACCTTAATCCTCACCTATTACAGGCTACAAGCGGAAAAGGTTCAATTTGAGTGGGAGTATTTCGCTAGCCATTGCGGAGGCATTAGACCTCACGAAAGCAATAGGTACTTTACTCCCTCCTAGAGGGACGGAGCTCGGGTGTAGAGCTCATGTTATGCACATGCATATGAATGACATAATTAACAAAGTAAATAAACATGAATAAACAATAATACAAATATATACAAAAAGGTTCAATTTTATTAGGCTTTTGGATAACACAAATTATTTGCTGGCCTGACTCTCAAGGTCCCCAGTGGAGTCGCCAAGCTGTCATAACGTCTAGATCCGGGGATCTATAGCTAGACATTGGCTTTAGGGAGTCGCCACCAATCTTTTTTATCTAGGTGCGATTGGCCACCTAAGGAATCTGTCCTTTCAGGGAACACCTAAGTTTAAGGGTCCCTAGAAGAATAGGTTCAGGTCTGCTAACCAGAACAGGGTTCGGGAGTTCGGTTACGTGTGAGGAAGGTTATAGCACCCTCACAACGCCCATCAAAAGATGGTACCAGCTTAAATTTGTGTTATCCAAAAACCTTAAAATTTCACCAAGTAATTAATTATTGAAAATTATTCTCAATTGACTCTAATACTTTTAGCAGAAAATTGAGAACATTCCCTCACCTCAGGAGTATGCAAGAAAAACTACTGTTTCACTTACAGAGGCTCCGTCGTCGGATTATTTAAAAGAAAAAAAATAAAATCAAAATTAAGATAGAAAGGAAGGAAAGAATGATTTTTTTTTGTAGGGAAAATTGATATTTTCAACTTTTCCCCAAAAATATTTTTTGGAAATTTTGATTTTCAAGGAAAATTGATACTTTCAACTTTTCCCCAAAAATAGTTTTTTTGAAATTTTGATTTTCAAAGAAAATTGATACTTTCAACTTTTCCCCAAAAATACTTTTTTTTGGAAATTTATTTTTCTTTTAAGGAAAATTGATACTTTCAACTTTTCCCTAAAAATATTTTTTTTGAAATTCATTTCTCTTTTATTTAAAGAAAATAAAATAATAAAAAATAAATAAAAAGAATATTACATAAACCTAATCTAATAAATAAACAAATAAAATAAACAAATAAACAAAGAAATAAAAAAAAAATTCAAACAAAAAAAAAAAAAAAACCTGGAGCGGCTCGGATAGCGGCTCGGCTCGGCTTGGCTCGGCTCAAGGAAGAGAAAACGGCTCGGGGGAGCGGCTTGGCGGCTTGGATCGGCTCGGCTCGGCTCGGAGGGGGCTGGCACGCGCGGGTCAGAAAGCGGGTCGACGCCCGGGTCGGGTCGGGTTCGGCAAAACGCGCGGATCCTCTGGGTTACTTAAGGCCAAAACGACGTCGTTTTGGGAGGGTATAAAAGGTAATCCCCTTCGTTTTTTCGGCAGAACGCTCCTCCCTCTCTCTTCTTCCCTTTTTCTCTCCCTTCTCTCTAAAAACCGAAGAACACCGATGCCGGATTCTGGAAAATTTCGCCGGAATCTGGAAATTTCGTCGGAAGTTGGCCGGAAGATCGCCGGTTTCTGGGATTCTTCGCCGGAAACTGGGTAGGTCGCCGGAAACTTCAATTTTCGCCGGAATTGTTGCCGAAAAATTCAAATTTCGCCGGAATTTTCGCCGGATTCTGGAAATTTCCCAGAATTTCCAGAAAAAATTTTCGCCAAAAAATCTCTAAAAATTTTTTCTCACTCCCAGAACACTCCTAAACTTTTCCTAGCTTCCTATACGCCTCCTTTTTCTCTCAAATCAGTAGCTTTGCTTACTGTTTTCTGTGTGTCTTGCATTCTGTTCCAGAGTCCCTTTTATAGGGATTGATCAGGAGTTCCTGATCAATCACAATTCCTCCTTGGACGGGAATTCAATCTTTGAATCCCACTGGACTCTTCTGATTGAATTCCCATTTCCAATAGGATTCTTCAGCCTTCAATCTCAGCCTTCCAAAATCAAAATCAAATAAAATAAAAAACTAGATAATTAGAGAAGATAAATCAGCAGATATTATAGGATAAATAATAATAAAAAAATATATCAGATATATAATTAGATAAGTAAAAATACAAAAATGAATAAAATAAAAAAGATAAAAAATATATATATATACATAAATAATAAAATACACATAAATATTAACAATAAATAAATAAATAAATATATACATATATTAATACATAATAATAATAATAAATAATACAATACATAAAATACAAAAAAAAGAAGAAAAGAAAAAAAAAATACAAGATAAAATTGAATTGGGCTTACCCATTTGAGCCAGGCCCAATTGATCTGGGCCGGACCCAATTGGGTGTCTACATTATATAATATTAAAAAATATAAATTAAATCCGATTTGATTTGAGCTATTATTACCCCTGTTAATGTTAATGGATAACAAAACAATAAAATTTTACGTAGTTAACTAATAATTGATAGCAACTACAATATATATATATATATATATATATATATATATATTTGGAAAAACATCATTGGTGATAAGAAACTATGATGTTTTGTTGATGAAAAATGTCAACCTTGATTAAATATACCACAAAAAAATCTACAAATATCAAATCCTAACAACAATGATGTTTTGTTTATAAAAAATATTATTGTTGTAATAAAAATATTTTCAAAAAAAAATAATCTACAATCACTCCATTTGGTTCCCTAAAAATGTCGTATTTGACATTGGAAAAAAAAAAGTACCCAAATAGTACATTAAACTTATAAGAAATGCAATATTTATATTATTTATTTTTAATACTATGTTTGTAAATAAATCAAAATTAAATTTCTTTCTATACCTTGATTTTTAAAGGGTAAAATAGAAAGAAGTAATCTTTTATTCATGACAAATATGGGATAAAAATATATTTCCTTCTAAAATCATAGAAAATCATAGGAAGAAATAAATTTTGATTTCAAAACTTTTATATATCATTGAAAATATAAAATTACTTTTAAGAATAAATACTCATGAATCAAATATAAAATCACATTCTTACAAATAAAATTCTAAAAAAAAATCTAAAATTTTTCAACCGAACATTCCGTAAGAGATTTATAATATATATAAGAGTTAAAATTAAGAAGGTGATGTTTTGTAATAATAATAAATAAATAAATGCATCCAAAGTCTCGCGATGATGATCTACATTGCCGGTGTTCCCTATAATTGGTCTTAAGCTTACCAAATATTTTGTTGGTTCCTGCAAAATTAATTAATTAATTAATGCCATATATATACATATAGATACATATATATACATATATATACATATATACATATATATATTTATATATAGTCTTCATACAAAGCAAAAGCATAAGCTTAATATATACCGAAAAGGGTGCAGAAGTAGCAAGGCATTGAGGACTTTTTTATGCACCTCGCTTGATTATGTTTCTGAATGAATTAAGCAATCTAAAATGCACCTCATGACTGTTGTTTAGTTATAAGAGATCATAGTTGAAATTTTTTTAATAATCATGTAACTCAATTGATAAAATATTAAATTTTTAATTTCGATGATTAAAAATTAAATTTTAACTATTTTAAAGATAAAAAAAAATTTTATCTTTTATTAAACAAACAAAACCAAAAAGTTAAGAGTTCTCGATAATTAAGTACCATATGGAGTTTTTTCAATTTATTTAACATTCAATTTGTCATTTTATAGAAGAATCAAATTAACTGAATTCTTACCCAATAGTCAAAATCAACTTAATCCAAATTTAAACGATAAATTAATTTTCCGATTCAAAATATAAAGCCAATTAAAAAAACGTGACCCATTAGAGAATCCACTGATCTGACATTCTCGTCCTTTTCACACCTACTTATAATTTCAAAACAAATTAACCTTAGTTGGAATTTCTAACATATCTAAAAAAAAAAAAACATTTTTTCAAGAAAAGCAGTAAATTTTTTTTTTTACTCAAATACTACATCAGATCATATTAAAACATCCAAGACCAAAAATCTAGCAAAATTTCAAGCAATTAAACAAATGGGTCTAAAAGTCATCTATTTGCAGACAAATTAAATAGGAACTCATTTTTTTTATCTAGTTTAAATTTAAAATTTAATCCAATTGATTTATATAATTATTTAAAAAAATATTTAATAAATATGAATTTTAAATATCAAGATCTATAATTTTTTTTTCAAGATTGTAACATTCTTTATGTAAAAAATGTCTAAATTTTTGGGCACATAAAACAAAATTAAAATTCCAAGTGGTTTTTGAAACATTAAAAATAAGATAGTAATAATAAGCTGAGGTAAATATGATCTGATCATCACAGTTGCGCATTAGAATCTAATTCAGTATAAGAAAGTACTTGTAAAAAGACACGTGAAATCCTTGCGAAATCCCGAAGAAGATCTTGACCCTCTTATCCTTGCGAAATCGAAAAGACGAACTTTTTTAGGACGACCTCCAAGATGGTCGGAAAAGATTGTCACTGGTCATGGCTTTTCAAGCCCATATGTAAGGGGCTTCATCAGAAGCTAGTTGAAGCTCAAAACTTTTTCATGGGCTAAGTCTTGTCCCGTCCAACCTAGCTGGATTTAACCCATTTTTCCATTCCAGACAAAGACGAGGTTACCTTCGTTCTGTATTCAAAATGACATCTTATAAATTTTAGTAGAAATAAATAAAAAAATCTAGAGATAAAGGGGTCAAATTTATCATTTTATTAGATTGGGAGCTTCATATTTATCATTATACATTTTTTGATACAATTTTACCATCCTACTATATTTTTAATGCAATTCTAATCAACTATGAATGAAAATAGAATATTTCATCGAAATTAAAGAATATTGTATTAAGAATTTTAAATATTTCTTTAATTTTTATTATATGAGAAATAAAAGATTTTATTTTAAATTCTAAATAAGTATACTAAAAATAAATATAATAATTATTTTTTTTAAATACCAACAATGCCATATATTTTTTTATTCAAAAAACAATCTTATTTACTCCGATTTTTTTTAAAAAAGCCATTTTTATAATTAGTGACATCATTGGTATTTTATTTTTATTTAATTATTGATATTATCTTTATTTATTAAATAAGTGACATTGTTAATTATTTCTTTATTTGAAGGGATATTTATTATTAAAAAATTTTAAGGGAATAAATAAAAAATTAATTTTTGGCAGAGTTTCCTCTTATGCTGTTCCAACATGGCATGGACTAAATCATCAGTTTAGCTTAGCTATGTGCTGATTGCTAAATTCATACCTTGAACCTTTTTTTTTTTTTCTTTCAAGCTTGAAATTTGCAGGACCTGCAGGTTGATTAAAGAGCATTACCGGTTATTT